>JAUCMS010000038.1:14213625-14223703 GCA_032357445.1 Enteromius radiatus
ATTTTGGATGCGATTAATCGCGATTAATCGTTTGACAGCACTAATATATATATATATATATATATATATATATAAAGACTTTATCACAAGTTAAAGGCAATTTTTGAGGGTGAGAATGTTAAACCAAACCATTTAAAATAGTGTATCATCAGTTACTGTTTCTTCAGGCTCCAGTGGTTGTCACTTAACTATTATTCTTTCATTTAAAGGGATAGTTCACCCCAAAATATAATTAATTACTCATGTGCATGCTTTCCTACAGGTATGCTGAACCTTGTTTACATTCTGAGAAAAGCACACACATACATCCTGGTACTCTCTTTTTTTAGGTCAACCATATACCATCTTCTAAATAACTCAACATTTAGTTCACACAGTTCTTAATGTAGTGTATTTATTGTAACTTCAATATATATTTTAAAACAAAATATATAAAATATAAATACATTTTTATTACAAATCCTTTTACGTATAGTGTAAACACAATTGATTAATAATAAATGGCTTCAGCCAAACACTAACCATGAGTGCCATTGCCATGTGTGTGTTTTTTATTTTTATTTTATTTTTTTCATTTAGCAGCAAACAACCTGTGTCAATAAATCAACTGTGAATCACACGTGTCTGAATATAGCATTCATTTAGTCATGCTCATTCTTCTAAAAGAGATGTGTATCAATACTTTTATTACCACATGTATTATTTTATAATAGACATCATAATTGACGTTCAAAACAAAGTGCATAGAATGAAGTCAGATTATTTTCAAAAAGTGAGAAAAGGATTCTTTGACATTTTTTCTTTTGAGAAAATAAAGGTTGCTCTTAAATTTCATTTCACATTATTTGCATGGCAGATGTTTTCAGGGGAAAATATGAATAAATCACATAATAAAAATAGCTGCCATTCTGTCTGATTCGTAGAGTTATTAATTTATTTATTGGACACGAATCTGTTACTGCCTTCAAATCATTTTCTATAAATGCTATTTTGTTTATGTTAGACAAGAGTTTCAGCATCTTGACACATAAATCAGTGACATACCACAATAATTGAAGGATTACACAGACACTGGCATGATCACGATAATATAATAACGTTCCTCTACAAGAAAGTAATTGCTGTCCTTAGATATCCCTTTTATAAAATATTGTTTAATACTGCTGTGTATTTTCAGCTGGGTATTTATTGCTTTGTGTTGTATATGGCATTGTTTAGGTTTATTTACAGTCATTAGCAGCTCATATAAGACACTTTTAAATGATTCCTCATTCAATAGAGTACCAAAGATCAGTTATAGTTCTGGCTCTAAAATTCACAATCTTCCCCAATATTTTTGCTGTTTGTGCATAACTAGTAACAGATGACTTTATTTTTGACCATTGGTGTCTTTTATCACAGCTGCCGTTATCAAAAAAAGAGGAAGTGCATTTCAGGTCACCTCATAAATTAATGTTTTAATTTATCTCATAAGGTAGAAGTTTATGAATGAACAAATATGGTGGTTGAGGCCAGAGAACAGCGATTTAACCTTAAAACAGGCAAGTGAGTGGAAAATAATGAGCAAAAACTCATTTCATGTAACTTTTTATTTAATCTGGACTTATTTCTGCCTAGATTTATTTCTTTGGACTAGTCTGCATCAGTCTAGCGCCTCCTGTAGTGCAGAAAGCCAGTCTGTCCAAGTTCAACGGCCACCGCGCCCAGCAGGACAGTGCGGCGCAACAACGTCACTTCCGCTAGTTCTGGAGGCTCGAGGAACGGGAACGGTTTCGTGCGTTTCAGCTGGTTATTTACTTCGGATGGACCCGGTAAAGTAATAAAAACAAGAATTTGAGCGCCTCAAAGATCCACACGAAGCATCGAGCCAGCTCTGAACGTAAACAAAAGTTTAGCGCGCCTGTGTTTGATCCACGAGTAAAAGTGAATAAGTTGAGGTAAGTTATTGTGTTATTGTGAGCCAGTGCAAGCAAGCAAGCTAGCTTAGCGATTGCTTTACATGAGAAAGTAAAAATATTACAAAAATATTGTGAAGTAAGTTAACGTTAGTACTTTTAAGTCTGGGGTAGAATATTGAAACGATAAGTTGTGTAACTTTTATAATCTTTCATCGGTTGGTTTCTTATAACACACTTTATCTGAACACCCTCATATTCCAGGGCTGTGGGGCATCAACCACAAGTGAAAACAAACGGGACCATATGAAACTTCCGCCAGAAAATGGCTACGCCGGCTGTAGTTTCCACGGATGGAGCGAGCTCCAGTAAGAGAGCAGTTTATTTCCTCATGGTGTTTATGACATGTTAGTTATTGTGCTTTGGCTTCAAAGAATGAATCCGATGCAAGTCAGTCTACAAATAACTAGGTTTATTGAGCCCTTGTGGAAACTGTGGCCACACAGAGCTGTGCTGTTGTTATTATTATTATTATGTGTGCAATAACTAATAATGTTCTTTTCAGCACACATGATAGTTTTCTAGTCATTACATCTAAATATGCACACATTTAGCAGATATTCAGTAGTTCCCTAAGGCTTTTTTTTTGGAAAAAATAAAGCACAGATACAATATTAAAGTTCTTTTATAATGCCCAGATTAGTGATGTTTGCTTTCTAACAAATACGATATAAAAATGGAGCTCACTTAAAGTATGGCATTTCTGTTGTGCTAACCCACTATTAATTTTCTCACATCTCAGATATAAGCTCTGAGATCAGCTCAGAATTTAGACATAAGAGAAGAATTGCAAGATATAAAAAAAAAGTAATAATTGTGAAATATGAAGAATTTCACAATTGCCCTTTTATTTTTTTTTATTTCATTGCAAAAATGGCCTTCTATATTATTAGTGATAGGAACTTTAGAAGGTGTCCTTTTTTTGAATTGCTGTTGTCACTCTTCAGATGTCTTTATTTTGGAGGTTATTCCAGCGGAGAGGTACATGCATGTGTGTTAGCTGTTTGCATATGAACTCTGTCTGTATTATTAGGCCTGTGACTGCCTGGGTTGTGCTCGTCTTTGTTATTTTAAGTGTAGTGCCATCACGCACTCAGCTGGTGTGATTGGGTTGCAGTGTTTTCTTGGAAGAACAAAGGAATTGAAACCCAGGTGTCTGTGCAGACTGCATGCTTACACTCATAGTTGTGGTTAACGACGCATTTCAGTGTAGCTTGAACAGCTTTCTTTTGCATTTGCATTTTAGTGTACTTTTTCATACAAAATCCCAGAAGTAGTTGAGATTGGTTCTTCAACAGAGCAGTTTTTGCTAATTTTGCATTACATCCGACGGATCCTGTCTAGTGAATGGGTGCCGTGAGAATGAGAGTTCAATCAGCTGATCAAGTACGGTCTTGTGAAGTGAAAAACTACCTGCTTCTTTTATCTATGAAGACATTTTTTTATCTCAAAAGACTTTTTTCATTAAAGGAAGTGTTGTTTTATTATATGATGCAAATGCATTACCTGCTGGACCAGAGTGGTGTGGATTATTGTGATAATGTTTCTGATGGCACCCATTCACTGCAGAGCATCCACTTGTGAGAAAGTCAAGCAATGCTGAATTACAAAATTATCTATATCATGGATGGCCTTTGGGTTTACTGTTTCTTTAAAGTGCTGGTATCTTAAAATGGCACGATTCATGGATATTATTAGTCTAATATACTTCACATACTTGAAGTATGCGCTGTGCATTCTTGAATTTTAGCCAGCTGCAAATCATAAGTCAGTCAGAGGGCACCATATAAAGTCTAATGGCTTTTTCCAAATTTGTGCGACACATTCATTAATTAATTTATTTTTTCTTACTCATAGGTACTCCTGGAAATCGAAAGATGCCTTCCTCGGAGGTAATTATATGCTTCGCTATTGCTTTAATAGTGGTCTCACGTTCACTTTTTGTGGTTTTTGGCCAATTTATTTATGGCTCTGTTTTTCTAATCAGACATATAAATTATCTACAGTGTGACTCTCTTCTTTCACTTCTGTTTATTTCTTTTGAATCAGCACATTGTTTGATGCAGGCCTTGATTTGCATCTGTTCACGATGCACCCTGCGTAACTTCTGTACCACTTTATTCTTGTTTTTGGTTTTAAATTTATTCGGGATGTAAATAAATCGCAATGTTAAATATATATTCTTAATATTTTAGAAATGTATGATTGTCCACGTACAGAAAAATCTAGTGAAGTGAGTGATACTGAAATGTTATGAAATCGCATTGTTGTATTCAAATCGATTTTAACATCCTAAATAAATGAATACAAACTTTTCCTTCTTTTCGGATGTGTTTACTGAGCAATCATATGTCTTTCAGCTTCTCAGCATCTCTGGCACATCACAGACGAACAAAAAGACCCTGGGCCACAGAGGAATTGACCCCACTGGGGAAACCACGTATAAAAAGGTACTTGCTGTGGATATCCAGATTTTTAATCCTCATTTTGAGTACTGCTACATATACACTGAACATATTTGTGTCCAGATCAGACATACTGGAATTTCAATTTATGATCTCCTTGTTATGACGCACAATCCTGAATCTGTCAGATCTTTCTGCAACACATAGATTGTGTTCACTGTGTTTTCGTATGGGGCCGTGAAGAAGATAAAGCGCAATAAATGTCATGGGCGGGTACATACAGATAAGAGCAGCAGGCCTTGAGTTATTGTTATTCACTTTCATTTTTATTAAATCACTTGCAGGCCTTCAAACAAGATGCATGTGTCAGTGTTATATTGCACACAGTAACATATTCCTTTTCTGTTCCCTCCGTTGGGACACTTCAGACCACATCATCTGCTCTGAAGGGTGCCATTCAGCTTGGCATCACACACAGTGTGGGAAGCTTGAGCCAGAAGCCGGAAAGAGACGTGCTCATGCAGGACTTCGAAGTGGTAGAAAGCATCTTCTTTCCCAGGTATTGTGTGTGTTTACATAAAAGTAACCTTGAAGAACAGTAGTCACACTGTGCATATAAACGTGCTTGCTTTGTGTCTCCCTCTTCAAGTCAAGGCAGCAGCTCAACTCCAGGTCATCACCATGGCGACTTCAAGTTTAAAACATATGCTCCCATTGCCTTCCGCTACTTCAGAGAGATGTTTGGGATCCGACCTGATGACTACCTGGTAATCTTGTTTGTTCACACAATAGGGTGAACTTTAAACACAATCAGGGAACTTTAAAGGTCCCGTATTGTACCTTTTTGGAGTTTGATATATATATATATTTGCAATATAAGTAACAAAAACCATCTTAATATGTTTTTTCAGCTCTTTTAAAATCAGGTCTATTACTAATTCATTCACGTAGCTGTAAAAATAGTTGCCTGCTGACACTGTAATGTGTCTATCTTCATCGTGACTAGATAAACACAGTGAGTTTGTCTTTACTGCACACGTTTGATGGGGTTCACCTCATAGTAACAATCCTGTCAGATCCACCCTTGATGTGAGCGTACAGGTCGGTCGATCTGGTTTCATCTGTTTAGTAATCTTTTTGATGTGTTTATGTTGCTCAGTAATGTCATGGACGGTGCTCGGGTGATGACTGAGTAGATCAGACGTCACGTTTTTACAAAAGTCACAGCAGCTCGTGAAAAATCACAGCTAATTTATGCAGGCTGTGTGCAGTTTACTGTGGACTGACCATTCTGAAACGTATAGTTACAAAGCCCCTAGACCTCACTTATCACGAAAAAAGCCAGGAAATTTCAGGTTTGACAAAATGGGAACTTTAATATTTTTTTTTAGGTGAGAAATAGTCATTTTAGGGAAATTCTGAATATATATTTTTGTAACTGCTCTGATATATTTAATAAGCTAAAACTTGCTGTTATGTAGAGTCAAAACTTCATTCATTATCACGTTGTTCTGAGTCAAAACAACATCTGTGTCACAAAGCAGTGACGCTGCATTTAGTTAAAGTCATATGTTAACTGCTGTGCATGTGTGTGTTTTCTGCAGTACTCTCTTTGTAATGAACCCCTCATTGAACTGTCTAATCCTGGAGCGAGCGGGTCTCTCTTCTACGTATCTAGTGATGACGAGTTTATCATTAAGACGGTGCAACACAAAGAGGCGGAATTCTTGCAAACACTCCTTCCAGGTTACTTCATGGTAAGTGTGTATTTCTATTTGTAAAAAAAAATAAATAAACGCAACATTTCTCGTTCATTTTGTCCACTTAATTCACTTTTTGTCTTCCAGAACCTGAACCAGAACATGCGCACGCTGCTTCCGAAGTTCTACGGCCTCTACTGCGTTCAGGCCGAGGGGAAGAACATCCGAATCGCAGTGATGAACAACCTGCTGCCACAAGCTGTACCCATGCACCTTAAATATGACCTGAAGGGCTCGACGTACAAGCGTCGTGCTTCGCCGAAAGAAAAATCCAAGAATTTGCCTACTTTCAAAGACTTAGACTTCATGCAGGACATTCCTGAGGGCATATTGCTGGAGAGTGACCACTACAATGCTCTATGCAGGACTATTCAGAGAGACTGTCGGGTAAGTGTGTGTGTGTTATAGACAGAAGATAACACATTGTAAAAGGAAAGGAAAATAAGCTAGGATGGCATAACATTATTTTGCTTACAATTTTTGAATTGTCTAAAAAGTATGGCTTTAAGATACAACTGTGCCTTTCCTATGGTTCAGGATCCAGCTATAATTTCTCTGCTTGGTTGTACATGTAATGAACCATTGAATTACTCTACAGTTTGCATCTGCTGCATGTGCCTCTCTATATTCCTGTATGTCTAGGTACTGCAAAGTTTTAAAATCATGGACTACAGTCTGTTGATGGGTATCCACAACTTAGGCCGTGCAGGTGAAGAGGCATCTACTGCGGTGCCCGATACCCAGAAAAAGGCACAAGGCCAGAAGCCCCTGTACTGTACAGCCATTGAGTCTATTCAAGGGGAATCCAAGGGCAAGACTTCACCACAGCCTTACGAAAGGTCAGTGATCCACCTTTGGCTGGCATCTTGAATCGGCAAAACACTCAATGGGACATCTATTTGTTTTAGAGATAGTTCTACAATTATATTCAAAAGGTTGTGCTTGGCAAGTATTATTCTTTCAGGCTTTTCAATGTTCAGCAAGACTGCATTTATTAACAGTAACATTGAGCAATTACAAAATTTACTGTAAATAATATTACTGTAAAATGTTGACTTGTGCCTGCACGCTTGTTTATGTTATTTATTTGCAGCATGGGAGGAATTCCAGCGTTTAATTCAAAAGGAGAAAAATTGCTGGTTTTCATCG
This sequence comes from Enteromius radiatus, assembly GCA_032357445.1. Classification (NCBI taxonomy): domain Eukaryota; kingdom Metazoa; phylum Chordata; class Actinopteri; order Cypriniformes; family Cyprinidae; genus Enteromius; species Enteromius radiatus. Next base: position 14,220,895 of record JAUCMS010000038.1, read on the forward strand.
GCATCATTGATATCCTTCAGTCTTATCGGTAAGCTGTATTTCCATATCTTTGCATTTTCGCCTAAATAAATTCCTATAATTTTCTAATAACTGTGTGTGTTTAGGCTTGTAAAAAAATTGGAGCACTCGTGGAAAGCTTTGCTGCATGATGGGGTATGTCTCGTACTTTGTATCAAACATTGCATGAAGACTAACTATACAAACACATTTTGTTAATTTAGTTTTTTTTATGTTTCCTCTGCAGGACACAGTATCGGTGCACCGACCGAGTTTCTATGCAGATCGGTTCCAGAAGTTTATGTGCAATACGGTCTTCAAGAAACCTACTAGTAAGTTTGATAGTCATATCTGCAGTGGCTGCATTAAAGAACTAATGCATTAAAAAACTTCTACTCTTCTATTAGTGAAAACGTCCCCCTCAAAGAAAAGTCGAGGAGGAGCCATGTCTGTTGGGAAGAAGTCAAACATTTCAGTATCTGGACTATCACAACAACAGTCGCTTCCTGTAGCAGCAGAACAAACACAGCCACAGCAGACTACAGCGCAGCTGTGCAGCAGCCCAGACACTCAAGGAGACGGCGGTATGAGAAGACATTGAGAGATAGGAAGGAAATGGGAAGGATAAGCAGAATAGCCTACCAAGATAGCAGTCAGATGAGCCTTTAAACACTTGTGCTTTCCAACATCATTCTCTCGTGATACGAATATCTTCTAAATGCTTTAAAAGTAAATGATTAGCCAAGTTTCTAGATTGGTTGAGATTGCTTAAGGGTCATTCCATGTCAAATTGATTTTCCAACATTACTTATTCTTCAGACATTCTGCTTTAAAATGTTGCTAAAAAGAACATTATTTTATGTATTTGGTGTAATGCAATGTCTTTATGCGAGATGCATAAAACGAATACTGTACATTATAGTTTCTCCTCTAAGCCCCGCCTCCTGAAACGGCTCGATTTGTACAAAGCTCATCGTTCTAAAACAGCGAGGTGTGCTCTGATTGGCCAGCTCTCCAGTGCACTGTGGACAAGTCGTAACTTTATAAAGAATATCTCTTGATTTTGAAAGTTTAACTAACTCCAGGGATCTTTTCTCTGCACTAACAGCTTTCAGCACTCATCACAGGTATGTTCAATGCAGTTGTTTTGACAGAAGTAAATGATACATCTCTGGTTTCAACATAATTGTTTCTTCGGACGTTCCTCTTTTGAAAGAATAGAAGTATCATATATTTGCAAATTGACGCACATTTGATTTTTTGACCACTGTAAATGTGTAAATTTTAACAACCATAATTTGAACCGTGAACCTCTGCTAGATTTGACACGGAATGATCCTCAAGCATATATTAGAAGAACGTTTTAAATATTGGCCTAATGTGAAACTGATATGTCGTGCATCTCTAATTGTGTTATTTTCATGATCGCTAATGACGTTTCATCTCTGCCCAGCTTACTTTTTGCATTCAAGCTACTCTTAGTCCAGGGTTGCTCAGCTTGTCATGGAGAGTATGGAAAGCTTTGTTTGATCAATGCTAACAGAGGTCACATGATAACTTGGTGTAGTTTGATAGTCAGCATTATTCTCATACTTCAGGAATCAATAAAAGGTTTATGCATTTTCATCATCTGATGTTTTATTAGCCTAAATTGAGTCATCAGCTAGTAGGGAAAAGCACTCAGAAATGAAGGTAGAAAAGCTGCCACTGGTGCTGTACCTTTTCAAAAGGTACATGTTTGTACCTAAAAGGTCAATTTTGGTACCTTAAAGGTACATATTTGACTCTAATAGGTACAAGAGTTTGAAAAGGTACCACCCCAGGGACAGCTTATTATTTCTGAGAGTGTGTCATAGCTCACTTCAAATAACTATCGACTAAGGAGTGATTACTTTTCCCCTCTGGTCTTTCCTCAGGTGTGCAAACTGCCCGTCCTGACCTGCTCCCACAGCAGCTGAATGAAGATGAGATCACTAGCAGCTCAGCTGATACGACTCTGTCAGCAACGTCTCCTGTAAGCTTTCGGCCCTCAAACACTCCAGCTCAGAGGTAAGTGCTTTTAAAAATGAAGATGAATTAGTCTTGATTCTGTGAACTGCTGATACTCTTTTCACACACATCGTAAACATTGACTCGCATTTCTGTTAATTCAAGTTCATTTCGTTCCCAGTTACAGCAGTATAGCTGCCCAGTCGTCAGGCGAAAGCTCAGATGTGGAAGCCAGTTCACTCGGTGAGACTCAGACATACGCGTCAGAAGTAAGAGACATTTTGCTCTGGGCTGTGATCTGTTTCAGTGTAGGCTAAACAACACAGTCACCCTTGGTATTTTAGGAGTGTATGTCCTGCAGCATTGATTCTCAAATAGGTTGCAATTGTTATAATAATCATTCTGCGTATTGTTCAGACCAGGATATGAAACAAACACCTGCCAAATTTGTGTAAAAATCAACTCTGGCGGGTAATGCTTTAACATCACTAGCCACTTTAGCAGGTTGCGTTTTGTACATGTTCACTTATTAATGTCTTGAAGTTAATGCAAGCCAAATCAACGTATGTTAGAGCAAATACTGAATTTGTGTGACAGAATGAGTATATTGAGAGAACCTGTTAATACACGACCAGATCTGGTTAGACTAGTGCATTCCTTCACTGCATGATTCAGTCTAGTAATATGCATTTAAAATGATCGCATCATCGCAGATAAGGGGACAGAAAAGTTATATATTTATTAGTGCTGTCAAACGATTAATCGCATCCAAAATAAAAGTTTTTCTTTACATAATATATTTGTATATATTTATTAAGTATAT
>JAUCMS010000038.1:14223803-14247417 GCA_032357445.1 Enteromius radiatus
ACAAATATATTATGTAAAGAAAAACTTTTATTTTGGATGCGATTAATCGCGATTAATCATTGCCCAGCACTAGAAAATATGTTATGTTTACATATTAAATATTTAAATATAATATCAAATATAAGAAAATAAATATATAAATGCATTTACATGTAAATACTTTCAGAATATATACTGTACATATGTGTTTTAATATAAACAGAATAAATAAACATATATTATGTAAAGAAGAACTTTTATTTTGGATGCGATTAATCATTTGACAGCTCAAATATTTATATAATTTCAGATTTGTAATCAATATATCACACAAAGAGTGCCGTTTTTTCTTTAAGAATCAGCATGGTTACAATTGTTGTATTGAATTATGCAACAGTTCAATAAATACTAGGTTAATATCAAGAGACCTATGTTTTAGAGCTGTTTTTGCTCCAACAGAAATCATTTGCGTGTCTGAGCAACATGATGGTGATTCGTTCCTGAATGAATCAACTCTTCACATGAATCGCTTAACAACGACTTACTGTTTTAATGTCACATTTAAAGCATATTTTCATCTTAAATAATTTCAAATAACAGTATTCAGCATGTTTAAAATACCAAAATGTTATTTTAAATTATTTCCATTTTTTTGGGCTAGTAGAAATAATAAATTGTCTGGTGAGCAAAGTTAATTTCAATCCCTGGTTGAGACTATGCATGGTAATATTAATACAATTTAATGACTTAATAGCCCTAGTGTGCTGATAGCAGCAAATGAGAGCTGCCTTTTATTAAGCATGCATTGCTGGATTACTCATTTTAGTCATCTCTATTCAGCAGAAGGTTAATAATTCTTTCTCTTGCTGTTGCAGTGAAAGACGACGAGTGAACGGGACAAAATAAAGCCCTCAAGGACAAAGATTAACTCTCTTTAAGGACAACATAAAGAAAGACGGATTTGGTGTAAACACCCGGGGAAGTGGAAACCAGAGAAACTGGAAAACTGAAGAGAGTAGTGCACATGTTCATAAAACTATAAAGAGATTCTCTCCCTTTTTTAGAGATGTATTTTTTGGGGATGTCAACAGTACAGCGTCCAGTATTGCTGCTATGAAATGGAACCAAAAGAAGATGCCCCTGTAGTACCTCAGCAGTGTGAGATCACCGTTCACAAACAGTGCCATATTTACAGGAACTTCCAGAAGCTGGTAATGTTCACAGCGTTATCAAACAGATGAGTTTCACGTGACCAGGTCTTTCGAGTACCTCTGTGAGTTTTCTAGTGGACTTCATTTGACCACGCATCTTTTTTTTTTCTCTTAGTTTCCAAGGAGAGGAATCTACAGACGTCGTGGTTTTTGCTTTGCTAAGGGAGGAAAGGAAATCAGTTTTTTAATTGCGTATTTTAAAGACGTTTTAGGAATATGGCAAGATTGTTAAAAAACCGTGTAGGATGAGTCGAGCCAGATCAGGTTGCCTGAACAATCACATTATAAGACACTTTACAAATCTGTAAAATGTTTTTGTCTTGGTTTTACGAATCGATTCGATTGCAGTACTGTGATATTGTGTCGGATATTTAAACGTGCCTTAATCACGAGTTATTTTGCCTTATGAACAGGAAGCCTTTTGCCGTGCATGATAACGGTGAGTTAACTGTGCACAACTGCATGGTTTCAAGTGTGTAAAAAAAACAAACAAAAAAATGTCTGTAGATATGATGGCTATCATGTACTTTTTAAAAAAAAATGTTTATTATTATTATTTGGAGCTTACCAAGACAATAACCAAAAAAATTTTTTTTGAAAAGAAAAGAAGAGAGAAACGTACAAAAGCAAACACAAGGAGAAAAGATACCACATATAAAAGACCAAATTCAGTATTTCGGCATGCAGGACACTTCTTTTTTTTTTAGTTAGAGTAATACTTCATACCTGGCAGACCAGCTACTGTAAAACAGCATCTTTACTGTCTTCAGCATCCTTTTATGTTTACATGAACTGGCTAGAAGAGGAACTTATCTTGAGGTCTTGGTTTTGTGAAGACCGATTAAATCAAATAAAACTAAATCCTAAACCAAAACCTTATTTTCGAGTATGTTCATGCTAAGCAGTAAATCTAATCCCAGAGACATTGGCAATGAAGATGCAAATATTTTTGAAATTCCGATTTAAAGGAGCATTGCTTGTTTTTTTTCTGTGATCGTTTTTATAAACAAAAGAAACATTCCTGTACAAAGTCATATTTATTTGGATGTTTGCATGTAATTTATTTCTTTATCTTTACTCTCAAGTGTCTGATACTCGATGGCTGTATAAATTTGTTTTGGGGGGGGGAGCTGAATGCGTTTTTTTACTGTACACTCACAATCTGGGATTCTTGTGCAATTGATGTTTGTTCTGAAAATGCTGCCTTCGTTCTTGTCGTCTTATCAATCTGAGAATGGTCTTAAGTAGTTAGCTTTAAATGAAATTATTCCTCACTTTTGCAGTGACCTATACATGTATTACTGCTCTCTTTTAAAGAATATTAAGACTTGGAGTAGAAGATATTGCAATGTTTTGTGCTGTATGCGAATGAATGAAATAAACAACACTGCAAAAAGTAACTGAGTGTCTATTTCCGTATAGGATATGTTCCGGGAACATTATTTTATAGTTGCCATAAAAAATTACAAGCTAAACATAATGTAATTTATCTATTTATTTTAAAATAACCAAATGAGAACCAAAAACTAACGTTAAAGGAACGTTCTTTTTAGGTTGTTTTGTTTTATGGCGACTATAAAAGAACGTTACTGGAACATTCCAAGATGCATTCCAAAAATACCAAAAACTGTTGGTTGGGTATTTAATAACGTATAGGAAATTACGTTTAACACTTAATACGTTCTTATATTGTTAATTATATTATATATTATATTATAATGTTATTAAATAGCAGAAAGTCCTGTTTTAACCTACAATAGTTTAAACAGGATCTTACTAGTTCCACTAGCATGCTAACGTTAATCACATAGCTAAAAATACTATTTTCAGTTCGTGTAAATAGAAAATATGCTATTTACACTTATATGTAGTGCAAATAACAAACTTCCAATGTTATTTTTTTACCAATACCAACAGAATCTAAAATTAAAATTTTAAAGTTTTTGGGGTTTTTTTTGTGAAAAACAAATGAGATGTTAGTTAATTGTTGTCTAGAATAACGATGAATGTGAGGTAACGTTAGTTACTGCTTATCATCCCTAACGTTTTGCTTTTTCCATAAAACATTTCGCGTAAAGTTGGGAACATTATGGTGAGCAAATAATAGCATTTTTAAAACCATCTTTTCAACAACGTCCTGAGCAACGCGAACTCCCGCCATACGAGGGCGCCACAAATACATTTCCACACAGCGTCCTGTAACAGAAATAGCGACGGAACTGTCAGCCAATCAGCTTTGCTGTTACAAATCTCGTCAGCGTCCTGCATCTGTAAGCCAATCAGCGGCGTCGTGACTTTGGGAAACAGACTGGAGGATTTCCAAGATGGTGCTCGAAAGCACTATGGTCTGGTAAGAAATAAACAAACGCGTTATTTGAAATATATTTAAGTTTTTTTTACATAGTTAACGCTCCTCAGAATTACTGTAAACACATATTTTTTGGGGCTCTGTCACACATTCCGAGTCCTTAAGTCAGAATTAGTAAGAGTAGCCGGTATCTGATTATAATGACATTCTCCTGAGTCATTATTCAGCGCGCAGTTCTGCAATAAAGAAACAAGTCTATGACACTTTAATAATAACCAGTTATCAGTAATCTCAGTCTGATAGCGTCTTATTTAGTCTTACAGAACTGTCGCGACGCGATACCGGCTGCGTCTCAGACATAACGGTATAAAGATGTCTATATAACAGGCAGCTCTTTTGTTTTTCATTCACAGACATTTATTTAAAGCAGTTTTCGACGGATGGGATCCAGATTTCCTGCTCTCCTGTTAAAAAAACCCAATAGAAATCATCTAATGGTTTCCATTATAATTACTTTTTCCTGTAAAACCATTACAAAATGTCCTTTTGTAGTGTGTTTTGGGCATTTTTCCAATAGGATTTAACATCCCACCAATAGAATCCATCACATACCAGCAGACACCCTTATACTTTCCATTAAAACCAATACTATTCCCATTTTAACCATTAAAAACATTACATGTACTATTGTGTTTTTTCAGCAGGGCTGGTTGTTAAGTAAATAAAACTAGCGCCACCAAGTGCTAGTGTTTGATTTATTTATTTTTTATCTCTTGTAATTGTCTTCATGTCTTATCAGTGTGGACAACAGCGAATACATGAGGAATGGAGATTTTCTGCCCACCAGATTACAGGCACAGCAGGATGCTGTCAACATTGTCTGCCACTCAAAGACCCGTAGTAACCCAGAGAACAATGTGGGTCTGATCACAATGGCAAAGTAAGTATGCCATACTTCATATATGATCTGTCAGACAGTGGTGTTGTTTACATCTAATGGTTTTTTTTTGTTTTTGGTTTGGTGCAGTAATTGCGAGGTCCTCACCACTTTAACACCAGACTCGGGCCGCATCCTCTCAAAGCTTCATGCGGTTCAGCCGCTGGGAACAATCTCCTTCTGCACTAGCATACGAGTGGCACATGTAAGTACATTCACAGAGAGAGTTTACTCTTTTTGAAATCTGCTAACATTTACATTTGCGTCTGTCTAGTTGGCACTAAAGCATAGACAAGGCAAGAACCACAAGATGAGGATTGTTGCTTTCGTGGGCAGCCCGGTAGAGGACAACGAAAAAGATGTACGTTTGCTTTTATTGATCATGAATGCTTTTCATCTTTCGTTCTTCATCAGTATTTCGGGTAATACAATTTACCGTGTTTTTCACCAAATCTTTTCCAGTTGATAAAGCTGGCAAAGCGGTTGAAAAAAGAGAAGGTCAATGTAGATTTGATCAATTTCGGAGAAGAGGTAACTAGTGTGAAACCTTTCTTTAAAATCCTTCCGATTTCTTTGCTTTGATTTTTCACTTTCTCTCGTTTAATTAATCCGTTCAGGAAGTGAACACAGAGAAACTGACCGCATTTGTGAACACTCTGAATGGAAAGGAGGGCACAGGTTCTCATCTGGTCACGGTGCCCCCTGGGCCCAGCCTGGCTGATGCCCTTCTGTCCTCTCCCATCTTGGCTGGTGAGGGTGGTACCATGATGGGCCTGGGTGCAAGTGACTTTGAGTTTGGAGTGGACCCCAGTGCAGACCCAGAACTGGCTCTGGTAAGATACAAACTCTTCATATAGTTAATTAATAGACGTAGTGTATATATATATATATATATATATTTACAAAAACAAGTTAATTACATTTACATACTTACATTTTAGACACCATACTGCCTGTTTTGCTCTATTTCATCAACAAAAAAAATAATTCCAAGCACTGTTTCGCATCTCTGAGGAACATGACGGTGTTTCGTTCGTAAATTAATTAACTATAAATAATTCAGTTCAGTGGCCATGACTCATTTGTTAACAGTGATATGCCGCCTCCTACTGGCGGCTTTACTTTTACATTTAAAGTTTCTTTTCATTATTTAAATTATTTCAAATAATCATATCCTCTGCATTGCAAAGAGAAGTGTTTTTGATATTGATTTGCTCGGAACAGCCCAAATATCTTATTATTCTAATGCACTGATTTTAATAAAAAATAATGGATACTTTTAGAAAAATGGCTTTATAAGGGTAAAAACGCCCATAAAAGGTAGAAGTCAATTTAAAGGTATCGGTAAAAGGACTGACCACACAGAATATCGAGAGATTATTTTTTGTCCATAACCTTTATTTAAAGGTAAAACTAGTCATCCATCTGTTAAATATGCAGAATTATCATGAGTGAAGCATTTATATGTTGATTAATTCTGTGATAACTGAAGTTTGTTTACCAGTAACTTCATTAAGTCATTTTATTTTAGGATTTTTACTTCAATCTTAGATATTTATTTCAGTTGCTCTTGATCCACAGGCTCTGCGTGTATCTATGGAGGAACAAAGGCAGAGGCAGGAAGAGGAGGCTCGAAGGGCAGCCGCCCAATCAGCAGCTGAAGCTGGCGTTCCCACCTCAACCGCTGATGGTAAGGCTGTACATAAATGTGTGAAATGATGGAGTAGTGGCTGGGGGCTAATGCTGGGTAGATAGCAGGTTTAAAAATGTTACCAAGATTGCTTATTAGGAAAGGAAGGAAAAGGAAGGACGTGATACTAGGAATTTGTGCTCTGCGTTTAACCCGTCCAAGTGCACACAACCACACACACACACACACACCGTGAACACACACCCAGAGCAGTGATTGTGTGAGAAGGATGTGTTTCATACAAGATCTGGCAACCGGACACCCTTGGAATATACAGAGGTAATGTATCCTGCCGGACCTGGGACTCGAGTCCAACTCCCTGTCCATTAGGCCATGACTGCCCCCAGTCTAATTAGGTCTTGTTCAACCCTCCCGTTTTTCCCAGGATTTCTGTGGGTTGGGTCATTATTCGCAGGTGGATAAGATAGACCATTAATGATGCAAATATTAACTATCTTATCCACCTGCGAATAATGATCCAACCCGCAGATTTAACCATCAGCATCACTGGGTTGTAAAGTTGAGAGGACAAATGGGTTGAAATTTGATTTTGTGAGAAGATGCGTTTCATACAAGATCTGGCAACCGAACACCCTTGGAATATACAGAGGGGAATGTAGCAAACGTATAAAATACACCCTGTGGGATTTTTTTTGTAGAAATACAATATTTAAATACTATATACAATGGTAAAATACGGAAAAAATCCTGGGAGGGTTGAACAAGACCTAATTAGACTGGGGGCAGTCATGGCCTAATGGACAGGGAGTTGGACTCGAGTCCCAGGTCCGGCAGGATACATTACATTCACCTGGTAGATCTGGCTTCATAAAGCCTTTCATGGTGATTTTAACAAATGATCTTAATCCCGAATAACATTTTCATGTATTGATTCATTTGTGTAGCCTGTTTATTTCATCTTTTTTTATTATAAAAATACCATTTAGTTGATTCCCATTGGAAGACCAAGTCCTGATTTTCTGTGACCCTTTTGTTCTCGCCTTCAGAATCAGAAGAAGCTCTTCTGAAGATGTCTTCCTCTCAGCCTGAGAGCGGTGTGGCAGCACTGCCAGACTTCAGCAGCATGACCGAAGAAGAGCAGATAGCCTATGCTATGCAGATGTCTCTGGCAGGTGGAGGTTAGTGCCTCCTCTTAGTCCTAGAATATGCTCTGTGCCTGACCTGGTATGTAATATTGACCACGATTCCTTTTTTGTCAGAATTCGCAGAATCAATGGACACCGGCGCTCCAATGGACACTGCAGAATCTAAGGTAATTCAGTGATCATCTCCAGGGCTCCTCACAGTCTCAAGATAGAGAAATCAAATTTGCTTGTATACCCCAGCTACTTAAGATTTATATTGTTTTTTCTCTTGCACTTTTTAACTGATTCTACAGGAGGAGGAGGATTATGATGTAATGCAGGACCCAGAATTCCTCCAGAGTGTCTTGGAGAATCTACCTGGTGTTGACCCCAACAATGAGGCCATCCGTAATGCCATGGGCTCCCTAGCCTCTCAGAGTGGTAACAAACAAGAGGGGAAAAAAGATGACGAGAAGAAGAAATAAATTAAAGTGTCCTGTGACTGATTGTGATTGACGTACAAGACATGTGAAAAGTTACTTTAAGAAGTGGCCAATCAGAAGTCCTTATAAAAGCGGTTTTAGATGCATATGGAGTTCACTTCATTCACTACCAAATTACTGCAATGTTGTGTGGTACCTCAAAAATTCACACATAGCTTGCTAATAATCTTTCCCCTTCTACTCTGTGCACAATTGACTGAATATTTGCTGCGAAACATGTAATCTGAATGGTTTCTGCTTTTTCTATTGCCATTAAAACACATAATATCTGGTCAAAAGCCTTACAGTTTGTTATTTTGCATTGTCAGTAGGATTTTTGACCATATAAATAAAAATGACACATCAAGTAGTACGTTTTATTTAAAAAAAAAAATCCACTTAAAATCTTTTCAAAGCCATTATTTTCCAGAAATATTCTAATGTTCTTAAGAACTACAATTTTACAAGACAGTATATTGTCCCAGCCAGACATTCACATAAGGTTAATCTACATTTAACATCCTTTTAATATTACAAAAATTAATTTTAAAAGGTAAAATGTGTCCGTTTTTACAGAGTAAGGACTAGCAGGTTGTGGAGTTATACATGATTATGTATATATCTATTTACAGATCTTTTACCGAATGCTGAAGGCACAAAAGGAGACGAGAAATGGCAGTCCAGAGATAACTGAGATAAGGCCCCATGTAGACATGACCCCAGTAATACAGAGTGGCTAATGGACAACCGAATGAAGCGTCGTAATACTAATTGTGACCATATTTGTTTTAAACATTAGTGTCATTAAGACATTTGTGTCAAAACATTCATTTTATAGCAGAAAATGTCTAAAAGGAAAATCATTTTCAAAGATCAGTGTACTTGCACATATGCATCTCCCATTGCATGAAGTATGTAATGTTCATAAAGGCCCATCACGCTGGTTAGCTTTTCAGTACAGTCTGCACATTCAAAACTCTCCTCGGACTCTTCTTCTTCTTGAGTAGGATGTTCTACTTCCATGTCAACACTCGTCTCCACAAACGTAGGGCTTCTCTGACAGCTGAAGCTGTAATTCTGTTGACCATTTGCCATCGTCTTTATGCTTTCACTTGAATCTAGATTGGTAGTTTCCTGAACCAGGTGTGTGCTGTCAGATTGAGTGATTTCACTATTTGGAAGTTCAGGAGCAGGATTCTGAGGGACCTCTGGTTCGTCGGGGTCCAAATTAATGACGGGAAGCTGTACTCTGCGACGAGGGGAGATATAGAGCTTGTCAGGGTGGGAATAAACATACAGGCTGTCATCGTTGGGTATGGCGTCAAGTTTGAGGTTTGTTGTATGATTCCTGTGAGTAGATGGTGTGCCATTACAAGAAGAATCGGACGATTTCGAGGTAGGTAATACTGCTGGACGGACGCAAGTCTTTGCATCTCGGGAATGGCGTATCTGATGAGCATAGAGCAAATCTCCAGTTGAAAAGCTAGCTTTGCACCTTTTGCATTTGTGAGGAAAATCAAGCGGCTTCGATGGAATATCAGGGAGGGCCGGTCCAGGGTGGGCGGTGTGCGCTTTCAAGTGTTCGTTTAAGACTCTTGCATTTGTGAACGACAGATTGCAAAGGAGACAAATGTGAGAGGTAGAACCGTTGTGCAGAAGACTGTGCTTGATTAGGTTTGTTAAACTGCTGAAAGTCTTAGAACAGACGTCGCATTTCAGACTTTTACAAAGTTTATGAGACTCACATTGGTGAGCATGTAAGCTTGCCTCCTGAATGAAGGTTTTGGGACAGAGCGGACAAGCGTATGGTCTCTGCCCGGCGTGGTCAATCATATGCTCTCGAAAAGAGCTAAAGAAACGAAACTGCAAATTGCACTGCGTACAGGAGTAACAGCGGCTTTTTAGGCGATGGCGCTGCTGATGTAGCCACAGTTTGCTCCACCTATTAAAAGACTGTGCACAGTTATATCTGAAACCAGGAGCGTGCGTTTGCAGATGAGCGCTGTACCTGTCGAACCGCTGAGCACAACGTGAACACTTGGATTTCCAAATGCTCCGAGTGCAAGTACAGTTAACGTCAGAACGAGCGGGGGATTGGGCATTCGAATGAGCAGAATAGGTTTTAGGAAGTTTTGAAAGATCTGCATCTCTTGCTTGAGCAGGTTCCACATCCACTGAGCCGGTTTGCGTTCGGGAACTACGCCCAAATCCAGGACTTGGCAGACTCTGAGATGAGGTACACTTCAGAGGGTGGACATGAGTAACACTTTGCATGATCTCGGTGAGTGATGCACCGCAAGTCTTCTCCTCCCCACTTGACTGGCAACAAACCTCACAGTGCACATTCATCTCTGAATCCTTCTCGTAACACTGTCCACAAGAAAAACATATATATGGAGGAGAGCTGGTGTGTGTCTGAAGGTGAAGAGTGTATTGGCACCATTTCCTGAAAAGCTCTTTGCATATTTGACATTTGAAGAACACTGGCGTGTTCACTTGACCATCAACTCCTTGACTTACAATGAAGCCCTCAATGCTACTGCTCTCGTCGTTTTTCCTGGCGATGCATGTTTTGGATGCTTGGTGCATCCTAAGTGCAGACAGGGCACTGAATCCATGACCGCAGTGGAAGCAGGAGAACGGTGTCTCACCGGCATGGTCTTGAGAATGCTTTTTCAGGGCTTTTAGTTGGTTAAAGCCTTTTCCACAAATAGAGCAAGCATATGGTTTAACAGGCCAGTGGGTTTTCTCATGAGCTGTAAGGCTCGACTGTTTCCAAAACATCTTCCCACAGTCTTTACAAGTCAAAGACGTCTCCACTTCCCGCACTTGCACGTGATCCTGCAATTTGACGCGTCTCACTAAGTTTTTCTTGCGAATGAGGCACCCGTCATTTTTTGGGGACACATTGGATGAAGCATTCCTCTTCCTCTTCTCCGGTTCACCGTTTGCTTCCGATTCCTGAAGGTGAACTTTAAAATGACATAGCAATTCCTCTTTCTGTAAAAACCTTCGGCTACAGCAGGGACAAGGAAAAGATGCATCCTGTTTATGTACATTATGGTGGGATTTTAGTTTAGACAGTTGAGAAAAGGCTTTCCCACAGATCTTGCATTTGTAGGGTTTGTCTCCGGTGTGAAGACGTTGATGAATGGTGTACGCTGTAATGTGGCGAAAGGAAACTCCACAGTATTTGCAGGTGAGAGGTTTCTTCCCCATTTCTTTACGCTTGGTCCGGTTTTTACTCACTTTGTTTGGTTCACTATCCTCCTTGCATTCTGTTGGCTGGAGTGCATTCCTATCAAATACTTTTTTCCTTGGCGTTTCCACGCTTAGTCCATCTGCGTCCTGAGTACATTTCAGTTCAATTTTGGGTTTCGTTTGTGTATCCAGAGAAATCTCCTTCTTGACCACATTACTAGAAATACAGATTCCTCTTGAGACTCCTGTGTTATCAGTACAGGATTGCACAGAGCCCTCAGGATGGACGGAGGACAGGTCACTGCATAGGATTTCTGTTTTTGGTTTTCTCTTGCAGGTCCCCGCAGTTATTGCTGGAATCATTTCAACATCGTCCGACTTGGTTTTGTCGATATAATATCTCTCTGGTGTGACTATGTTATTTTGGTCCTCGGTGGGACATATACTTGTCACACTGAACTTTGTCGGTTCACAACAATCCTGTGTTTTTAATCTTTGAAGTGGCCCATCTTTAACGTTTCGCCTCTTCCGACCACGTTTTCTTCCCCTCTGTACTTTAACTGTAGCCTTATTCTCTATCTTTATATCTGCCAACACATTGCCATCCTGTATAGCAGGTTTTTCAGTCGTGGGCATCGATGCTTTTCCTTCCTCATTAAAAACATCTGCGGAGTTTTGTGGGAGGGAAGTTATGTCTGCTTTGATCGATGTTACACATGTTCTGCTGGACACTCTCAAGCTTGTTAACATTGGGTCTCTTTTAAGGTTTTCCCCTTTTTTAAGCCAAGATGTAGGGATGCTGTGTAACAAGAGATCATTAGCACCCTGAAGGGATTCTGAGGGAGCAGTCCCCGATTGTTTGGTCACAGCTACATTTTTATCTAGATCACTTGGCTTTATTAGACTTTCAGCTGCACTGACAGTGTTTTCTGGACAGAGAGAGAGATCTGATTTCTGGACAGATTGTGAGGTGTTATTTTCTAAATGTGCAGGAAATAATTTCCTTTTCTTGTTTTTCTTTGAAGGTGGTCTTCCTCGTCTTGGTGTCTTTTTCTCAACAGTGTATTGGTCGGTTTCCGTGTAATTTAAAAGGGTCTCTTCAAGTGTTGTGTGACACCCAGTGATATCTGTGCCCTTGCTGTGTGTTACCAAATCCTCAATAACTGGACCTGAGATTATTTTTTGTGCCCTAGTTGATTTTCTTGATTTCAGCACTGGTTCTTCTGGGCTATCTGTTATCCTCGGTGAAATTTGAATTGAAGTGCTGTTTTGAAAATCAGAGGCAATTCTGTTGTCATAACATGTATCTTTACGCTCCTCTTCTTTAATGGTCTGAGGTAACAGGCAAGCCATCTTCCTCTTCTTTCGTCCAGGTTTTCTACCCCTTTTCTTAGGAGGGTTTGTGACTTTGAGGTCTTTTTGATCAATCGCAGCATCATCTTGTGATTCTACGGTCTGGCTGTTGGACAGTTTACACAAGTCTGCAACTTGTGTAAAGGTGACCATGACGCCTGCCTCATCTGATCCAGTATTTTTCTCTTGAGACAAAGAAACATTAGTAAATCCACGCGCTTCTGCAATTTCCATGGATTTTTTAGATTTCTTTTTAGCACCCTTTAAATGCTGGTCAGAGCTCTCAGATGCTAGCCCTCTCACAACAGACATGTTGTCCTCCACAGGGTTCTTTTGCGCTTTCTTCGCTGCATTTAGTGAGCGCTGAGGGCTAGCGACATCCTTAGTAGTGATGGAAACCTGGTTTTCCACATGACTTTCAGCCGTTTTATTCACATTATCAGTCTTTATGCAAGAGTCTTGCGTTGCATCCTGATTCTGAGATACCGTTGGAGGCAGAAGCACCTCCTCTGGTTGATTATTTCTGACTTCCAGTGCCGACGTTCTAATTTTCTTTGTCATGTCTTCTGACCTTAAATTCGTCTTTCTGTTTAAACCTGTATTTACTTGCTGCGTGGTAGACTGTTCTCGAATACCGCTGGCTGCTTGGGTAATGCGCGTTTTGCATCTAGTGGCCTTTTTAGGCTGTTTTTTCATCTTTCCTTTTGTCCGCACATCCGCATGATCCATTTCTGTTGCTGATGTAGAATCGAATGGATGCATTTCTTGTTGCATCGTTTGGTCCGCTGTGGGTGAATAAACTGCATCACTTTTAATGGTAGACATTTTCTTCGATTTTTTGGCGGCGATGTGAACTGACGTTGAAAAACATTCTGTTTGCTGCGGAGTGAGTGTAGAAGCCTGCATCTTGAAAAGATCGACTGAATTTTCCCCTTTAATTTCCTGCTTAATGGCCTTTTCCATAGCCATTTGTGAACTGGAGGCAGATTTTGAAGGCACTGCAGCCAGATCTTCATGCAGGTTTACATGAAGCATTTCTGCTGCATTAATCTTTTTTCTTGGCCTTTTCAGTTTGGTGCTTTGTCTAAAACAGCCTGAAGGTGTCACAGTAGCTAATAAAGACCTTTCTTCAACTGAATTACCATACAAGTGGTTGTCATTTGTTTTGTTTCTAGAAAATCCTTTGGCTTTCACAGTCTCTTCTGGGTTTGAAACCACAACAGATGAAAAAGTGACGTCGTCCTGTTGGCTAGTAGTGGATGATTGTGCCTCTATCAACTTAATGTCTGTCTTTCTCCTCTTACTCAAAGTCTTTTCTGTGCTCCTGACCCCCGAACAGTCGGTTTCTGTAGCATACACAGGATCAACTGAAGAAAGCGTCATACGAGCAGGTTCACAGTTCTCACCAACTCTGTTATGAGAAACATTTTTGTCTAGTTTTTTTCTTGTTCCGAATCTTTTCATAGTTGACTGCACATCCAATTCTGAGGGTGGATTCGAAACACCTTGTTGAGCTGCTGTTCGGTCATCTGCACGTGTTGCTTCACATTTAATATGTGACAAATTCTTTATCGGTGACTTTCCTGGTGTGCAGAGAGACTTGACTTCATTTCCTACGCTTGAAACAGAATCCAGTGGCTTAGCGGTGGCTGTAAAAGGCTGCGTGTCCAAAAGAGTCGTTTCATCGTCATCTACTCTAGTTGCCTTTTTTAGAGGACTTTTTCGTTTCACAGTTTTGGGAGTCATCGTGTTTTCCATATCCTCTTGTGGGCACACATTCTCTTGTGTGACATGCACTCCTTTCTTCTGCTTTGATTTCTTTGGGTTATTCTGAGGGCTTCGGATCTTTGAAGATTCAGTCGCTGAGATTGAAACCGATTGACTCTCGGAGTCTTGTGAAGACTGTCTATCCAGCAGACTAGCTGCTTTTTTGCTTTCAGACGCCTGACATCTTCTCACCTCCTGATGCCCTTTGACATCTATGTCTGCCTCAGCTTTTGAAAATGTCACGGGCACATCTTTATGTGGATCATCTTTGCTTTGTAGTGTTTGCTTTGCAGTCTTTTTTCTGGATTTCTGCACTTTCTCTGGAGTAGAGAAGGCATGCTCCACTACTGCTGGATTACTGACTCCTTTCATTGGAGTTGTGTCACTGACCTGAAAATGTGATGTCCAGTCCTCTTCTGGGGACAAGACAGTGCTTTGAGACGAACACTGGTTGCCGAGTGTAGCAGATACTTTTGCCTTTAAACGTAACCTTGTTTTTTCCTTCAGTTTCTTTCTAGAAACAGCCTTCCTGTTGATCCCAGCATGTGACGGCACTTCTTCCCGTGAGGCTTCAGAGCAGCTATGATCCGGCTTTTGTAAGGTCTCTGCTGTATGACGTTTTTTCCTCTGCGCAGGTGGGTTTACATCACCATTTGTAACTACGTCCTCCTCTTTTGGTTCAGTGCGGTCACGATCAGGCAATAAAATGGTTTGATTCGCTTTCTCACATCCTGCTGCGTCCACTTTAACAGCACTGTCTAATATTCCCGATTCATAAATAGAACAGGTATCTCTTTTGTTAGATTTGTATATTGGTCCTTTTAATGCTTCAAGCTCAGATTGTTTTCTTTTTCTTGCTTTCTTAGGCTTTAGTAATGCTTTCTGTAGGTTATGCTGAGAGGAGCCATCTGTCATTGTGGGAGACGCTTCTTGAACATTCTCGGTAGATGGAGGAATACCGCTTTCTGAAGTAATGTCGAGAAGTACCTTTTCACATCTTTCAGAGTTTTTTCCATTCTCGTTACACGGCAGAAGTACCGCACTTAAACCTACTGGGGTTTGTTTTTCTCGGACACATTCATCTGCAGTAAACACAGAAGTGGAGGTAAGGGTCAGTGTCACATTTTTTGAACTCTCTTGAAAACCAAGCTCATTTAATTTGCCGCTTTCGACTGGTTCAAACGGAGGATCTCTACATTCATGATCAGCGTGAATTTCAGGGGAAATTTTTGTGTCTAGTTCAGTTTTTGTGTGAATAGATGTCTCTTGGATACTGCTCTCTGTTGGGGTCAGCGGTTTTAGGTTTTCACCATCATCCTCAGTTGTGTTTTGACTGCTCACTGAGGCTGGTGTGGGCACAAACTCATAAACCTGCTTTTTAAGCTTACCGCCAAAGTATTGATTGCTGGGCAGATATGCAGGATTTTCTTTTATTACTGTCGTCTTAGAGACAGGCGGATCTCTCTCATTATCCTGTGAGGAATCATCCTGAGACGTTTTTCCATCTGTAACCTCTGCTTGGTGACAGCCCTTTTGAAGATCAATATGATGAAGACCGTATACAGTAGAACCAGTTTCATTGTTTACGTCTGCATGTTTGAAGGTAGTAGTAGTTTTTCTAGGACTGACATCTTTGCACGACTGGAGTGTGTTCTCCAAAGGAAGCTGCTCACTTTTCAAAAGACTTTCTGATAGAGAAAAATGAGTGTGTGACCTCCTGTTAAATCCTGGTAATAACCCTGGCTCACGTTCACTGATTCCAGTAATTCCAAATTCCTCTTTTCTTAGAGATGATCCAACATCTAATATGCTTTGCTCCTCGTGCTTCCTCTGAGAACAGATGAAATATAGGACAAAGTAATTATCTGTTTTTTTAATGGGTTATTTTACATCCTACACATAAAAGTACAAAATCAGTCAGAGTGGCATCTTTTCAAAAGGTACACTTTTAAAATTTACTTTCAAATCATTTTTTTTATATCAGCACTCACCATTTCCAGACGGCCTTTGTTTTCACTCATGTCATCTGATAACACTGAAATATAAGAATCTGATTCTTCTTTTACTCCTTGCCTATCCATTTTCTCATTTAGTTTGGATCCTGCAATCTTAAAGTGGTCCTTCGATCTAAAAGTTTCAGGTCCTTTATATATAGGATTATAGTCCATTAGGGGCCCATGTTCATTCATGGATAAAGTCTGTTCCATTTCCATTCCGTTACTCATCTCTAGAGCGTCTTTGATCGCTGATGTCCAATTACCATTCCCCTGGTCCACTTCTCGACTCTGTGAAAAGACAGATATTAAATCACAATGGAGAAATAATGATTATTTTGGTTATACAGTGCAGATGTTACATACCTTTCCACGCGTCACATATTGGGCACATCTGAGAGGATGCATGTGTGTGGCACTAGCTAATGCTTCACCCAAAGCGTCTTTAAAAAAGCCACTTCTGTCCACTGCTATCTTTTCATCCACTTCAGTGGCAGGTTTGATGAGACAATGATTATCAGGAGAATAGGAATATTTATCAGAGTTTGCCGAAGAAGATCCATGGTAATCTGGTAGCAAAGTTTTAAATGCACCACTCATACAAGATGACAGTGGTGTCATTGGTTCTCCAGCAGCAAAGCCGTCTCCAATCACGACATGTTCCTGAGGAGATATTTGAGTTTATAAATCAGGAACTGGATGCAACCTAACATAGTACAATTGATGTGTCGCCTACCTTTGGCTTTGTTTGGAGCCAGGTACCATGAGCGAACTCTTCTGCTCGTTCACAATAATTCTCCTCAGTCATTACTTCATCATAATGTGCAAAAATAAAATAATTGTAACCTACCTCCTGATGTTCTCCTGTTGTGTTACAGGGAAGCCTGCTGTTATGGCTTCCGTGTTTATTCCATGGTGGTAACTCGCCATCCATGGTACCCAGATGGTTTATTGGAGCTTAAATACCTGTGACGGGGGGAATGTTTAGATTTAGTTGTAAATTTAAACTCAAGATTTGAGCATTCACATAGATCAAAAATGTTTACTACCCAAATGAATTTGTTAAATAAAAACAAATACATGTTTTAGCTACATATTTCATGTGTCAGAAAATAGAAGACAACAAATTATTTACTTTTAATCTTAACCTGCTTAACCTGGGCAGCCGTGGCCTAATGGTTAGGGAGTCGGGCTTGTGATCAAAAGGTTGCGGGTTCGAGGTGGAGGGAGAGAATAACCAGCGCTGTCTCCACCCTCAATACCATGACTGAGGAGAGACCCTTGAGCACGACACCGTTCCCCCAACTGCTCCCCAGGCTCCGCAGCGAAAGCGATATGGCTGCCCACTGCTCCGGGTGTGTGTTCATGGTGTGTGTGTGTGCGTGTTTGATCACTTCTTGCACTTGGATGGGTTAAATGCAGACCACAAATTCTGAGTATGGGCCGCCATACTTGACCACATGTCACGTCCTTTCCTTTCCTGCACCTTCTCTGTCTTGTCTAAACATATCTGACATACCTCTATCGCATTGAGTAAATATTTGTATCCATCCATTTAAAATGTATTTCTCCAAAGTTTTACAAGTTTCAATTACGTTTACTTCATCCATTTGTTTTACAGTGTACAAACTGATAAATTAATTATTATTATTATTTTTTTTGTAATTCGACTAATGCAATTATGATTCTTGTACATATATATTCTTATAACTAAATACTTGTAAATATGTTTTCTTGTAAATATGCTAAAACTTGTATACACTCAGAAGTGTTTCCCTACATAAATTAATATATGAGTGATTCTATAATTGCGGGTACATTTAGCGTTTTCTTCAAATGGTAATATTTTTTAATTATTTTAATTAATCCATTTTTATTCTTTAATTGTAAAAATATTGTATATAGTACTTTTCTGTTGGCAACATTTTATTTATAAAAACCCTAAATAGTTACTTACTTAATTCAACATCATTACATAATAATAAAAAAAAAAGAAATCTTAGAAAAATGTTTGTGAATCTTGCGTCAACTCTGTTACCAAACCATATTTTGCCTTTAAATCAGTGGAATTATCTCTTAGAATTGTGTAAGTTACAGGAAATGATGTCACTTTCAGTCACTGATAAGATCTGAAGCACTGAAAAGTATCTGTATTGAAAAAATTCAATAAAACTGTCAATTCTGTTACACTATTATCAGCACTGTTACTCTACCTTGGTAACAGAGTTTGACGCTAACAGACTTCAGACACCAAATGTACCGCAATTATAGAATCATCAGAGACAA
The DNA here is from genome assembly GCA_032357445.1 of Enteromius radiatus. Classification (NCBI taxonomy): domain Eukaryota; kingdom Metazoa; phylum Chordata; class Actinopteri; order Cypriniformes; family Cyprinidae; genus Enteromius; species Enteromius radiatus. The sequence continues at coordinate 14,242,097 of JAUCMS010000038.1, forward strand.
ACAACTCCCTTGGCGATTTTTTTGGTGACAGAAATGATCAATATAACAGTATTTTTTTTTTAATGTACAGTTTGGGGTTTATGGACGCTAACTGGGTGGAAGATTCAGTCCGAGGTTCTTGTGCATTCGACCATAAACTATTAATCAAAAGCGTTTTCTACTAATGCACAAATAGTATTCAAATAGTAACTCGAAGGTTTTGATTAACTGTGTTTGTTTGTTGGTCGAGCCTGAACCTTAGCTTTGTGCTAATTCGCAAACTAACCATTGCAGCGTGCATATGCATTTACATGAAACACGACTTCAACGCTAAGCGAAAGCCCCAGTCTTCTGCTCGATAAACAGTATGGAGAAAACATTTTTGAAAATGTAAAAAAATATTCTCGTCAAGCCACTGGAAGAAAACAGTGTGCTCGTGCACTCACCGATGCGGTCCGCGCGCTTAGTCCGTGGCTCGCGCGCGGTCATTTATCAACGGTCATTCCGAGTATGTCCATTTGCCTCAGACTGTATGAATATCCGTGTCGTGTAATTATTTTTCCTATTCAATACATCTGCTTAAGCTCCTCGTGGTGGTCTGTTGTGGGGTCCTGGTGTATCCAAACACAACATCCGTAACAGACCGGAAGACCGAGAGGTGTGTGTGGTGTGGGACACTTCTCGGGATGTTAATACTATTATACTGTGAGTACGGAAAAGTTACATATTCTTATATTATAGGATTGAAAACGCCCACGAAATATATCGTAATGTGTAATACGGGTCAATGACGAATACTGATGTCTGATAAAATAAAAAGGAAAATCGTTCAAATTTAGATTTTAAATATAATGTTTTTTTATACAGGTTTTGTGTCAATTTGTGTTATTTTGTAATCACAATTTGCTTGTGTTAAAATTAATAATAATAATTATGCTGACTACTCAAACTACTAAAGAAAAAGTAATAGAATAGAAAAAGTATTTAATTTTATATAGCCTATATACGTATATATATATAATATTTTTTTTATAACTTTGAGAGCCACAAAATATAAAAATGACTTTGATTCAGAAATTGAAATGTTTATGTAATTTCTTATATATTTTTAGTAAGAGAAAGGTAAGTGATGTCACTGACCCATATACACACAGTTTGTTTGTACACATTGGTTTTTATTGAGGTTTATATTGCATAGCTTACATCTGTTGTTACATCCATGTAGCCATAATGGTATATTTCACTTACTACTTTGACATTTCCAATACTTTCTGTAAGCAACGTTTAATGAAAAAGTGAATTTATTAATTTTCCTATGAGGCCTCATTGTTATACACTGGTATTAAAGGCTCTCCATGGCTGCCTCCAGCTGCTCCTGGACCTGAGTCACATAGGGCTGAAACCAATTTCTGATCTCCTCTGCCTTTTCTTGAATCGTGTTACGCATATTCTCTGTGCTCTTATCCACTTTCTCCTTAAGGTCCTGCATTTGTGATTCCAGTTTCTCTTTTATTCCTTCTCCTTGGCTTCTCAGCAGATCTGCCAGAGTCGTGAGCTTCTCTTCCGCACGCTGATGCACTGAGGTGAAGTAAGGCTCGAGACGATCCTTCACATCCTCCATACCCTGAGCAGCACGAGAGCGAACCTCCTCAAAGTATGTTGACATTTTCCTTCAGGCCAGAGAAGAAACAATCATAGAAATTGAGATCATTCAAAATTAGAATTATTTGATGTTTCATTAAAAATACTCTAAATGAGTCATTTTTAGTGCTGTCAAGCATCCAAAATAAAGGTTTTTGTTTATATAATATGTGTACTGTGTATATGTTTTATGTATATATACACATACAGTATTTACATGCATATATTTACATTCATATAAATTATTTATAAATATATTTATTATATAAAGTAAAAAAAAAATCATAAATATACAAGTATATATGCATAATAAATATATACAGTACAAATATATATATATTATGTAAACAAAAACTTTTATTTTGGATACAATTAATCATTTGACAGCACTATAGTAAAATATTATTGCACTTAATTTATTATTATCATTATAATATATGTTGAAAAAAGTTTGAAAGAACAGCATTTGTTTGAAATATAATGTTTTTGTAACATATAATTATTTATGTATTTTAAATGTGCACAAACGGTGGAACAAAAAGATATGCAATAATTGAGATTGGCTCACTTGTTGATCTCTTGGATGTCCTTGTTAAAACGTTTCCTTAGCTTCTTGGCGTAGTTGTTGACCCTGTTCTTGACCTCATCGGCGTTCTGCTCCACCATGGTCCGGAGCTCCTCTGTGTATTCATTGACACGATCCTTAGCGTCCTCCATATGCGCACGCAGCTTATTGGCCAGCAGCTGAACATCTTCGTTGAATTTCCTGGCAGTCTCCTGTGCATAAGGGCCTAGCTTGGTGTGCAAGTCGTCTTTGTACATGTTCAGCTCCATCATGCTGTCACTGATCAGGGTGCTGCAAAGCAACCAGTTTCAGTATATCATACATCGGCTTCCTTGACTCTTCTGCATCTCTACAGATGGAAATATTTGCTCTGCTGGAGTGTTTTGTAGCATGTACTCACTCTAATTCTCTGCCCAGCTGCGTGGCCTTGATGTTGTCCCTCATCTCCTCAGCCTTAGAGGTCAGCTCGGACACACGGGTCCAGAACTGATCCACTGCTTCTTCCCAGCGGCTTTTCGGCTCATCCTGAAACAGGAAGTTCCCCTGGCAGCCTGCAAAGTGGAGCACAAATATTCTTCAATGCGTCAAATGTTTGTTAATGTAGTCCGTCGTTGCAGACGCCATCAAGGTCTCAAAGAAAGCCATCCCATAATCCGTTCCAATTTTCTGCCGAAGTAATCCAAGTATGCACATTTTGAGTTGGTCATGCTTTGCGTTCTTACCTGAAATAACAGCGAGAGCGAGGATTACAGCCACACACTTCATGATTGTTTTGAGACAGTACACCAGATTTGCAGATGTGTTCTGTAACGGGAGTTTGGAAGCAGCTGGTATTTATATGACTTGGATCACGGTATAATGTGATTATGAACAGGTGAATTGGCAGCTTGTGTCCAAAGTTCTTCTCTTCAGATACTTGTTATCGCAGTCTTCCATTCCACGTTGCATGATTACGGTTCCAAAAGGACAAGATGTGCCATAATTCAAAAACTTGCTTATTAAAAATCGATGTAGTTCACGGGGTTAGGTGTTCTTGCCAGAGGTCATCTCAGTGAGAGCACACAGTCATATCTGAACATGCATGTGTTTTTAATTAAACACAGTTGAACTGTTAATAAGACAGCAGAAAAGAAACGGTCAAAATAGCAAAGAAGACATCTGCTGCATAATAATGAATATTTCATTGTTATGCAACAAGATATTTGCTACTAAAAAGCACTGGCTTGCAAGATTCAGGATCTTATCGTTTATCTTTCTTCTAGTTGCAGTTTTATCGCTCTACTTCACATTCACCCCATCTGGAGGGAGCATTGTAATGTAACTCTAAACTAAAAACACTTGACCCATGTTTACTTGCGCCCATGTTTTCTATAGATGATTTTAATTTCTACTGTAAGTCTGTTTTACAGTTAACAAACAATTATGGGAAAATGTCATGGTGTTTTAAACTAAAGCAGGATAAGATAACATGTCAGCAAATCAGAATCAGTCTATTATCTTGAGCATTTCTTGCAAGAGGACGGTGCTAAACTCATTTTGGCTCTCGTACCAAACATAATAAGTGGATTAAATAATAATAAAAAAGTATAAATATAAATGTATATCAAATGTGTAATTGACAATACATTTGTATTGTTTATCACATTTAGTTTTATATTGTAAATAACTCAATAACTGCTCATGGCAAGCCCTACACACACACACACACACACACACACACACACTGGATAAATTAAATGTTGCAAAAAAGTAGGTAAAACATTCCTTGCAGGGCTCAAAGGTCACATGACCTTAAAATTGATGTGTAAAGTAGAACGGCTGGGTGCTTGCTGACTGGGTGTTGTCAAAATGAACCCTTGACTAACAAATAAAGATAAAGCAATCACTTTTTTTGCATGTGGACAACTTGGGTGCTTATCCAAGTATCATTCGTAGTCTGCTACCTCCGTGGCTCTACAGACTGGAACACATACAGTCTGGATATGAAGGTGCTACAGCAGTATCTGAGAGTCAGAGCCAGTTTTCAGCCGTTCACAGAAATTCACATTGTGTGCGATGGCCACAGACTCTCTTGTTTTTATTTATCATGTCGTAGTAAAAAGGTTAACAAAAAAATAATATGTCAATATTTTCTGGGATTTTATTGATAATGGTCATTAGGTGTGCCGGTATCTCAAGGACTGCTGTGGAGAGATGACTCCTGAAGTTTGTGATAGTCTTCGTATTCTGTGTGGAGGTTACGAATGAATATTTTACAATACGTTTTAACTTAGTTGTGCATTTTACCTTCATAAAAGTCCATTGTCTTTTGAATACTGATATTTGAAATGTTTTAACTGAAGATACTTTGAATGTGAAATTAAAACCGCCAGTAGGTGGCAGTAAGTCAGTGTAAATAAGTGAGTCATTATGACTGAAACAAAGCATTTAAAAGGAAAACGCTATTGTTTTTCCATATTGCACTATGTTCTTTCCTGAGTTTAGATGAGTTGATACATATCTCTTCCATCTCGGTGCGTGCACTTAACACACGGCGTCACTATGTTAGCGTTTAGCTTAGCTCCATTCATTCCTTAGGATCCAAACAGAGATGAATTTAGAAACCACCAAACATTTCCACATTTTTTCCTATTTAAAGACTGTGTAATTTTAGCTCATTGTTTTGTGGGTGATGAAGTGTGTTTGTCGGCTGTTAGCCTAAGAATGAGTTTATTTGAGACCTGAATAAAGTGTTTTGGTAGATGTAGTGCATTTTAAATGTGAAATGAACTGCTTTTGCCAAGCTGAAAGTCGGTTAGGAGAACTGTGTGAAGAGTTTTTGCGAAAGTTTTGAAAGTATTGAGAAATGTGTCCTAGACTCTGTAAAAAACTGTAATTCAATTTCTTTTTTCATGGAAAAATTATTGTATTTTGTTTTATTTCCTTAAGTTTTTTTTTCTTAAATAACCTGCCAGGACAGTGATTAAAGCAAATATTTGATCAGGTTAACTTTCTCAAATAAACACAGTTTGAGATATAAAAAACGTAATGCATTTCCCTATATGACTATATACAGCTGCGGAAAAAAATAAGAGACGACTTTAATTGTAGCAATTTACTCCTAAATCAGTGTCTCTCTGAGAATGACAAGCATTTC
>JAUCMS010000038.1:14247517-14261017 GCA_032357445.1 Enteromius radiatus
TGAACAGTTTTAAGAATAAAACCCAAAAGAAACAGATTTTTCTGCAGTGGTCTCTTATTTTTTTCCACGGCTGTATATATATATTTATAGGAAGAGAACCTATGAATATCGATATGTCAAATATAATGGTTTGTGTGAAGAGTGAAGCTGAAACACGCTTTGAAGGACACGGAGGGACTTGTGCGATCATTTGCATTTTTTCTTAATAAGAGTGTAAAATTACTTATTTTTCCTCATAAGGGTAAGAGTATAGCCTATCATTGTGAACGGCAAAGAGTTTTATTTGTGTGCATTCACAATATCAACAAAACATTTTATTTTAAATAGGCTAAAGAAAACAAACAGGGTGGCTTTCTGCAGTCTCCGTCTTGAACTAAATATTACAATAATAAACTAATGCTATGTTGGTGAAGTTAATGTAAAAATAAAAAAAGTCTGTGGCATCCAGCCTGTCATTCTTAACACGAAAAACAGCAACAAAAGTAGATGTGATTGAAACTCTAACTGAGCAATTTAATGAGACATTCGTTTGTATTATTCTGATTTTAAGCCTATTAAAAATATATATCTGTGGTAAATATATATGCATTTCCATCAATCAATTTAAAGACTGAATCATGCACACTAGTCTAGTCTTCACCTAATGTAAGCATGCACTCTCTAGAGGTGTCAAATCATACATCATTAAAACAACAATCAGGATCGCAGACACACCGCTAGTTCAGAATGATCTAAAAAGTAGTAAAAAAAAGTGGTAGTGTATGATCCTTAGTAGTGGGCAAGTCAAGTGCATGATACCTAATGTTTATTCCAGCTTTAAGTAATCCTATTTGGGTTTCCAGAATTAAATAAAAGTTCAGAAATCTCACACACACAAGGGACCACAGCACTACTACTGTAATATACTACACTATGTGTAATAAACAGTGCTTACACAATCGTAGTGACCACAGCATTATAAATTAATGTTTGTACTATTTTATTCAAGTTTTTTGAAAAACATACATCAGCAACAAAGAAATATACTAAGTCAAACCCCCAATGTTAACAGAAGTGTCCTATTTTCATTTCCAAGAAGTGATTCTCTCAAGACTGCTTGTTCTTGGCAAAGGACTCCCAGAGAGCCGTTAACTGGGCCTTCAGGTCCTGGGCGTACGGATCCAGTTTGCTGAGCTCCTCTGAATAAGGAGCCAGGTTCTTCTGAAGCTCCTGGCTTCTCTGGGCCAGCTGACTCTGAAAGTTTTGGGCTAACGGAGACATGCTCATCTGAAACTCCAAAAAGTGCTGGTCCAGTTTCTGCTTCAGCTCCTCGGTTTGAGGACCCATCTCCATCAAACTTCTCTCCAGCTTGGCCTTCAGCTCCTCGGCCCCCTGGACCAGAGAAGATCTCAGGGCCTCAGAGTTCAGGGCCTCTGCATACGGGGCCACATCCTTCTTCAGCCGCTCAACCTGCTCCTCAATATCACCTCTGATCTCCTCAAAGTAAGGCTTGAGCTGGGACTGCACAGATGTCATTTCCTGTTCCAGGCGCAGTTTCAGCTGATCAGCCTCTTGGGAAAGCTTGGCCATCAGGTCTCGAGTCAGAGGAGCTACTTGACTTTGAATGGCCAGGGTGTATTTGTTGATGGCATATGCACTTTGAGAGATCCTGTCACTGAGGAGAAAGGGAAATAGATGTTTGTGCTTTGATTTTTTTTTTTTTATAGCCAGATTATCAGTATATATATGCTTACTTGATTTCTTGACCCAGTTCTGAGTTTCGGATCATCTGTAGGGTGTCTTCAGCTGTGAGGGTTGCCTGAGACACATAACTCCAGAATGCATTTTTCACCAGATCCATGCTGGGCACTGACTGCTCCTGCCACAACATGTTGGCATGACAACCTAAAGGATTAATCATAACTAAAATATATTAACCGTGTTAAAAAATCAGAGTGCCTCCCATTTTTAGGCCTGGTTTCACAGACATGCCTGGGAAAAGAGCATTACTGGTGTGCATCTTAAGACAAAACAAAGGCACTTTAAAGAGTTAGTTCACTCCGAACTACATCAAATTCGTGCGTATGTACGTATTCAGTTGTGTTGCTGTCTATGGAGGGACAGCTCTCTGATATCATCAGAAATATCTTCATTAGTGTTCTGAAGATGAACGAAGGTCTTACGAGGCTGAGTAATTAATGACTGAATTTTCTTTTTTGGGTGAACTAATCCTTTAAGATCAGACTGAGTTGAAGCAGCTCAGATTTACATTTTAGTCTAGGATTAGTCTCGTCTGTGAAACCAGGGGAAAAACAAACACTTACCAGTAAAAACCGCAACGGCAAACACTACAAGGACCTTCATGATTATGCGCAGACCCTACAAGAAGAAAAAAAACACTTTGTCACTATGTAGCTTGCGTTTAACCGAAATGAACACAATGTTTCTGTCCGATTCCCTACCTTTCTCTCGTCCTCTCCTGTGTGTAAGTGTTGAGAAGGTGTCAGCGCTGTATTTAATGGGCTGCTGAGCTCTGATAAAGGCAGTAAAGTCCAGAAGGTAGTGCCCTGCTGTCAGCTGAACATGCTCCACATCATGACATCAACCCGACTGAACTGAACTCAGATCTGTCATTCATCCAGAGTCAGATATAAGCACTGTATAACAAGCAGGTCTAAAATTAGTGTTCTATAAAACTTTAAAAAGTCAAATTAAGAAAAAAAAGGAATGCTGTATAATTGTAAACAATTCCTGTATTATTAGTTTCGGTTCAGGTTGTCGTCTTCAACACTATTTTAATGAAAGGACAATTTTACTGTAAATTATTTTTCAACTAAAAGGCATTTTTACAAAAATCTCCAAAATTATAATTCGGTTTACTTTACATAGTTTTTGGCATCATATACTTTTAAAAATGAAGTACGCATTCAACTAGTATTTACAGTTTGATTTCGAGTTAAGGAAAGACTATAATGAAGTAAATGGGTAATGATAAAGCAGCTTAAGATCACTACAGGATCTTAATGTATTTATTGGTTTGATAGAGTCTTGAAGAAGTCAGAAGGTAAGCTGTATTGTAACCCCGTCTCGTCTCAGCATTCATCCAGTTACACAAACCACCATCAAGGCATCTGCGCTTTAAGAGCACACAGAACTGACCCCTGAGCTTCTGTCCGATTGATTCACTTCCAGCTTGTTAGGGCTGCGCTCCTGTGCAGAAAACATGCTGTGCATTTAAAGGAATATTTTTTTTCTCAGAATTGTGAGATATAAACGTACAATTGTGAGTTATAAAGTCAGAATTGTGAGATATTAAATCTTAAAATAAAATAATAAAATAATAATTCAGTGGTGGAAACTACTACAGATTCAGTGAGTAAATGGTAATATTTTAACATTTGAATATTGAGTATGACTATAGTCCCAATGACACAACGTGGACAAAAAGTCTGAACTAGCCATAATCTCTGCCAGTCATTCAAGTGCAGAGGTGCGAGTCTATCGTGGCATGTAGGTCTGCACGTATGAACACGAGGCTGCTGTAATGATGACGGATGAGTCAGGTATTAAAGAGGATCCTTTTGGACATTGGTCTCTTGATCACAACACTTATCTGCATTTAAAAAGAGTCTGATATCTGCTGAACATGCAATCACTGAGAGAAAGGAAGCAAGGGACATGGGACTAATCAGTTTTACATTTTATTTTATTTTTCTATACTACGTTCTTGCATGTATTCACCTAAAAACTAAAAAACAAACCAAAAAAAAATAAAAAACAGGACAGGGTCAATGGGCTTGGAAATAAAATAAAATGTAAAAAATACTGTATTAACATAAGTAAAGCAATCATATCAGCTACAGACAATATTATAACCATTCAGTATGAGACATTATTAGACATATTTATAAAGTGTTTATGAAGGCACTGTATGTGGTGGGGAAAAAAACAGTGGCAAATATCATAAAAAGACATTAAATTCATGCGTGATATTATTTTATTACTAAATCCTAAATGTATTTTTTTTGTTTATGCTTCTCAGCTATGCATTATTATAATATCAGACAAATTTATATATATAAAAAAAACAAAACAAAATTTTTACATCAACAATAATACATTCATAAATGTGCATCTCAGTTTGATGAACAGATCATAATTTATCCATGTTTGACAATAATAACACTGCATGTGTGTTATTAGTATAGGTATCTATATGAGTCCAGAGATCCAGCAAGCTGAAAAAAGCCCTGCATAATGTAAGGAAAATAAACTAATCCAAAACTTCTTTATTAAACACAAAACGAAAAATAAACAAGGAAATCATTTATATTTAGAAAAATTAACATAAGCAACAAAATGAAATCGTATGTGTATTTGTTCTTGGTTTCTCTTACAACGCATCGAGCACCAGTCATGGTTTTAAATGTACATTTTTTTGGAAACATTGGAATAATCATGGCAAAGGTTGGTTTGATGCATGGAACGAACAACAAATATTAGTTTATTTTGCTTCATGTGTACTGATTTTGTACAGATGTGCATACATATGCAAGTGTCTTTCAGCAGCAACAGCACTGGTTGCTAAGAAAGAAGGTAGAATTAACCAATGGTGATGCCAAACCCACACTGGAACTTGTTTTTTTGGTGGTTGAGGAAAGCGCAGAGGGCCAGCGACAGAGGCAGAGGCTGCAGCTTCTTCTCGAGCATGGCTCCAACCACCCAGTTACTGTCCAAAGAGCCTACAGAGAGGGGGAAAAATACAGATCCCACACATTTATACCCTAAAAATAAATCTCATATCTCTCTGTCTTTGTGTGTAAAAAAAAATAAAACAACTGGGGTGGATTTCTATTGAAATATCAGGCAACACTCTTTGGAATGATAACAAATGAGACTGAACTGGAGAACAACGATACAATTAAACATCTGTGACTAAATATAGGAGCACATGTGCATCATAACCCTACACAAATGAGGAGACGCTGAGGATTGTGGTCTGTATGCACCCAACGCATGCATATTTACCCACCTTTAAAGACTAGATCTGCTTTGGGGACGTCCAGCTGGTATCCAAACGATACGCTAGTCTCCTGCATACGCGTGCTTGCTTCAAACTCCACGCCAACCTGCAACTGATACCACACGACAACACATACGTCATTATAAAGCAATAAAACAACATAAACGAGCAAATACAGACACGACGCTTTTACCTGATCATTGGCTTTATGATAATACGAGCCGTGAGCTCCAGCTCCTCCTAGTGTCAGCGTGGCGATGAAGTTGCTGCCTGTTTGCGAAAATTTGGTAATAGACAATATGCGTTTTCAAATAAATATTGCACTGTAATCATTCGTTTACAATATCTATTCGCTTTGCACATTTTTATTGCATATTGTATTTAAAAAGCTCTGTTGTTGTTTGAAAGAAGGTTTTATATTTTAGCCTACATCCATCTGGATATATATGGGTACGATATGCATTTGCAATATGCAACTACTTTTTTAAGAGGTCAGACTTTCTCGAAGTTTGTCTACAAAAATAAATGTGATAAAATCGTGATGCATTCGAAAGCATTGTGATGTAATGATTCAGTTATCGTGGCACGCCACATAGCCATCACTATTGTTTCTCACCTGCGTATCGTCCTGCCAGAGACAGGACCGTTCCCTCCTCTCCGGGACGTCTGTGGTACACCAGCTCTCCTCCTAACGCCAGCGACGGAGTGACAGACTGAAGATAATGAGCTACAACAATTCCTGAGAGAGTTGGAGAAGTCATCAGCAGGGGTGACACGATATACAAACGCCACGGTTCATTAAGATTTTGGTACAACAGGGAAAAAAAAAACTCCAATAAATACTATACTCTGTTTTTATTCCATTTATTTTGAACAGACAGTAGTACAAATAAATGTTTTTTTCACCTAGAAGTGAGAACACTAAATATTCTATTATAATATATAGTCTATAAATGATGTAGTAATATTGATTTACAGTGAAAACAACAGTGAGACATGTAACGTAGCATATATATATATATATACGACGAGTTTCAGTTCATTTCTGTGATATGCTTGATTTGTTCACAGGAAGGAAACGGTTTTCTTTATTTTATAAAAGCACAATGTATTAAATAAATAAAAGCAGACCTTTATACGGTGATGCATTATTATTAAGACAGTAATTGTTGATTCTGTTGGTAAGGAGACAGCTGAAGTAATCTCGCCCCCTTCTGGATTGACGAGGACCTGCCTGTGTTCATCATTAGGCTACATGCACCGAGCCAAGATGTCCTTACCGTGACGGTTCGGTGCTAATACATGATCACGCCAGGCCTGCTTATCAGAAAACATGGACGAAGCAGAAGATAATTACCTGAGCCAACCAAGACGTCTGGGTTGCCGATGGTCACATCAGCGGTGAAATCTTCTCCTTTGAATTCAGCATCTCCTTGCCAGTTCACAAACTTCTGCTGCTGAGTCTGATTGAGATTTTATGTCCAGCAATGCATTAATATCACATCGTAACTAATTCTCAAATCGGCACATATAGGCTCTTTGAACAGATACACACCTGAAACGCAAATTTCGAGCGCACTCGGTCTGTGATCTGATGAATAATCTGTGCATTTAAGCTCCCCGTGTTGTCCATGTCACCAACCATGACGGGAAAGGCCTGAAAAAAAAGGTCAATTATAAATATGTGGATAAATGGCTTTCATAAGCAGCAGCCTTTGTACTGGAAAATATATATTTGTATTTATTTATATAGCTAAGTTAAATTAGTGCACCTCTGCTGGTCCGGTTTGTTTGGTTCCCACGTAAGTAGCTCCAAACCTGTAACTGGACTCTCCGAGAGCGCTTAACATCACCGTGTGATTGACCTGTGAAATCAAACGAGAGATGATGCTGATGATCAAGAAGACTTCCTTGTACAACATGGCTCAAGGAAATACTGGACTGACCTGGAAGTGGTTGCTCAAGCCCTTGTTCACGGTTACTCTCACACCCTCCGTTTGCATGGGAAACACCTCTGAGAGAAAAACAGTGTGATTAACCTCCTATGACCTGGCGTCCTCGTACGAGGACATTATATTTGAGTGCATTTCTGAGACATATCACAGTTTTCAGTCCTGTAAAGAGCACATTCAGAGATACGTTATGAATGGATGTTTCATCACGATCACTCTCTCCTAGGTCATAAAAATGTATTTAGTGACACTCTTATGGAAAAGGGATCATTTTTTGGTGTAATTACGTTGGTTTCATACTAAAGCATGTTTATTATGCTATTTGGGAGATGTAGCAAATAAATAGGGGAATAAATTATATTTCAATATTTTATGAAATCTGGTCAATTATTACTGCCATTATTACACTTCTTTTTTCATTACATGCCCCAAAAACAGATTAATATGTGTGTGTATAATATATTTAGTTCATAGATACATAGTACATCGTTTATGACCATTTTACACCCATTCTGCAGAAAAATAAATGGTATATTGATTCATTCTGTTTAAACATAGTTGAGAATCATCTTTATATATAAAGTTTGTTTTTTAAAAAATGTGTGGTACAAAAAATGTATTGGTGATTTAAAAATACTCTAATCTTTTTTCTTTACATTACTTTTAATGCTCTAGACAATGTTAAAACATGAAAAAACACTTTTCTCTCGGGTCTTAAGAGGTTCAGAAAATTCAAAGCAAACCCTTTCAAGGATATAAAATTAATTTTTATGAAAGTTCAAATTTAATGAAATCCAACAAATTAATTCATTTGATGATTTCTGGTAATACATTTTTCAGTCTAAATTAACGTAAATGTTATCATAGACTTTGAATGTTGTTGTTGTTTTTTTAAATTTCTTAGCTTTAGCTGGGATTCATTTATACGGCCAAAATACATTAAAGACTGTAATAATATTTCTATTTAAAAATGCAATTTACTTCAGTGATGGCAAAGCTTCAAAATATTTTAAGAATGATCATTTTGAACATTTCTTTATCAGTGTGTAAACCATGATATATTTCTGCAGGGTTTTTAAGTTCAAAGCACGTTCAAACAGCAATTATTTAAAATTGACAATGCTACAAAAGATTTAGCTTTTTATAAAATTCAAATGTGATTTCTAGATGATATCTATGTTGTAGATAAACTTAAACACAAATCTTAATCTAAATGTTACGTTAATTATTTTCTTACCTTTGCATTTGCGGTGGCACTCTTCAAAGCCACCGGGGTTAGAGAGGGGAGGCTCGGTCTCAAGGCGCCCAGAAGAAGAGCTGCCCGGCGGGGAGACGGGAGACACGGAGGGCATCGTGAATCCTGGAGGTACTGACACCAAACCTGCTCCACCCGGCCCCGGTGCAGGAGGAGGGCTGGGGGCACTGGCAGCCAACACATTGCCCATTCTTTAACAGGACAGATGGAGAGATGATGATTAGCTCAAATAATAACCAGGAGTCACTCGTTTTTATTTGTGAACGATACTATAAACATGCATGTCATGTTCATGCAGAGTTTCTGCATACAGAAACAATGACTAAGTAATTGAATGTTGTACTATTAGGAGAACCAGGTTAAAATTCAACGCATAATCCTTTGAGAAATTAGCTTGAAAGCTAAACGCCACATGACTTTTGTTATTCGCGAGACCCTACAGACGCTGGATATTTAGATGCTGTTTAGATTGAACAAATAGTAATATTTCTAGAAGAGGGGGTTTGTTATAGAAAATAATCTCAATAACAATGAATCAATGACAACTCACGTTGAGCTTCGCAGAGGACGGGACTCCAGACAAAACCACGTGTTCTTACGATGTCCGTTTTATGAATGATTCATTCGGTCAGAGTCGGATCTTCTCAGCGAGTCGTTTGAATCGCTTCACAAAACCATCTGCTCGTTAACAGGAATGGTTTATGTAGGAATCGGTCCAAACGAAATATATGCATTAGGTCTTCAAACAAACTTAAAACTAAAATGCGATAGAAAAAGGTTTCCGCAGAGGCGAGCGATGAGTTCATTCAGATGAACCGTTCAAAGGAATCGATTCAGTTTCGCCGTATGCCTCAGCCTTATAGCCCTCCTACTTTCAGCTCGACAAAACCAAAGCTAAATGGCTATTGGTCTGTTTACTTGTCAATCACTACGTAAAAATGAAGCGGGTTTGAGGATACACAGAAAAGGGCATTGCGTGAAGGTCAACGAATGGCTTTAGAGGTCACTTCTGTTCCCACTTGAGTAAGATTGAACACAGAATCATAAAAACAACTGAACAGAACTAGTTTAGTCATTCCATTTATGCAATCGATACTTAAATATTCTCTTCTAATAAACAGCAATGTTCCCAGTTAGTAATAATAATATTAATGATAACAATAAACGAAATAGGACACAACTGAATAAGATTTATGAACACATTTATATTCAAATTAGAAAAATAAAATCAATCAATCGGAAACAAATGTAGATTCACAAATTTATTACAGTCAATTCAATAAGAAACAGTTTACCAATTGTAAATGCTAAAGGGTTTCTTCTGGAAAAATTACAAAACAACAACAACAACAAATCCCCTGATAAAGATACTTTTCCACATTCACAAAGAAAAACCCTTCTGTTATCTCTCATATAAACTTATCAAAGTTTGGGACAGATGGCACATTCATTCGATTTCAAGCTATAATACATAACCTCGAGTAAATGAAATAAACAATAGAGTCGACAGCAGAGTCATTAAACCGTTCTTGCATAGACAAAAAAGGGTTTCACGCATTAATCCTTTTCTTTCTCCAGGAATCCTATACAAAAATGACATTAAACAATTCTCCCCGTAACATCTGCTCCTCACTTGATTAAATGTAAGTGGAAAAAAATGCATGACAGAAGGGATGAAGAACTATTGAAGTTTGTCCAATAAAAAATAATTTTTGAAATAATGGCAAGTCTTAAACAAACAAAAATCTTTTGAGGAGCAGCAGAGATCTGGCTCAAGGTTTCCCAGCAGAGTTTAGTTCTCTGCTAACACACACACATCATTCAGCTACAAATAAAGCCTAAAGGACTCGATTAGCCGGGTCTGGGGTGTGTGATTACTGTGCTGTTTTAACACGCAAACTAAGGTTTCTATTCTAAAGCTTTGCGCTTCATGCCACGTATCCCTGCATAGCGAGAAAAAAAACAACGAAAAATCCCACAATAGAACATCTTTTGGAGGAAAAAGAAAACAGCTGCCACTGAGAAGATGCTACAATTGTGCCGTATGAAAATACTCTCTTAATCAAAATATCTCATAAACGCACCACGAGGTTATGAAAAGCCTCTTGCAAACATCCAAAAGGGAATAAAAAGAAAATCTTGCCTCCTTTCTGCCAAAGTTACACACACACACACACAATGTGTCCTCTGATGTGACAGAAAAAAAACTAACATTGAAGGTATGTTTTTTTTTGCGGTCACACCACAGGACACAGTCCAAGTTTTATTTCTAAACATGTATACCACAAATCTGGAAAGAATGTAATAAAGTCCATTCATTGCCAACTTTATACATTCATTCAATTCAAAACAAATAACCGTAAAAGATTCTATTTTGAAGAAAAAACCTGACTCTTGACAAATCATTTAATAATCTGGTAATAATCACTGCATTGTGGTGAATTTTGTGAATCTGCTTTCATGAAGTAGTCTGACATCTTTCACATTATGCAAGTTTGGGTTATTATATAATATAGTTTCAAAATTATATAATATTATATATTAGCAGTCAACAATTGAAGTGGATCAAAACCGTTTATCAAAAGTTCTCCTAAAAACTAAAAGCGCTTTTGTCTTCAAAATGTTGACTACTGTGTATGTATGAATGTATATATATATATATAAACCACAAAAAAACTGCACAAATGCAGTCCCTGTTTGAAAGCATAACTTACATCTGTGTTTCTTTATGAATTCCACGTACATTTGACGACTAATGACACTACACACACACAAAAAAACAAAGCAGCTCCAATATGAATGCAGATTGTTCCTCAGGCGGTTTAGTGCAATGGTTCGTGTTAACACCTGAATCCTGAGCTCTGCAGTATATCTGTGGATGCTGGTTTCTCTAGCTGCCTCCGCCTGAATATCAAGAGAATCTGAATATGCTTCTCATGCCAATAATTCTTTCACAGAATTCAGTGAATCCTGCATCTTTGGGAATACTTTAAGATAGTAATGACGTATATATATATATATTAAGGCACTTAAAGGTTTTGATCTAGGGTTTGTGTGTAAATTCTCATCTAATGATGCAAGTATGCTATGCTCTATTTCCACCAATACCTTTGTTTATTGTTTTCTATCAAACAGGAACTTTTGTCTGAATGTTTTTTTTTTTTTTATTCTTGCAACTGGAATGCATATGGGTCAATTATAAAGAGTTATAACCACCCCAAAAGAGCAAAACATTGACAGCAAATGAAAACGAAAAATACTGTGGAGGTGTCAAAAGTTATGAGCAGAGAAGTTACTGGTTTGTGCAAAAGCAGATGCAAAAGTCTGGTTCAGTTTCTCCAAGTGTCCTAGAAAGAGCAAATGGTAAAATCAGTCCAATTATCAAGACATAAGTACATCAAGTCTCTCAGCTGTATGCCTTTACCTGCTCTCTCTATTGGGCTTCAGAGTCTTCGCCGGGCCGAGGCGCCTCGGACTCACAGTCAGGGTTCAAAGAGTGAAACTCTGCCACATACAGGCTCTTATCAATGCTGCCAGGAATGGGCTTTATGTCCGTCATCAGCTGGTCCTCAATGGTCTTCAGGTTAAAGCGATCCTCAGCGGTAATGAGATTGACTGCCAAACCCAGATGTCCAAACCTTCCTACAAATTAATCACAGAGACCATATAATGACGTTAATATTATAAAAGTGACAAATATGTAATAAAAGGGATCATATGATGTGATTTTGAGTTTTTCCTTTCTCTGTGGAGTGTTACAAGTGCAGAGATAAGATCCCCTGAAGATACAAAGATTAAAGAGATATTCTTTATAGAAGTTACGTCTCGTCCACACCCTCCTAAAACGACTCGTTTAAACACGCCTCCACTTTTCTCCGTCACAGAGTGGGTTTATCTTCTAATGTTTCCAGAAAGAAAGAAGGCGGAGCTATTATTATTCTGGAGACGCTGTGTGTCGTTGTGAAAGTGCTTCCAGAAGAGGACACGGCTAGAAATCAGTGTTCAGTTGTGTTTCCAACACTGCTCCAGAACAGCTGAACACAAATATTGGAGTGTGTTCAGCGTCACGTTATGGTAAGGGGCGGAGCATTTCCATCAGACGCTTGAGGTATTCGGCCAATCACAGTGCACTGGAGAGCTGGCCAATCAGAGCACACCTCGCTGTTTTAGAACGATGAGCTTTGTACAAATCGAGCCGTTTCAGGAGGCGGGGCTTAATGTACAGTATGTGGAAAATTTTGCACCTTAAACCATTGCATTACACCAAATACACAAAATAAATAGTCTAAAACATCACCTGAGCGTCCGATGCGATGCAGGTATGTTTCTGCATTCTTGGGAAAGTCAAAGTTGATGACCACATTTACCGCCTGGATATCGATGCCTCTAGTGAATAAATCTGTTTCGAGAGCAAAAATTCAGTTAGGATCAAAACATACAATTTATTTTCACAGCTGAGGTTATTAGAGGCAACACTCACCTGTGCAAACAAGGTTCCTGCAGAGCCCGTTTCTGAAGTCGTGGAAAACACGGTTTCTGTATTCCTGTCATGTAACGCACAATGTGTATTTGACTGAAATGAGTAAATCCGACTGAACAGATCTGAAGTGTACTGGAGCAGGTGAATATATACAGTACCTGCATCATCTTTGCATGAATGTAGAAGCAGGAGTAGCCCAGCTGCGTGATCTTCTTCGCCAAAAGCTCCACTCGCTGAGTAGAGTTACAAAAGATAATGGACTGGTTTATCTGCAGCTGTGGAGAGAACAAGTGCTTGGGTCATGTCAACTGTAGAAACAACGGCATGTTTTAGAACAAAACTACAACAGCTGTAAGCTAATGCATAAACAGACCGGTTCACCCAAAAAATAAAGTGTGCTGAAAATCGACTCTCCCTCAGTCCAACCAAGATGTAGAGGATTTCTTTCACTTCAACAGAAATGTAGTATTACATCGCTTGTTTACCAATAGATCCTCTGAAGTGAAGGCTGATAAAAACATCACAATAATCCACATGACTCCAGTTCATCAATTAGTGCCTTGAATAGAGTTTTAGATCGATAACTTTTCATTCCTTTCATCCAATTTTGGAGATATGTGAAATATGTTGTGCATAACTTTGTTTACAAGACTACAAACAGCTGAATGGAGGTAAAATATAGAATATATATACACATACACACATACACACACACACACACTACCGTTCATAAATCTGGGGTCAGTGAGATATTGAATGGTTTTTAAAGATGTTTCTTCTGCTCATCAAGGCTGCATTTATTAGATTAAAA
>JAUCMS010000038.1:14272335-14284507 GCA_032357445.1 Enteromius radiatus
TCGCTGTTTTAGAACGATGAGCTTTGTACAAATCGAGCCGTTTCAGGAGGCGGGGCTTAGAGGAGAAACAATAATGTGTTTTTTGAATCTTAAACCATTGCATTACACCAAATACACAAAATAATGTTCTTTTTAGCAACATCATGTGACCCATATGAATCCTATGAATTTGATTATCCTCGGCTGTAATTACTGGAATAGGGTTTCCAGACTATGATGAGAAAATGCAGCGTGTTAGACATGACACGCGATCTCTTTGCCCCAGGAAATGCTAAATTTGCAAAGCTAACCAAGTTCAATCCTGGCTACGGATCATAGCTTAAAAATGAATTTTACAGCCACTGTTACAGCTGAACTGATCCCTGTTCAACACTTTACTCAACAAACACTTAAACGCCCTCAAAATCCAATTCACTCTCACTGCTTTCCACAATCGGACTGTGTGCTAGAAGATCCGGTCAATAAACTGATCAATCGTACAAAGCCACTTTGCACTTTTAACCCACCGTCATGTAAGGAATAGTATTGATATTAGCATTTTATAGAACTAATAGAGTATATCTTAAGAAGATATAGATCAACCGTCACACAAAAATGTAATGTTATAGGAGTAGTTCATCATCCTCAAGTAGTTCCAAATCTGTAAGAACGTCTTTGTTCTGCTGAACACAAAGGAAGATATTCTGAAGAAAGTGTGTAATCAGGCTCTTTTGGGTCACCATTGACTTCAGTACTTCAGACTGGTTTCAACAGAATTTTCTACATACTAAGTATACCTTATTAGTAGATGGCAACACCAGAAAAACAAAATGACTGTGATGAATAGATGTAGCCAATAAAGCTATAAAATATTCATTATAAAAATATACAGTATAATATATATTTATTTATTTAATGTTAAACTGCATATTAAATCATTAATATATTATAAAATATTCATTTATTACAAATAATCAACATTTTCATGAAGGGTTTTACAAGACTTACAAAAGACTTCACCAAAAAACAACAAGCATTAAATATTTAATCAGCTGTGAGTTTTTTTTTTTTTTTTTACAAAACAGAGGCTATGTGGCCTATAGTAGTACGCAGTGTTTTTAAATGAGCAATTTTGTAGTCTCTTTTGAGACTTTTTTCCGAAAGTTTAGGGACAAATATTGCAACTTCTTGGACAAACCTCATCTAAATTCTCATCACTGATCTATATTCCTCTTTATATAAGCTAGATCAATAAAGTTACCATTATGATGTCATCTAGTGACTTTTAGCTACTTTCAAGTGAAAGCAGTTGCCCAGTGAAGTAGCCTAAAACAGCACGTAAAGGATCTGGCAACCCATTTTGCGCGACGCACAGCTCCGGGGTGCGATAGGTTGCTCATTAACTTTCAATGGGATGAAACAGATATCACGAAACGTTTGGGAATCGTGCAAACACATTTTGGTCACGACGACGGTCAAGACTCCAGGTAGAGCAGAGAAAAGTTTAACCCGTGCGGACTAAAAGGTTTCGGTTTGCTTACCTGTCACTCATTGTGCTCCGCTGCGCGTGCAAGTTGCGCCTGAACCGCGAGCGTTCGCGGACACGAGCAGCGCATTCTGTCACGGCGCTACTATCGACACTCGGGCATTTTCATACCTAAACACAGCGGGGTACAGGATGTCTTGCGTGCTGGCTGTAACTTGCTCGTGTCTTCTTCCGTGCCTGTCAAAGTTTCGACACCCCCGCAGCATCATGGGTACACGAGTTCAGTGCAGAGTCCTATCGACGTAGTGACGCGACACGAAGGCTTCCACTGCAATCGACACCTACTAGCCTATTTAGTGCTCTAGTTTAGTTAGTAGTCTGTATGGGGTCGAAATCCAGTAATAGTAGACCTTTATACAAATAGCCTACATCATGCTTTAATTTAAACTCAATTTAAAATTCAAATTAAATTAAACTCAATTATTTTATAGTGTTAGCCTGTATCATCTGCGTTTACGTTTGTATTAACACGATTCATAAAATATTAATGAATATAATAAATAACTTCTTTCTGAAATGCACAGAGTGGCAGTCTTCACCAAGAGATGATCACCTGCTGATACCCTCTGCTGGTCAAAGTCTGGACACGACTGAGGAACGAATTCCTGAACATAGCTGTCTGCTGGGAAAGAATAAACCTGACTAGAAGTCATCTTAAAGTCTCAGTACAGAACTGTGATTGGAGTTTTTAAAATAAACATGCATTTATGTCTTTCCTTTCTTTCTTTCTTTCTTTTTTTTTTAAATAAATGTATTTTTATAGGGCAGTGATGGGAGTTTAAAATAAACATGCATTTATGTCTATTTTTGAATAAAGTCCTCGGATCAAAATAGTATTTCGGTACAAATGCAATGTGGTCACATGCACTTTTTTACTGCCTAAATTTGTGGTACCCTGTGTATTTTAGACTTAATTTTGTTCGTGGAGATTAATCTTATTTATTTATCTTTTGCATTTTGTCCTTCTGCAGTTCTGTAGTGTTTTGACACCAATATAGAAGTTTCATTCGAGTTTTATCTTATCTTTCTTATCTTTTAATAGGGAGCTTGCAGTTTGTCTATTTTAGGCTTCCCTATAATACTTTCATAACTTACTGTACAGCCCTTAATGATTTTAATAATTTATTTAAGAGTTTCTTTAACAGACAGAAAAGACTTTACAAGATGCAGTACTCATTCTCACGCCATCCGCAAGACGTAGATTTGTTTCTTCATCAGAACGAAATTGGAGAAATGTAGCTGTATAGGATTATTGCAGTGTGTTTATCAGCCGTTTGGACTCAGACGATCCTTTGGTGAGCAGGTGATGTAATGCTTAATTTCTCCAAATTTGATGTTCTGATGAAGAAACAAACTCATCTACATCTTGGCTGGGCTGAGGGTGAGTAAATTTGCTCGTTTCATATTTGCTTATAGTCCTAGAACGTCTTGAAAGAAATGAATCTCTGACTTTAAAGAGTGTGTTTAGCTTTGTTCGATGTCTTGACATCTCTTTACACCTACAGCGCCGTTCACCAGCTGTCACCAGCTCAGGCTCTGGTTGTCTTTTTGGTTCTCATGTTACAGATTACATTACAGATAATACAACTGCAGTTTTTGTATTTAGCATGCTCTGGCCTGACATCACCTTTCTACATAAAGAGGGCTGCATGCTACCGAATAAGCAGCTCATTGCTTATTTTCTCATTTTTTATTTTCAGGAAAGCTAACTGGCCTGGTGTACCTGAAACAAACTCAAAATAAAGTATTCCAGCAGAATTGGAATATAAAAGGAATCACATGCAAAGTGAAAAATAGCAGTGGCTGACGTTTTCATTCACGGCCAAAAATATTGGCACCCTTGGTAAATATGGTCGAAGAAGGGTGTGGAAATTAATCTGCTTTGTTAATCCTTTTGATCTTTTATTTAATAAATTCACACAACTTTCATTGCATGATAAGAAATTAAAATGGGGGGAAATACACACCGGACGCAGTTAATGGAACCCCTAGAAATGATTATGAGTAAAAGTCTGAATTATATTCTTATTCATATTCTCCATTTTGAAATAAAATTGGAGGGAAAACAAAGCCCAAATTCCCTTAATCATCAAGAAAAAACAAAGAATATATTTCTGATGTGCAGCAAAAGATAATTGAGCTTTACAAATTAGTGGCTTTAAGAGCTAGAGCAGTAAAAATACCCTTTTCCACCATCAGGACAATAATTAAGAATTTCTAATCAATGTAAAATGTTGAAAGGAAACTGCCTGGAAGAGTGTGTTTATATGGTCCTAATGTACGGTGAGAAGGAGAGTCTGAGCGGCTAAAGATGCAGAAAATAGTTTAGTCCTGTCACTCCAGTCAGGTGTTCTCTAACCTCATCCGGCATTATGGGAGAAAATCTAGAGCTGAAGGTTTCAAAAAGTACTGAATAAAAGGGCGATTTTTTACATTTTTTAAAAAACAAAACATCAAAAAGATTAACAATGCATATTAATTTTCACAGCCTTCTTTGATCATATTTACCAAGGGTCCCGATATTTTTGGCCATGACTGCATCTGCTGTGCATTCTGTAATAATCAGAAATGTGTTTACTGAAACCACTCTTTTCTTATTATTTACCTATTAATACATACAGCTATGAAATATTTGAGGTATTTTGTGTGTATTTTTATTCATATTTATTCATTTCCTATCATTTATTATGTCAATAAGCCTTTCTCCAGGAGATTTATGAACTCTTATCTGTCTTATCTTATCTTATCTTATCTTATCTTTAAGGGGCAAGTGTCTATTTTAGAATATTTAATAGTTTCTGTTAGATTTGATGGGGCTATGCGTTGATGTTTTGCAATGCATCTGTGAATCAGAAAAGCCTGCCGTTTACTGATGTTCAGAATGATGCTTGAGAAGTATTAACTGATGTGGTTATTCCTTGTATCTAAATTTTCTCTGTGAAATGAGGCTGATTTGGCTGAAGACACCACAAGAAAAAGAAGAGCAACAATTAGATCATGCTACAGACCGTAAAAAAGATTCATTTACTTCCGCTGAAGAACTGAAATTAGCCTGACTAGTCCAGTTTTTGTCTGCTGATTACCGTTTAAGAGGCTAAACACAACTCCAATCTCTTCCTGAAGATCCCAAAAAAGCCTGTTCACTCAGAGAAGCGATCACTCTCAACTGTCAATCATGACATCCCATTTTTATAGCATCACTAACTCAAACTTATTTTACATTTTTTCATGTAGCAGACGCTTTTATCCAAAGCGACTTACAGGTGAGCAGTTGGGGGAACAGTGCCTTGCTCAAGGGTCTCTCCTCAGTCGTGGTATTGAAGGCGGAGAGAGCGCTGGTTATTCTCTTACCCCACCCACAATCCCTGCCGGACCTGGGACTCGAACCCACGACCTTTGGGGTACAAGTCCAACTCCCTATCCATTAAGCCACATTTCAAAAGATACTTACACCAGCGTGATAAAATCCACATCAAATTACAATAACCATGTTTGAAAACAAAATATTTGAAATTAAATTACAATATTCAGTTTGTCTCGCATCCCTTTAGATTCGATGGACGGGGCGGGGTTTATGACCTATACTGGGACCAGCCACCGGGGGGGCGATCGAAACGCCATGGCTTCACTTTTGAGGACACACTTGATGCTAACCTAGCCAAACCAAGCCTCAGATCTAATCTTGTCATACTTGGCAGTTTTGTGTGTGATTTGTATATGGGTATTAACGACACAGTGGTCTGAATGGAAAGGTGGGGCTGGGGAGCGGTTGTGTGGGCACTGCCTGTTCTGGGCTCTCCATCTTTGATCAACAGCACAAAGCACAAAGCACAAAGCCTGGCTGCGTATGATGAGCAAATGGAATTTTTTGCTTGCCCACTTATGAGCTAGTAGCCCCTTCAATTCTTGTAATCGCCTCCTTAAAGCGCGTGCACAAAGCACTAGTGCCTTCCATGCTAGGTCTGAAATCCTGCGTTCTTGCAAACCAGAACCAATCAGCTTTTTGTGGACTGTCACCTCCTCCATCTTCCTATTCTCTGTTTAGCAAAATGCAAAAAAACGGACATTTTCATAATCAGCATTTTGCATTTTTACAGGAATTTTATTAAAACAAACATGATCTCTTTCTTTGTTTTGTTTAGTTATTTATTTTTTAATTTGTATTCTATTTTTGACCAGGTATATGTACTTTAGGTCAGTTTTCATGTAACCAATTGCCTGCCCATAGCTCTCCTGTAAAACTATTGCCACAACATGCTATATTGTGTAAACTGATTCACACACGTCACACACCTGCCTTTATCTGCAATTGTAGGTTTCAGAATATATTCTCATCCACAAAACAATAGCATTCTGCAATTTTAGCAATGCTCAAGTGCATTTCAGGTGTTTGCATACAATTCATATGTATGTTTATAACATATAACTATTAAAATGTTACAATTTCCTTCTTAGGGTTTTTAGGAGAAACATAACAGAAAAGGCAACTTTTTATTTACACTAAAATTAAAATGTTACTTCTTTGTAATTATTTATATAGTCGTATATATACGCCCACATTCCTAAGGAACAGGGAAAGGGAAAAACAAGTCAGTGCACGCTTCTTCTTTAAAATACAGGATTTACTCATGGATTTACTGAGAGCACACAGGGAGGGAAATTATGACACGCTACTCATCCCAGTGAGTCACTCTTTAACTTTCCCGTTAAAGCGCTGTTTTCTAACACTGACGCGACAAACTTCACCGCATCCAGTTTCGATTTTTGAAAGGAGAAAATCAATGTTTAGTTAGTGTTTATAGCAGCACACTGATGTTTGATGGCACCGCTGATTTACTGGACGGTTAAAATACATATAACGGGTGTGCTTGCATGTAAATACAGGTCAGAACAGGTTCATGGTGTTCTGACCTTCTTCTCAATCAGCTGTAAAAGTACTTTCCTGCTAGCTGAGAAGTCCTTTACCGGTAACAGTAAATATTAGCAAGGCACTCCGGAGGATTGTTAATGGCCAAACCTTTGTTCCTTGACACTGCTGGTTTCATGAGGCCTGTAAAGCCCAAACAGTACAGAACGTCTCCACCTTCAATGACATACGCTCAAGACTCGTGGACTATGACAGACGGCTTTAAAGCTTATGGGTGTTACCTTTCTAAAGTCAGGGCCCTTAGCAGCGAGTTAAAAACTAACCAAAAAAAAGAAGAAGAGAAAGGGATGGAGGGTGTCAAGGAAGTCCCAGAATCCTGCTAAACATAAACGATGCTCGTGTGCATGACTAAGCTTTTTGATTCAAAGAGAACAACAACAACAACAAAAAAGATACAGACCATACTGTCGGTGTCAGGTTTAATGACGTATACAAACGCCATTGTTTTGCCGATAAACAGTCTGAAGCCAACAAAACAACGGGGAGTCACTAACGTGATTGCGTTGTTATGCTTTAAAACATTTTTACGCCTTCCTTCCAAGAACGTAATTAATGTAAGATGTATGAACTACTGAAAGATGACGATGATGTCCTCAAAGCCTCCGAGCCAGCATGGAAACAGCATGTTACACGACCCCTACGCATTATTGATCCTGTAAATGTTTCCTACCTCCATATCAGGGCAAAACCCAGAAACTCCCAGAAGGCCTCTCTCTGTTTCATTTAGAGGCTGAAAGATGACATTGCTACATATTAATATGCACTTTTTCATAGACGCATACATGTTAAATAACGAAAATGCTGACTAGTTCTGGTTATTTACATCATTTTCATTGATGACTATGGATGTAAAAATGATTATGTCACACATATGCCATGTTGTTATTTAAGAGTCTTCATAATACATAATATGAAAAAAAGACTAGATAGTGTTGTTCTGCTCAGTTTAGCTCTTTAAAGGTAGTATTGCTTAAAAATGAATCAGTTCTCTTTGGTACACATGGTTTTGGAAGAAAAAATGACAGTATTACATCCTATTCTATTACTATATATTAAATGTAATAAAGCAGGTCGTTTAAGGACATAGTTCTTACTTTGGGACTGGCACATAACACTTTGGATGGGACATCTTTCTTTGTTAATCAATAATATGAGTCTGTATTTGTCCGAGATCTGCCTTATCATAGGATTCATTGTAAAATAGGTCAGAAAACTAATTGAGGAACAGTGTGTATGACTTTCTGACGGCACTCAGAGTCATATAAACACAGATCCCTGGGGGCTCATGGACGTTATCTTCCGGTGTGACGAAGGAGGACACTGTTTGTTTGTTTTTTTTCACCTCAAACACAAACTGCACATTATGAACTTGCAGTAATGCGATAATCTATATTTTCAGTCTGACCCATGAACCGAAGTCTCAGTAATAACCTTAGTGAAATCATTTTTCTTTTTTTTAATAGATGTAAAATAATAGGTGCAAAATAGAACTTAAATAAGATAAAAGATAATAAATAAGATATATTTTGAGTTTATTTTCTTACCCTACTAGCAGAAAGAATGGATGAATGATTAAAAAAGTGACATTTTCTGAACACAACGCAGGGAATTTTTAAATATGATTAAATATCAGTAAAATCAAACGTGGATGTAAACGAATAACGATGACGAGTGTAACAGCAACTAGTTACACATGTCTTAACTTCAGCTGGGGCTTTCGTGACAATGATGTTTGAAAGACAAAGCTCTGATTATCGTACAGTATGTATGGGTCTCTGTTATTTTCTGACTCTTGGCCCAAGGTGTTCAGACCCTCCCACTTCAAGAAAGAAACTGGTCAAACGAATCCTTCAGATGAGTCCCACACAAATGAGCACACACCTGTGAGAGACAACAGGGAGGGGTCACAATCTGCCTCCAAAGTGAATCTCTATTTTACAAGAGGAGGGACGAATAAGAGAAGGATATGAATATCAATCTCAGACGGACAGAGCCAGGAGAAGCACACCGGAGATAGACACTTGACTTGACTACGTAATTACAGCATCATTAACGGTTAATAAATGCAAGTAGGCACAAGCAGAAAGTGAAATCGTGTAACGTTCAGCAAAAGTCTGCGATGGCATTTCTACAGCAGTTTGCACTTCTAGCTTTATTAATCATATTCAGTTCTTCATCCAAGGCTGAAACATTAGAAGTAGACAGTGCTGAAGTAGACCTTAACTATTCTTTAAAGTCATCGGCCGCTGAGAGTACCGGCAATGCCTCCTCTACGACAATCACTACATTACCCATCGTCATCTGGAAATGGCATCATGTGGAAACTCCTTACCTGGTGGCCCTCTGGATACTCACCTGTTGGCTCTGTAAATTAGGTGAGCGCCATCTTTTTTTTGCAAATAGCACAGTTTTTGTCTGCACTTAAAAACAAACAAACAAAATTTAAATACATTTCAATTTGAAGAACGCTGCACTGTAAAAATAGGTTTTGCATAAATGTGTTAAAAAATAATTTATTGTATATAATTTTACTGTAAAATCCTCTTGAAGTTACGGAGTGAAAAAAAGCAACATACATTTATTCCCAGAATTGCCACTTTACGACACTTAACATTCAATTCAGTACACGATATTTCTTATTTTTTATATTCGTTTATATTCGTGTCATATTCGTTATCATGACGGCGTTTTGTATTCGTCTGTGTGTACATCTATATATTCGTATTTACCTCAGCTGTGGAAAAGCTACTTTTGTCGAATTCATCATATTGTGTTTTTTCATTAAGTTGGTTTCTCAGAAATAAAGGTGCAAAAGCTCTGGGGTGGTATCTTTCCAAAAGGTTTGTGCCTTAAAGGTACTTAAAGTGTTCATATTTGAATCTAGCTTTTGTACCCTTATGTCTGAGAGTGTGTGATAACATTACATTACTTATTTATTATAATTAGTCTGTTATTCTTATTATTGTTTATATATATATATATATCTTTTCATGACTAAAATGTTTGCCAAAGGATGTTGTTATTTTGTTAAAGAACAATGATGTACTCGAGGTACAGTATTCTTCACCAGGGATTTTTCCACCTCATTTGTCCGTCTGAATCACGATGTGACCTGTCACCTGTTCATAGAAAAATTACAATCCAGTCATTGACAGTGAATAGGCACATTTAACAGCTTATTATCAAACAGGTTATCTGATATCCTCAATACTGGATTACAAGACAAGCTCTCAACTTCTGCTTTACTGTAAACCCGAATAATGTGTGGCAAAACAAAATCACAGTCATTTTCTGAAAGTACGTCACAACAAAATACTAAATGCAAGTTTTTTTAATCTCAGGTTAAATCAAAATTAATTTTCAATAAAATACTGCCACAAAGAACACTGCACCATGTTTTCTTTAGCAACACTCCTTTTTTATATACATATAAAGATTAAACATATTTGGATTATGAACGTCTCCAAACCAAACAGTTACTTGGTTGTCTGAGAAATCAGTTTCATAATAAAGTAGTATTTATGCCTGCCATCTAAAGGCTTCTTGCAGACACTACAGACTCATATTTAATATAGTGATTGTTTAAAGCGTGCAGCGTCAACAAAGAGCCACTGACTCTGCAGTTTTATACAGAATGGTGTTAGATCAGGTTCCGACGTAATGTAGGTGTAGATGGTATTAAGGGATTTTAATGGTGAAGCTTGAATAGTCTTGTCTGAAACATAATTGCACAAAGAATTGGGCAGAGCTTTTGTTCTTGTTACTGACGTAAAACGACAGCGAGTGAACCTTCATCAGTGTCCGTTTAACAGATTTAACATAGTGGACAAAAACGAGCAAAGAACACAAAGAGCACAGTCTTTCTGTATGAAGGTTAAGTTGAAGGTGATCAGTCAAGACAATTTAGAAATGACTAGTTTCACAAATAATTATAAAGATTGAGCGTTCAATTAAACACAACTGTTAAAGTAAAATGCACTTTGAAAAGTAAAGTATGCATATTTACACACCTGTGATTCTGTATGGGAAATGTATTGCTGCAGTGTAAGTCAATGACATGATTAAAACGAATAAATGAACAAACGATGACCTCTAAAGGCACTTATTATAAGGTCTTTTCAAAAATACATCATATGCGTTTTTCATTAAATATATAAATGTGTTTAGCATAGTTTGTGTTGTTTTGGCAAACACAGCAGATAATCAGTTGGGAAAGCTATGTAATTAATTCGATTAAAATCAGTATTTCTTCATGTTTCGTGTCAATGTGACCTGCAGTTTTACGTCAAAGATCTGCATGTGCAAAGATGCCCTGGTCATAAACTCTGTTAATTGCCTGTTGGCAAGAAGCAAATGAGGTATATCATTCAGATTTAGTTGCAGGACATGATCTGTAACACATCACGGACAAAGCTGGAGAGATCTACTCTCTGAGAAATTACAGCGCTGAAACAATACCTTACCGCTAGTTAATAATGTACTACATTAAATAATTAATGGGCCGCCTGAATCTTTGACTTTCCTCAAAGGCACAGTGTCAGGTCAGCTTGATAGTAAAAATCAGACTGACTTTTTACATTTAAAGAATTATACTATACTAAAATATACAATGTAATATACTGTTACCCCACACAAACAACTAAGAAATACCGTAAGTGTCTACATTTCAGGTAATAACAGGTAATAACTGTGTATGTCAACCCTGTACATTGCAACATGCATCAAAGAGGCACATAAATATATTCAGGTCTTGAACGTATTTACCGTACAATTCGGCACTACTGATCCCAAAGACATTGAGAAACAACTACATCAATCATTACTTTAACATTTCCATAAAAGATGCATGCTACAATTAGTATTGTCAGCTGTTAAAATCATTTTAGCTCACTCGTAAAAACATTAATTCAAGGTCACAGCCACAGACGTGAACGTCCCCCTGAAGCTGTAACCGTCCTGACTATTTTTCTTAATGGGTGTAGTTACAGAAGTGTATACAAACAATGGGTCAACAAGGTGACCAGCTATGTTTGTTAAGCTTTACATCTTTTATTTCCCAGTTGCACAGCTGGTAAGATTGAAACTATTTCACTAAAACCAAAAGTAAACAAATATTCCACATTAAAAAAATCGAATAGTGTAGTCTGTAATTGTTGGTTGGATGAACAATTGAAGACTTAAAATATGACACGTTTGAATAGAATGTGACGAAGCAGCACGGATCAAAGTGAATAATCCTGTTGCGTAATATCATTTACATGCTGCAAAGACACTGTAAAGTGCAGTAATTGTTGACATTCAAATGTATAATCACATTGAGATGAAAGCATGACGGACCTTGTCTGGCAGTGGCAAAGCTTCTAAATAGGAAAGGACTCGAAATGAGAGCAAATGGGCTCAGCTTAAATCTTCAGATTTTTTTCACTTTAAAAGTTCACACCCTGTGACTGTCTGGTTTGGGCTCGGATTAAACACTTCTCATCATACCTCCAAAATCAAATTAATAAGGTTTAGGTGAAGTGATAATGAATAAGACATACTGGTATAATAATCATAATGTTAAGACTCATTATATTAACTAGCTCACCTTAAAAGAATAGTTCATCCTAAAATGAAAATTTTGTCATAATTTTTTCAATTCTAACTTTATCTCGTAATTCTGACTTTATCTCGCAATTCTGACTTTATATCTCACAATTCTGACTTTATCTCGTAATTCT
>JAUCMS010000038.1:14305464-14325285 GCA_032357445.1 Enteromius radiatus
AAATCTATCCGATGTTTGATAGGGAGCCAGTGCAGTGTTGACAGAACCGGGCTAATATGCTCATACTTCCTGGTTCTGGTTCTAAAAGCTGTAGTCTATTTATCAAGCGTGCAGAACAACCACCCAATAAAGCATTACAAAAATCTAGTTTTAGTAATACTTCCCTTATAGTAAATGATCTAATATTTATATTTTTTTAAATAACCAAAAATTACTTTTAATAGTTAACACTGAACAGCATACTCATTTCTTGCACAGTAAACAGTATTTATTCATATGCATAATTTTTGTCCTAGACAAACAGTTCAAAAGACATATCCATCCAAGTTTGCATACATACAGTTTTAATTAAAATATCGACAATTAAATAGAACAACCAAATAAAAAGACCCAATGAAAGACCACGATCAGAAGGGCTGAGATAAAACAACAGACAAATATATATTTTAAAACCGGACAGTTCAGTTATCAATATTATATCACACTTAAACGAAACCGTTACAACAGAGCGCAGAACATCACAATGGAAAAAGTGCCGACTTCAAAGAATCCTATGAAGCTCCTTCAAGATGAGAAGAAGCTCGCATAGTGTGATAAATCTGAAACATATTGTGCTGTATTTAATCACAGATACGGATATCCTCATTTTATAAATCACCAGATCGTCGTGTTTATACATGTAACAGTTGGATCCGTGAAGTTTATTTAGGAAAAAGTGTCTAAAACTGGAATTTAAGCCAAATATTAGTAACATTACCATTTCCGTTATTGCTATTTCATTACGTTTAGAGAACACAGATTTGTTAGAAATGGTTAGAGGACAAAAAAACAATCACTTGAGATGAATTTCCATGCTTCTTATTGTATAGCCTGACTGGTCAGTGCTTGATCCGTTAGTTTTGCAGTGCCAAATCCTTACAAAAGTAGCTATAACCTTGTAGAAAGTTTGGTCCAGAGACCCTGTAACTGGCAAGCTCTGCGATTCAATGTGTTCTTGGCGAATATAGAGGCACAATCACACCCACACATACAGTTTAACACTCTTAAACACACATTATACAGTATAGCATATTAATAGGACTTCAATATAGCCTTGTTGGGCCCTTAAAAAGGTGGTATTTTACCTGTCTGAGAACAGCACCATCAGAAAAGGCACATTCCACTAACCTCGCCCGCCCAAAGGATGAATCTTCAGCTCAACAGTCAGGAAACATAAACTCAAGCAGCAAATACTCTAGACTTGAGAAAAACAGATGGAGTTGAAGAGGGCTTGATGCCTACAGGCATGTTTAAATGTGCTTATGTTGTGAATGGGCCCCCTTCGTGATAAAAGTATACTAAAGCGAGAGGACTGAAGGTTCATCCCTTTGTTAACTACATAATCTTGCTCATAAATACCGTAGGACAATGCAGAGACACGCACGAAGACTAGACCAATCTACTACTCAATAGTCTATTGCATATTAGCCCAATTTATATAAGTCACTATCATGATTAAGATCACTATTACCAGATTCTGCTCATCTTTCATAGACTTTGTTAGCAAAAATAATTGATGTGCATTATGCAGCTCCGTTATTTTATTTAGAAAATATACAAATATACTTCTCTGAATTAAAAATGCTTTGAAGTATCCGCAGGCCAGCTTTAAGCTGAGGGGTGGAGCTTCACGTCACAGTTTCAGTGGGAGGTGATATTTAAGCCACACCCACCAACTCGCATAACCCCGCCTACGGGACGTGATTAATTCCGTGGCAACTTCAGAAGCGGTCATCTAAAGCCGAACATGCGTACGGGTGAAGCTTCCACGGATCACTCCACCCTTATTCAAGTAAGTTTAAATGCTGGTAGCGGCAGAGAAGTAACAGTTCTCAACACATCCGAACAAACGAAAAAAAGAGCACCAAAGCTATTTGACATTAGCGTTATTTTTTTGTTTACAGAGCTAAACTCCAGTTAACTCGCTAAAACTGTTTGGATATAATATCACAAATGTGGGTCAGGTCATTCACAAAAACTTTTGAGAGTTAGCGAGCTAACCGAATCTATCATTCTGCATTAAAAAAAAAAAGAAATTCCAAACAAGGCTCTAAAGATCTACATTTTTTCACCATACATTAAAAAAGCTCAATTTTTCAGAGTAAATGCGAAGCAGACACATTAGAGTAGTTAAAGGGATAGTTCACCTGAAAATGGAAATGTGGTGTTTAGCAGCTGACCCCCAGGTCATCACAGATGTAGGTGACTTTGTTTCTTCAGAAGAACATAAAGATATTTAACTCAAACTGTTGCAGTCTGTCAGTCATATAATGGAAGTCAATGGGAGTCAAAAAAAAACAAACATACACAGACGAAAGTAAATGAACCCCTATGCCTCGTGATGATACACTGAAACAGTATTTATGTCATTCTTTACATCTGGCGTGTGACACTGACACATAGGTATACACACATAGATATAGACGTGGATCCTTACGTATCACAGTCACTAATGAGGCATCTATGTGTATATATCTATGATGTTGTGGATGAGCTCAGGACAGTCACAGATTGTGGTGCATCAGAGACACAAAAATGATATAAACACAAGCCGATGGTTTTAGTTTCTTAACACCTCAGTGTATCGCTACGAGCCGTAGGGGTTCATTTACTTTTGACTCTTAGAGCTTTGGTACGTTTGGTCCCCATTGACTTCCATTATATGACTGACAGACTGCAACGGTTTGAGTTAAACATCTTCATTTATGTTCTACTGAAGAAACAAAGTCACCTACATCTGTGATGACCTGGGGGTCAGCAGATGAACATCACATTTCCAATTTTGGGTGAACTATCTCTTTAACATCCCCGAATTACAGCACCACACCTCTTAGCACCTTGGGCGTTTCGCCAAATCTGAGACCGTACAGCCTTTTAAGTGCAGCAATATATTTGTCAGTCATTTCTCAGCTCTCTCTCCACATATACAAGCAGATGCACTTCATGTAAAATAGCAGCTACACTGATCAACACATAATTGTGGCTATAGGGTAGAAAGACCACAGTGCCATTCACATTAAAGGTGATGTGAAAGTGTGCCAGAGGCCATGGAGTTAACAAATATAACCCTCCACCTACCCTACTACAATCCAAACACCTTCCCTCAATACTCCCTGCTGCTCCTGTTTTCCCGAGGCACATCGGTTTGGTCTGTATGGAATGCAGCTGAATGTTCAGGGGATGTTTTGAAGGAAAATTCAATCAGAATGTTCGAAATTTTAAACTTGATGTTCAAAATGGAGTATGTAAGGCCTTTTAAAAGCTCAGAAAAGTATGCTCAAACAGCTTTTGTTCAAAAGAATGCCTGAGAGTTCAAAAGATTTCAAGAAAATGACTTGGTTTAGTTTATATGGGTTCAACTATTCAAATTGCCCTTAACAACAGACTGTTTCAACAGCTAAATATCCATGTGCACGCCACCTACTTTAAATATCTATTTAAAAACACCCCAATAAAACCGCGTTTTAGGGATATTTCCTACAAAACAGGCACTTTGTCTCATTTTTACATGAAAGGTCCGTCCACGATCTCTTGACAGCAAACCCATAAAACATGAGAGCATCCGTCTCCTCTGTAAACCCAGCATTCCAGCCTTAAAACACGGCATCCGTTTCGGTTCAAGTTCTCTTACACAATGCCACATACAAGACTTTGTTTGTTTTAAATTAAAGCATTCACTCGTAAGGTATTTGCATGAAAGTCTACGACAGAGCTGTCGATAATTGGCTTATTGCACTAAAAGGCTTATGGGACAGTGTTTGTCAGAGTTCACAAAAAGTTAAATAAAGTAAAGTACAGTTAATATTAATGGATGACCAAGGCCTCCGAGGAGCCTTGAGTGGAATTATACGTGTTATGGTCACGCTCTGACGGGTTCGAACGCTTGCGTTGTAAGCGTATGAGGCACAAAGCATTCGACACACACACAGTCGACTGCGTGGAAACTTTTTGACAACCCTTGAGTCTCAAAGTTCATCTTTTGGTGGTTCTGCGGCCCTTAGCTAATCTGTCACCTCTGACTAAACCGCAATGGTTCAATGGTAGGCGTCATATTTTCCAGACACTGGAAGAAAAGCAGTGCCTTCAGTGTTCAAAAAGCAGTATAAGACACATGGAAAATGAGACATAATAGAAAAATATGGATTCTGACTGCTGGAATGATATTTCAATGATCCTTTTTGTAGACACTAAATGAGATTTAGCTGGATTTGCAAGAAGGGCTTCAGATGAGGAACAGTGAAAGACCTACAACTTTGCACTGCCCTCTAGTGGCATTCCTCCAGCGACCGACTTCATCAACCAAAGGTGTTTCATAGATTAGTTCAAACACACCTGCCTGTCAACTAAACTAGAAGACACTGATGTTTATGCGTTTGATCAGACAAAACTCAAAGTAGGGCACATCAATCTGCTCCTAAAGAAATAAGACTGCCTCATTCACTGATCTAGTACGAGCTCATCAAGCAATGGCTGTGTGACCTAAATTAATAGTTAAACAGATCTACGAATCTAATAAATAATGGTATAGCTGCAATCTACATATTAAAAACAATTAGTAAGTCAAGCAGACTGGAAAGATTGGCTGTTTTTCTATTGCATAACAGTGCTAGTTCCTCCTGTAACTTCTACGTTTGGTTCTCTTTAGCAGCCTGTGATTGGGAGAAGCCCTCCTCCACTGAGTGCACGATGACCAGCGACTGACGGGT
The DNA here is from genome assembly GCA_032357445.1 of Enteromius radiatus. NCBI lineage: Eukaryota > Metazoa > Chordata > Actinopteri > Cypriniformes > Cyprinidae > Enteromius > Enteromius radiatus. The sequence goes on from JAUCMS010000038.1 coordinate 14,310,210, forward strand.
CTGTGGAGGCGGGGCTAAGCGAAGTACATGGTCCTCAGCGTGTCGTGATGGATCTGCACCGCTTTGGCCAGGGCCTGGGGGTCTCGGCCATTACTCTGGCCCGACACGTGGCTGCCTTCCGCGCTGTGAAAGACGAGAAAGAAATGAGGCATAGAGTTATGTAATACATACCAACCAGATTCAAATATTTACAACGTGTGCACTACAATTCAAGTTCGTTCAGGTCAAATCAGCAACGATGCATTGCTCAAAGTTGACATTTATGTTTATGTTTAAAAAGAAGATTTTCAATTCATGCTGTTGGCTTAAATAATTCAACTTCCTGAAATCGAAGCATCACTCCGAATCATTTAAATGAAGAATACCGGCTCACTGTGGCAACCGAGCCTATTCAAATCCAAGAGACTACAAAAGCCTTTAAATCAAATCAAATAGGACATTTCTACTTAAAGACGCCAAGACAGCAACAACCTGGTCAGTGAATCCCTCACCTGTCGTGCTCTTTGTCCACTAAATGGTAGCGGGCTCTAAAGGCCACTAGGTGGGCATAGTAGGCAGGCGCAGGGATGGAAACGGAGCGGGTACAACGCACATATGTGTGGCACAGCTGGTAGGTCAAGAGCTGGAACTCATCGGCTGTAAAGCAGTTGTCATCCCATAGCACATGATAGTGTGAAGGTCGACTTGTACCCTGGGAAACAGAGGTTAAATGATCATTTTAAGTACAAATAGTGTAACTCAATGGATTCAATAAATCAATTAATTGAGTTAACAAGCAATAACGCAGCACAACAAGGCCTAAAATGCACTAATAAAGTTGCGCTCGCGTCTTTGTGTGCTCATACCTGTATTCCAGCATGGCTGCACAGATAAAAGTCAAATTCGTAAGGATGGGTGATGTCAGTGTCCACTGTGGTACCTGCTGGTATGTTACCACTGCGGCCCACCTTTACAAATAATAAGAAAAGAGAGTCTGTTAAAAAGTGCAAAAAACATAACGCAGACAGACTGGCAAACCTGAGCATCTGCACCTTGTTACAAGTATGTTACAACCATCACCTCTACCACCAAAGACTGCTTTGGAAGTAATCTTCTTGATTTATCTCAATTTCTCAGCACATCCAATAGCACAGAAAAACTGGATATTCTAACCATGTACTCTCTCTTTTCTAGCTCTTTAGACAGAGTTGCTCCTTTACGCTTAAGAAAGATAAGAAGGTCCTCATATTCACCCTCTCAGTGCGGTCAGCGCAGAAGAGACGAGTGTGGTGGCGTTTCTGCACAACAATGTAGGTAATTCCTGGTTGATATTCCTTCTCGAGGCTGATACAAGCTTCACGTATGGCCAACAACTCATAGTACAGCACCTAGAGATAAACATGTAAAACACAGCTCAAGAATACTACCAAATATGGCAGGGATGCATGATAATACTTAAACTATTAGTCATGATTATTAAAAGGTTGGGAAGAAAATGTATCCATTCAGGAGAAAAGCTTTGATTGGGGGATTTTAAGCTCTGGCAACCGCAATTATTAAAACTTGGAATTGTGTTATTGTTGCCAGATAATGCAAATGTTAAAAGAAAATAAAACTTTTTTTGTGATATCACAGACAATTGTGCTTAAACAGGAATCACAATAAACTGGGATCATGACTAAAATACATTTTAGCATCATTAGTGCTTATGGGATGGTTTCGCCCACTTGCAGTGGAGTGTAAGGGAAGAGAGAGCCTGACCTGTCTGAACTGTCCCTCAGACACACCGTCCCTGTAGAAGATGATTCTGGTGGGTTTGTAGTGGGTGGACTTGTAGAACTGGATGAGCAGCTCTCGCACCATGGATGCCAGATCCTGAATCACTTCCTGTCTGGGCCTCTGAACACGGACGGTAGCGCAGTACCTGCTGGGGTGAGCATCCATGCTGCCCACCACCTGTTCAAGAGAAAAACAGTATTTCTTCTAAATATCCACAGCTGATCAAATGTGCATGATGTGTACAAAAAGGCTTGTATGCGTCTTTCTCACAGCTGCAATGGAGGGTTTCTTGCCGTCTCCTGCGGGTGGATGAGTGACATCAGCTCCCAGAAAAATGACGGGCTGCTGAAATACAGTCGGGCTGAAAAACAAACAACATAAACACACATAAACAAGGTGCTCGGTACAATTAGGGGGAATAAAGTCAGCGTAAATGGATTTCTCTTACCGCTGATGGGGTACCAGTATGTTGTTGATGCCGCCCAGCTTGACATTGATCTTGAGACAGAGGTTGGAGAGGGTCTGAGGAGAGGTTTTCACCACGTTCTTCACCTGAACGCACTGGGTGGCCATTCCCAGAAGAGTGTCTCCAACACGCTTCACTTCAGCTAGAGAACGAGCACGCAGACTTCAGTACAACCAATATATCATACGGCATCATCCAAACAAACCATAAATAGTTACCGTAGACAGGAGTCTTCCCAGGCAAAATGACGATGATGAGTTGTAGGCCAGCGTAGGTGTTCTTCAGGTGGCGGAACATGGGCTCCACGTTATCTGCTCCCTGAGCGTATTTGCAGAAGCACGGTTGGCCCTGTATGGGCATCCCTGCATCCTTAGAGATCTTCCGCAGCTGGTCTGTAAAGCCCCTGCAAAAAGATAGGACAGACGCTTCAGTATTTCCTCTTAATAAACGGTGCTTTGTTAAAGACCAAAAGATGGAAAAGGCTTTACTTGAGAACTTCCTCTCTGCATTGTCTCTGAGTGGCAAAGCAAGCAATGGCCCACATCTTGATCTCCACACCGGTATGAAACTGCTTGCCTCTCATATCCCACACGCCATGACTCGGGGTGGCTACGGTGCGATTCTGTAACACATGGATGCAGATGTTGTCTTAACTTGTTGAGATCAAACAGTATATGAATCCAAACAGTACAGTGTTAAATGTTTGGCCAAACTTACAGAATATGTACTTTTATACAGATGCTAGAATGAAAAACAGGTTGAGATCTCTACAAATACTCCACAATGTCTACTTTATATATTTATATAACACTTTATAATAGGTAACACTTTTCTGCTTTTGAACAGTTAGTGAAAGCTTCATTAAAAGCTCTATAAATAGTCGAACATGTTCACAATTAAACAAAAACAAAACGCAAAACAAATAGCAAGCAATTAGACACAAGCAACACACCTCATTACATTCACCACAGCAACTCCTCACACATGTAGACATTAAAACACCCCTATTATGGATTTTTATAAAATGACATTTCATGCAACATCCTACAATGTTTTAAATTTGAAAGTGCAATGTGTATAAAGTTATTGTCTGTCAAAAGAAAGAGAGTCGACACATTAGAACGAGTCAAAATGAAACAATCGCAGTGCACTGGAGAGCTGGCCAATCAGAGCACACCTCGCTTTTTTAGAACGGTGAGCTTTGTACAAATCGAGGCGTCTCAGGAGGCGGGGCTTAATGTACAGTATGTACATAAATGCCTACTGTAATAACATGCAAGTGTTTTTGATGTTGCATGCATGTCAACCTGTTGTTTGGGACTCCCAAAATATTATAACCCATAATAAGGGGCACTTTAAAATTAGCACACATCAATTATAATTATTAATGTTACATCAAGCCTCAAACCATGAACGATTTCTAGCCTTCTACTCAAACACAAACACACAAACAGTGCATGAGTGAAAGGGAATGGGTACCATAAAGTGTTCAGAGCTCACCCTGCCGCCGTACTGCAGCATAGGGGCGGGCAGGACTCGACCCGTCACCTCCGCCATCTCATCCCGCACACGGAACTGAAACTCCTGCACGAACGGGTCTGAGTTATAGTTGGCACTGCGCACCTGTTTTCAGAAAGATTGAGAGCTGATTGAAAATGATTGTGACAGTTTTGGTTTTTGCACAATACTTTCAAACTAATGATATGGGCTTAAAATTTCAATATCGGCCTTATGCCTATATATCTGGCCAATAAGAGGAATACATTAACTGACATGTGCTCAAGGTGCTAGTGATTATAGGTCTGTAGTGTGGCTCATTCTTGAAGCAAAGTTTTGTCTGAAAGATGATTAGATTAACAGAACGACGCGCTCGGTCCTAATGCCCATTCGGTAAGTAGTTTTTATTTGGTAGGGGGCGCTAATGGCCTACTTTTAATTAAATTAAAAGCAAAACAGCCTTCACAAATAACATTTAGGCTGTGTCTGATTAAATAAAGCAGTAACTGAAGTCATAAAATAATGAGTATGTTTTGATTTAAAGGTCAGAAGCTATAGCTTATATGAAAAAAGTGACAAACATGACACTTGTAAATTGAATAATTTTATATATACACACTATTTATTAATTAATGTATTACCTGTTATCAAGCTTTAAAAGATTTTCAGTTTTTACAACTCTTTTGCATTCATCTACAAATGTTAAACTTTAAAATAAAACGTTAATGTTAACTCTGCATTTTTCTGATGTCAAATGTAGCGATTGATATATAGTTTATTTATAGTTTCAAAGTACTGTTTTATTTGTTTCCAAATAAAAAGAAATATACTGGTATCTGTATCGGTATCAGCCAAAAAATATCTGCAAAAAAACAATCTCGCGCATCCCTAGTTTTTGCTTGGAAGCAATGAAAAATGTCTATGTTAGCAACATTTCGGTAGTCTGCTTACTTGAATTACTGCAGCATCACACACTGAACTCACCAGTCTGCTGATCTCCTCCTGTCGGTCCGGGGCCGAGCGGGCCGTGGCTTTGATCATGGTGGAGGTTTGGTTGTCTGTTAATTTTTTAATGCAGCGCTGGCCTGCCACAATGTTGCACACCTGAGTGATGAGAGAGGACGGTCAGTTTTGGCACTACTAAAATGAAGTGTCTAGACTTGAATCCATAAATCAGTGAAGAGATGAAAAGAAACGGTAGCTAATGCAACTGATCGGATATCTTGACTCTCACCTCTAAAGGCAGGTATGTGTGCTTCTGCTCCTGTCCTACTTGCAGGCAGGGCAGATGGGGGTACTTGAGCTGTAAGTTGTACTTTTCCCTGAAGTATTGTGCCACTGTTCTCTCCACGGTCTGTCCATTTTCTAACTGTAATGGAAACCTGACAAAGCAAAAATTCTTCTATTGAAGAGCTGGGGTGACTAGCTTCAAACAAAAAAAAAGTATGTAAAAAATCTGAACACAAATGACACATGCCTGGCACACTTGAGATGTATACAAGTTTGTTTGTTCATTTGAACCGATTTAAAGAAATGTAGCAATACATGACTTGCTCTCCAATGGATCCTCTGAAGTGAATGGGTGCCGTCACCACTGGGGAGCAAGTGACGCTTCAATATAACAAAAAATATCTTTCTGACACAGTACAGACTTCCTGTTAATCGAGACTCACGCAAACCTCACGTTACCATAATAAAAACAGAAACGATGCAAATATAGCACACTTACGTCTGGTGGCTGGCCGGCCGGCGAGTGACATTACACACCCTATACTTCCTCCGCATGGTGCCACAGTGGGTGACCTCCACCTTTAGACCTGATGGGAGGAGAAGATCAAATTTACACCACTATACCACTGCAACTGGTCAGTTTACAGCTCAGAGTATCTTGACTACTAAATACAGTACAGGTAAATATCATGTTTTAATCCCAGTTGGAAATTAAATTAATGCAAAAATTAAAGAAGTAGTTTGTAAATACAGTAAAGCATCAATTCCTTTCCATGTTTCTCCCAAACAAAATCTCTTACACATCTTTGCATTTCCATCCAGATGTTTTTTATATCAAAATGTGCATAAAAATACGTGGATTGAAACCTGGCTACTGATCTATAACATTTACATTCATGCATTTTTAAATATATTCTTTTTTTTTTTTTTTTTTTGAGATCTGCATTTATTTGATCAAAACTGCTATTTATTCCTGTGACGGCAAAGCTGAGTTTTCACTATAACATTTATTCAGGATTCATTGATGAATGGAAATGATGCCTGGCACAAACCTTTGATCTCTTTGGTGAATTTGACTCGATGGGAATCGGTAAGAGGTCGAGGCTGTTCATTGATGTTGTGGATATCCAGAACTTCACACATAAACTGAATCACAGGTTGAGCTTTGTAGAACGCAGTGGCAGACACTGGAGAAAATAAAACATGGTCAAGTCACTTTCAAAATCAAAATCTCCTGATAATTTCCCATGCCATCCAAGATGTTTGTGTATTTCTTTCATCAGCTGATCATTAAGAAAACATTCCAGGATTGAGTAAACGTCAATGGACTCCAAAAGGCTGAGCTTCAAAGGGCTATAAACGATACCAGACAATGAATGGTATGGAAACGATGGTCACGAGACGTAGGGGTTCATTTGGCTTTGTCCGTGAATGTTTGGGTTATTTTGGTACCCATTGACTTCCATTATATGACTGACAGACTGCAACAGTTTGAGTTAAACACCTTTGTTTATGTTCTACCGAAGAAACAAAGTCACCTACATCTGTGATGACCTGGGGGTCAGCTGATAAACATCACATTTACATTTTTGGGTGAACTATCCCTTTAAAACTGGGGCTAGCTTTTTGTCTGACCAGTGACCGATACAAGAGAAACTGATGATTTAATCTTTCTTTTATAACCACTGTCCAGATCATAATTCATGGTTTGACCTTTCATAGCACTCTTACTTACCATCGATGTTCAACATCATTTTCCACATAGCTGGACGCACTGATTGGTGGAAGCCAAACCACACCTCCCTCCCCCCACCCAGTGGGTGATCATAGCCCTCGGGGGAGGAGAAAAAAGACCGTCCCACTGGGGTGTACCTGAAGCGAGAGAAAACAAACACAGCGGTTACCTGCAGAACAAACATGTGCACTCCAAAACTCTTCTTATCCAACCGCTTCCTGTTTGCACTACACTAATCCACAACACTAGTCTCATTTTACTGTATCGTTAATGACGTAACAATCAATCACTTAAAGCTTTTCTAATCGCATTAAATGCCCTTTATGATCAGGTAACAACACTCATGGGAACTCTTACCTCATAGAGGGCAGATGGCGCATCACAACATCGACAGCGTGTACGGGATTGGTGCTGATTGGCTTATCCAGGTTTAGAGGATCAGGTGTGCTCCTCCCGGTGAGGACCTCATGCAGCAAGTGCCAGCTGACCAGTGACTCAAACCTAATGGTGACCTTAAACAGCCTGTCCTTCCCACCTTCCCCTGGCAAGGTCACATCCAGGTCCACCTTCAGAAAATACACCAATTTTATACACAAAATATAATATTTAACACATTTTACTGCTGAACAGCACATATTTAATACAGAGAAGTGTGAATTTTCATGCGTTTCTTTAACTGTATTTTATTATGATAATGAACAGGCTCTGATGTCAAGGTAGCAAAAAATATGTTGTGTTTTCCCATCTGTTATTCCGTCATTTATGGGCATCATACCAGTGCTGGTTTGTCATACATGTCATATTCAAAACTGTGAAGATTTTGCTAAATAAAGAGAATGGCTTTCTGCCATCTCTGTTTTCTTTCTATGGATTTTGGAGCAAGCAACGAGTTACTATAAAACTCAATAAAACTTGATAACTTGATTTAAGTGAAATACATTTTTTGCATAAGCCTATATATAAAGTGTTGGCATGAATATGGTTTAATGCAAAGTTCAAAATGATAATGTTAACAGGCTTTTCAAATTTTCGATTCTGTTCGGACCCATTAAATTCGAATTAGTTTATATTTCTGGTTATGTTTCCGGTTTTCCTTTAACCGGTTCAGAGTCCCTTCCACCGCTCCTGGTATCCATTTATGTGTCTTACCCCCGCTGTGGCCACTGGTAACGGTTGGGCTGTGTAGAGGCTTTTCTTGCCATCATAGACTGGTCTTCTGTCCCCAAAGATCGTCACCTTAAAGTGCTGCACCATGGAGTCCACCACCTCCCTAGAAACCATTACAGAAAGGGTCATAACAGTGGTTATTGTAGGTTTAAAAGCTATCGTTTACCCAAAAATGAAAACTTGCTGAACGGTTTCTCAACCTCGAGACATAAATGAGTTTTTTTCGTTATTGGAACGGATTTTAGAGAAATTTAGCATTATTTCACTTGCTCTGCAGTGAATGGGTGCCGTTAGAATGAGTCTAAACAGCTGATATCAAAACAATAACCCAATAATGCATGTGATTTATTTACCAAAACATAAAACGTGTTTAAATTTCATTCATTAAATGACAAATAAAGTTTGGGTGAAACTGGTTTACGTTAACTGAGTCATTGTGGATCATTATGTTTTTATCAACTGTTTGAGCAAGTGACGTGATGCTGAATTCATCCTGAACTGTTTGGCACCTGTTAACACGTCGTGGGCACTTTTCGGGCTTGATGTCCACCTCGTACAGGTAGACGTCCATTTTTGGGATGTCCACCTGGAAGCAGTTGGCCAGCAGCTTGATGGGCTTCCCCATGGTGCCATAGCCGGGCCTCCGAGGGACGGAGAACAGGGGCGCTGCCCCAACGGCTCCTATTAAGGGAATTTCCATTGGCATTAGTTTTCAGAAGGTACCTCATTAGTCAGGCTTTCAGAATGAGAAATGACCACTAGACTGAAAACGAAAACCACAAAAATATGAGACATGTAAAATCAAATATCCGACACCATCATGGTGATAATCATGAAATTCAACCTGCATACAGTCATATAGGTGTTGTTGTTTGTCAATATTGACATTTCAAGGAAACATGATTAATATCTAAATTAATAAAAGTACATCTTTCATTCTAGACAGTGGGTGTAATGTGTATTATCAGCAAATTTCCTCTAAATGCCTACTCAGTGGAAACAACACAACACTTCTTCACGCCCACGCCTTTCATACATGTGCTACTGTACACCTGACACATCCAAAGAAAGACTGCAATCATTTTTAACAAATGGGGTTTTTTTTTTAGCATTTACGACAGTTTCTCAAAACAAAATCCCACAAACTGTATACAAAAAGTATGCTATACATCAACTAACCTCACAAAACAAACCCAAACACGCACCAGATACACCTTCAACAAGTGCCCAAACAAAGTTCAACTCTTATAGAGATACGCGAGGAAGGGGCCCCAAATTTGATCTCATTTTTATATGCGTCAATCTTAGAGGAACTAATCCGTTCAAGCTTGAGGGCAGCAACCATGGAAACCAGGGAGTAAAGTGGACTTCCAATCCATCAAATCTTTTAGTCACCACCATACAAAACAACTGCCGAGAAGATTGCAATCAATCTGACTTGACAATTCAAAAGCATTTTTTTCCCCCCTCATATACTCTGCATTTCATGTAGGCTACTTAACGAAGTCAAATAAAATGCTTATTTTTTGAGAACATCAAGAAACAGAAAGTTTTGTTTGTTAAACCTGTTATTTTAAAGTATCGACGTTAATGCTACAGTCAACTGTTTGGTAACCGATCTTCAGAAATATATTTTTTGTGTGTACATTTTTGTGTGAATAATCCCTTTAAAGACTTCAACCAGACGTCATTTTAAAGTTGGATTAATTTTCCAACATTGACAGTTTAAAGATGCCTGGGATCTACATCGTTCAGAGTCCTGTAACTATAACCTCAGAAGACCAAATCAACATCTGTTTTGGCAGCGTTTGTTTATATAGCTATAAAATAATAATCATATTATACAATGTAAAATATAATTGTATAATATTGCAATATTTGAAATAAAAAAAGTAGTATTTAGAAAAAATATCTTTTAAACGTAGACCAATGTTTTAGTCAAGCACCCATTTGAGCGCGCTTTTGCTTGCCTTTTGTATTTAAATATAATAAAATAATTATTTGACAAGTGTTGGGGAACAGTGTTGTGGGATTTTGTTTCACTCCCTAAAAATGATGTTACTTAGTTACTTTTTATGGAAAATAATGCATTCAATTATTTTTGCGTTACTTTTTAAATATGGGCAGAGCTTTAGTGTTTGTTTTTAATATAAGAAGCCCTCTCACACCAAAAAGTGAATAAACCTCAGGCTGAAGAAAAAGTAGAATACAGGAGAAGATCAGCAATGAAAAAAAATGAAAGTATGGTTGAACTAGATTATTAAAAGGTCAGCAGCAAAGATATTGGTTAATAAAATGGGATTAGATACACTTGTGTCATTTAATTATTACAGGTTTGTGTCATATTCTGATTTTTTTTTTGAGAGTGAGATGAATTAATGCACTACTCTGTATTCTCACACAGTATTTCTGATTCCTCCCAGCATGTCAGGAGATTTATCAGTCAATAAATAAGAAAACAAAGTAACTCAAGTGAAGCAGCCTTGACTGTAAACACCACAGAGAGACAATACTGGCCTTTAAATCACAGGCTACACCATTTGACAATCGCACTAATCCGAATCGTGATTTTGGTTTAATTTCGATGAATCACGCAGGCTTATTTTGGAGACAGGGCGTGCTGCTTTAAAGGTGATGAGTGTCCCAGGAAGTAAATAACCTTTCTGCATTGCCATGTAAATCTGCTTTGGACGCTGCCTTGCGTGATGAGCCCTTATCATCCTTTTCAGTTTTCTTTCCCTCTGAACATCATCATCACGTTACCACATCACGTCACAGACGGCGAGACTGTTCCTGCTGCTGTGAAGATGCTTTAGAGGGGGTTTACAGAGCCAAACCGTTTCTGAGAGAGGTGTATAAGGGGAATTCGACTGCAACTGCTTCTTGCTCTTCCCAGTGTGCCGTTGCCATGCCGGTGGCACTCACGTGGCTTCTTTTCACCATAGCAACCAAGACTACACTAACAACCAATTAAAGCAAGAACAGCTGCTTCTATATATAGCCTTGATAGAATTGATCTTGTGGGTTGGGGTTAGGGTTAGACACTTGACTGCACTGGTGTTCACTTTTCTCGCTTTATTTGACATCCCTATAAGAGGAGGAGCTACAGGTTTGACAGCGATCGGTTTGAAAGGCTATCGTTGGTCTGGTGCTTGGAGTCTAACGCTCTCTTAACTGGCACGTTTACAAGGGTTTCACTCATTCAGGGCCTGAGACACATCTCCTTTCTCATCATTTAATTATTTAAAGCTAGTCAAGCAAAAGAATTTAAAGTTGTCAGATACCGGTTAGACAGACAGTTTTGCAGTTATATATATATATATATATATATATATATTTCTTTGTGTAAATTATGATTACATTTCAAATTTGACTCAAGTGATTAAAAAAAGATTTATATACACAGCGTGTTAATTTTACAGTGACTTTATTTGGTCAGATTAATTTTGGGGATGGGGATTCTGATCTCATATCATACAAACCAAATTGTTATTCGGTCACATTGGCACAGGTAAACAAAAGTCAACTACATTAAACAAGTTTTAAGCAAAACACTAACATTAAATAAATAAAAATAAATAAATAAAACAAGTGAAATTGAGAAATCTAGTCATAAAAATTGAATATACTGTAAATTTGCAAAATATTATGAATACATTTAAAGCAGGCCGGTACACTTGATCAAATCATGATGCATATATATATATATATATATATATATATATATATAAAACAATTTTTTTCCCCTTATTATTATATGTGAGTGTATATATATATATATATATATATATAAATATGGGTAGTTGACAAAAAAGCAATTAGTTATATATATATATATAGCATTTTCTTTTAAATACGCATATAAAAATGAATTATTTGATAAATGTACCGTTGCTATGGTTACCTCCTCAAGCAAACGCTGCGAGTTTGTGTTTATCGCTGGTACTTGCAAGTAAACTGTATATGAATTTTAAGATATCAATCTCTTCCTTTCTAGGGACATCTGAAGGTGCCACCCCCTCCTCCTAACGCCCCGATACACACATTATCTCTGCGTCTTTATAAATTCCGTGGAATCTACACTAAATAAAACTTTCTAATGAACTTCTGGTTAAATTCAAAACGGCTTGCGCCTGAGAATCTTTCCGCGGGGGTCGCTCCGAGTGATAAAGCCGTGATTCTGTGACGGTAGTCATGGCAACGGGCAATCAGAAACTCGCCCCCCTCCTCCCGGCGGCTCGAGGACTGCCGCACCTGACGCACGCAGCACCTGTGCGTGACAGCTGTGCCACAGCGGCGTGACGTCAGCACAGCAAGCGAGTCAGGATCTTCCACACTCGGCGTATGATAGCCAAAAAAAACCCCAAAACCATAACCAAACCCCTCACACTCATTTGGTTGCTACGCCCAAACGTACACCAGCAGTGAAACTAATCTAAAAGCTCATTCTTTTCACAAAAAGAGCAGTTATTAGCAACTCACCAAGAACATTTACTGAGCAGTGAACGTGCGCTGACGGTGGACGTTACAAAGTTATACGTCATAGTTCGGAATAGAAAAGAATCATTAATCGATCTGAAATCGTCGAGAGCAACGTACCTGTAGTTCCGATTTCCATTCATGAGGTCTCTGTCCGGATTGTAGCCGGCTTCAAGGGATCAAATACTGAGGGGTGTTTGTTTAAAGTCGCTGAATGTCCTCCGTAAACCGCGGCTGTCGAAGCGGGCCGTTCTGCTGCGGTCGGAGGTCCACCCAGCCGGTACCGAGTCGGTCAACTAAAAGGCACGAACTCCCCGCTGTGTCTCCTACCGTATGTCGTTGATCCGTAATTGCTAGCAGCTGACAAGCCAAAAGACCGAAGAAAATATTTTTAACAGCAGTCGGAAACAGAGTTTGTCAGGAGCCTCGGACCATTCGCGGCGTCATCTAAAGTGACAATCTCTGGTAATATAAAGGCGTACACACAGATATGAAGTCAACAGATGAATATCCGCTGCCGAGTCGAAAAAGTGTGTTTTATTCCAGTCGCTTTAGTCCGAGTTTGCCAGCGGCCGTTGACGTCTCATCGACTCTGTCGGTGTGTTACCGGTTTGCCTTGGGTTTACCATCTCTGTACAGTCAGGGTGTGTTGCCAGATCTGTACTGAACAGGAATCTTTGAACATGCTGCTTGCGCATTCAAAATCAGCCTAAAACAGCTAAACTATTTGCCTAAAGTTTCTTGATTTCTTGAGTCACTGAAAACCGAAATAATCCCCAAACTTGAAATCACATTTGTTTATAAGAAACAAATCCCCTAAAAAGCTTAGAATACACGGACATGGCAACCCTGAATCAGGGAGACCCACAGGAAATACCAAACGCAGGAAACACCGTCACTTCCTAGCATAATGTCATTTATTTGATCCACCTTTGATTGTTAATTAATGAGTAGCGCAAGAACAAAAAATGAGAACAAAACATTTTCTATTACTATTGTAAGTTTATTAAATAATTGATTTCATGGCAGTAAGTGAAAATAGTTTTTTGAAAGTGTTATTTCAGTGTGGTTTTGTATATGTTGCTATCTTAAATATTTGATTTTGCTCTTTGTTTGTTTTTCTTTGACCATTTTAGCGTTGATCTTTGTTTCAGTGTAGTATATATTTGTTTTATAAATTGTAAAAAACAGAAAATCACTACCATCAGTACTACACCCTTGATCTCCAGATGGCAGTAGTGCTCCTGACATGTATGTCATTACCACAGAGGAAGATTGCACAGGATATATTCTGCACTATAAACGTGAGAACAGTGTCTGGTGCTTTTATTAATCTTTTTACTGTAATGATGCCATTTCTATTTTCTAAAATCAATTAATTAAAATGCATTTCTTTTCCTAAAACATCCCATATGAAAGATTATATAATTTGGGCTCAAATCAATGGCTTACATACTGAAGTAAGTTATGTAAATAACTAGTCGTGAATGATGATTACTACAAAAAGCTCAAACCCTTTTTATACGTGTTTTCTTATATGCATGTGATTGATTAAGCTAAAATGTAGTTAAACAAGTGTATCTCGCATGTGGAATATTCTCTCAAGGTAAACAAAAGAGTACATTCAGTTCTTTATTTTTCTTTTCTAATCTTCCATATGTGGCATCAGACCATAGGCACGACCAGATGAGTCCAGTTCCTATATGCGTTTTATTCTATTGCCTATTCATTCATGTCCTAATGTTTCAGAGGAATGGATAAAGTCATAACCTGTTTCAACAAGCGCCCAGAGGCTTCGGTCCGTCTCATCTGTTTTCCCTGGGCAGGTGGAGGCTCTATCCATTATGCTCGCTGGGCCAAAACTCTCAACAGCTCTATTGAAGGTAACTCCGCTACTTAAAACCGTTAAGTCAAACATTTAATATGAATGTCAGCTGCATGTTTCATTTAATTGCTTGTGTATTTTCAGTGTACTCCGTTCGCCTGCCAGGCAGAGAAGGAAGAGCCAAGGAACCATTTTTTCAAAATATGCAGGAACTCATCGATGAGGTCATTGGTGTGCTTCTTTCACACCTCAGAGAAAAGCCATTTGCGCTCTTCGGACATAGGTTTGTGACACTGTTAAAAGTAACAGGAAAATGTAGCTAAATCAGCAGTATTTTTAAACTATGGTTTTAAATTATGAACATGCTCATGAGTAGGGGCCAGGGTTGCAAAACCATCGTACGACTGATCTTTAAATTACGGTTTCCCAAAAGCATCATAAGTTAAGTAGCACTTGAAAATCATCGTAGATCTACGGGTGCTCTGGAGTAATCGTAAAGCATGACGTGCATCATAAGAAGACCTCTGCAGGACAATCAGGAGATTACAGCTATAACTTTATTCAAGTGTGATTATAATTAAAGCTTTTGCTTGTACTTTATTGTACATTTTAGTAGGCTAGTAGTACTAGTTGTTACAGTCCATAACAATATAATAATTTATTTAAAAAGTGTCTTAAATAGCTACAATTGTGAATTAGTGTATTTTTTCCATCATGTTTCCTCCATTCCATCAAAATATTTTTTGGCAACATTTTATTTATAAAAGCCCTGAATAGTTGCTTCCGTAAATCTTGCGTCAACTCTGTTACCAAACCATATTTTGTCTTTAAATCTGTGGAAGTATCTCTCAGAATTGTGTAAGTTACAGGAAATGATGTCACTTTCAGTCACTGATAAGATCTGAAGCACTGAAAAGTA
>JAUCMS010000038.1:14360498-14373554 GCA_032357445.1 Enteromius radiatus
GACTATCAGTCGACTATTGGCAAGATTCGAAAATTCCGATTCGACTATGAAAATCCTTAGTCGGGGACACCCCTATTATTTCCTGTATTGTAAGAAGGTCTATGTATGTACATTGTTTATACTGTATTTTCTGTTTTTAAATAACAATAATAAAATTAATAATAATAAATTTGAAAGAAATGCTTAATATTAACCTGAAGTTTCTGTTACTGTATTAAAACTAAGATAAAGTAATCAGATCTTTAGTGGTTTGGAGTTATACTGTTATTCCACACTAACTGGACAGATACCGTTCTTCCACATTTGAGAAATATAAATCACAATAACCTTTGTATAATATGAATGTAATATATAATATAATGTTCCCAATCCAAATGAAAAAAACCTTATTACTCAATTTTAAAATATGGACTTGTATGGTTCTTCGTCTCAAGGCCTCGATTATTTAAAACTGTCATTCGCCAAAAACTGAAAGGAACTGTTGAAAAAAAATTTGATTCCATTTTAAAAGATTGGTTAAATTGCTAAAGATGTAAACATTTATTTGATTACTTTTGGTTTTAGACGAAAAACCCCCAAACAAAACTAGAACCCAGAAAAACTGAAAGAAAAATTAAACACTATTCATAAACTAGTGTCATTGTTAATAATGTATTAAATTATAATTTTATAAATTAAAAAACATTTGTAATTATTACAACTTAATTCAGTAATAAAAATAGAACTAAATACACACACACACACACACACACACAAGTAATCCGAGTTTGAGACCCGTTTGTACATCCTACATAACTAAATACCTGTTGTCTTAGTAGCTCATTGTCCACTTGTATTCTCTCCACCTCCTTATAGCTCTCCTGCAACCTCTGGTTAGTCTGTCGGAGCTCTCTAATGTAGTCACATGCTTTAGACAGGATGCCTCCTTTACTCTGGAGAGAGAGAGAGAGAGAGAGAGAGAGAGGACAAGCAGTTCATTAACATCAGCGGGTGTGAAGGTGAACGACAGCTCCAAGAATAGAGGATGTAAGACACTTACTGCTCCTGTTTTGGTATTGTCCATATTGCAGTCTGGGATGATTTTAGACAGCGTAACTATCCAGTTGTTGATTTTGTCTCTTCTTCTCCTTTCCACTGCAAATACACCAATACAACCATTTAGCAACAGCCCAAACTGAGCTACGTCTCAACGACATAAAGAAAGAGAAATATTAACATTCCTATTTCCAATACAGTCTAATAAAAGTAAAAAAAAAATTATAAAAATAATAATACAACAGCACCTGCTTACGAATATACTATTGTTTAATGAAGTATCTAAATAGTCAAAATACAAAAACATGAACATTTTTCTGTAGGCCTATGCAACTTAATAATGTTTTATCTTTTTTTTCAACTGATGAAGAACAGGCTACTATCATATGATTTGCTCAATAGGTGAAATTATGTATGGAAACAGCTCAAGGGCAATCTTTTTGTGAGACACCAAAACCTATGTGACATACTTTTTTAGGATGACATCAAACACATTTTATTGGCAAAAACCCAGTTGAATGCAAATATTTTTTAAGCGAATTTTCTTCGTCGATAACGAAACAGCATAAAAACTGGATGGAAACTAGGTCATTGATCTTAACTTATCAATAACCTAGATATTAAACTTTTGTAGAGATGTTCAGATGAGCTCTAATGTATTAGTTCACCTTCATTGTGCTGTGCTCTCCTTCTCTCATCACGAGGCGCCCTGGGGCCATCAATCTTCCTGCGCAAGTAAGAAAGAGAAGAGAAAAACAGCAGACTTGTGTTAGCTTGTTCTACTGCACCACTACACTACCACAAACACCAAATTAATCTGCACGACAACAGCTGAAACCTACTGGAAAACAAACCCGTTTACTGATGTAACACTTCATTAATTTTAATCAGGCCAATTCGATTGTACCCAAAGATTTGCTTAAATCTGGACAAATAGGTTAGTCTAAAAAGAAACATGTAACCCTTTGATTTTTCCTCATTTCGGTTTTTAGAGGCTAGAACTGATTCAACTGATGTCTTCCGAACATGAAGAAAACTCAAACACCAGCCAACACATCTACAGTATTCATACAGTACTGAATTAAAGGAATAGTTCACCCAAAAAAATTAATTTGCTTTAAATTTAATCACCATCAAGCATTTAGCATTACATTTCATACTCACCGACGGATTTGAGTGCAGTGAATGGGTGCCGTCGATATAAGTTAAAGCATTACAATAATCCACAAAACATTAACTGATGGACTGCAGTTGTGTGGATTACGGAGATGTTTTTAATCAGTAGTTGGGACTCTTATTCTGACAAGTGTCACGGTACCAACATTTAGCGCTTAGTGAATACCAGTGAAAATCAACAGTTCTCAGTACTAAAGCAAAACGCAAAAGCATGCCAATTATATATATATATATATATATATATATATAATTAATTTGTCTTTTACTTAATGAAATGTAAACATTTTTTGGTAAATAAAGGGGGATTTACTATTAAAATTATTTCTTAAAAACTAAACATGAATATTATTATTATTTTTAAACAGTAGTGGTAGTAGCAGCAGCCTATCAAATACATTATTTTATATAATAGTAATATATTTCCGGCACAATGTCTAAACCAAACTTTTATTTTGATGGGTTGCCGTGAATATATTTACATTTCTGTGTGTATATGATGTGACACTGGTTTCACTTAAAATACACATGAAGTGATTCTCAGATGAAGTTCATGTATTTATGTCCTCACTGAGACGGAAGATGCTGGAATCACGTCACACACTTCAATGTATGTAGCAAACACAACCACGCGTTTCTGCCATTCATTCACACACACACACACACACACACACACACACACACACACACACAGAACTGTACGCTACACTCGTTTTTAAACCGGATTCTGACGGCACCCATTCACTGCAGAGGATCCATCTACATCTTGGATGGCTTGAGGGAGAGTACATTTTCATCAATTTTTATTTTTGTGTGAACCTTTCCGTTAGAAAGCCAGCTGCTCAACAGCGGCAGTATGTAGAGAAATACAAGCTGGCAGCTGAAAGGGGGTGGGGATGTAAAAGGTCTTCCTCACCAGTCTGATCTGCTGTGTTGAAGAGTCTCACGTTCACCAAGGTCTCTGGGGATGGCAGGCAAGTGGGACAAATTGTTTCGGTTGTTTTTCTGACTGCACTTGATTGGACAATACTTTGCATATTTATAGATAAAATCATTGCATTTTTAACTTAAAGCCACACCCTCAATTTGAGGTGTTTTGAAGGAAAATTAATAAGGATTTGATTTGAAATTCCATTCTTGTTCTGCAAAGTGAAATTAATTTGGGAGAGGGAACGTGAAGGGATCATATCAACAGGGTGGACTGGGCTGTGCAGACTGGGAAAAGTGAGGGATGTTGACCCATGATCACACTTACGTAGAGTATGTGTGTGTGCGAGGGGCGATGGTTCGTGGTGTTCCTGTCTGCAAAACATCTGGAGGACTCATCATCACGTAAAACTGACCTAGGGTTAACAAAAGAAGAAATACAGGAAGAAAGTTAAAGGAGACACTATGGGCCGGTTTCCCGAACAGGGTTTAAGACTAGTCCTAGATTAAAATAAATGTTAAGAGCTGTCTAAACTGGAAAAGGCTTGCACTGAGATATCTTAAAATACATCATTGCCATTGTTTGCTCTTAAAATGCTCACAGATAATGCATTTTTGTAAGACATGTTTCTAACAAATTCTTAAATGTCCTAAATTAGCAAAGGTCTAGTCCTGGCTTAATCTAATTCCTGTCCGGGAGACCGGCCCTAAATGTGCAAAAAAGGCAGATTAACATGCTAATAAAAAAATAAAGTCTATTACAGATGATAAAAACGAGCTGTATTTCTGGACCAATGCTATGCTAAAACCAACATTACTTACTAACACTGAAGCGGACCAATTATGCAACTTAAAGGAATAGTTGACCCATAAATAAAAACGATGTCATCACTCACTCATGTCGTTCCAAACCTGTTTAAGCTTCTTTCTCATGTTCAACACAAAAAGAGATATTTACAACAACCAAACAGTTGTGAGTCCCCATCGGCTTTCACAGCAGGGAAAGAAATACTATGAAATCAATGGAGACAATATTCTTTTATATTGAACATAAGAGAGAGACTCTTTCAGGTTTGGAACGACATGATGGAGAGTAAATGATTTTTGAGCCGACAATATGCATCGCCATCTGTGCTAAACCATTTTCATTTATCGACATAAGGTTATAACCGGGTTAATTATAAACCGTCCAACACATTTTTATATAACTCTTGGCATGTAAACTTTAATCTGTGCTCCGTTGGATCATAAAAGGTGTAATATATTACAGAAAAGCATATTTACACCTGATTTATGTGTAAGTGTTTTACGTTAGATAGAGCCGAATCATTTCTGACCTAAGAATCTCGTGCAGCTTTAGGATAAGTGGTACAGTCGTGAAAACAATGCACGTTTCCCACTGACATTCAGGAGCACTTTAAAAGCTAAATTGACCATCACACCTCTTCTAAATGGGGTTTATTGATTTGTAGGCTCAGTTTTTGGACTTTAGCATGCGAGACTGACCTCCAGCCTGTGTGAGGGTCGGATCAGACGTGGCTTGCACTGAGACCGCTGTAGCTGTACCGTCACTGACAGTCGCTGCTGGGAAATAGGCGAAGCGTGTCTCCCCCCCCACTGTTTCCCCCGCTGGACTGCCTCCATTACTGAAAGGGTTCTGGATGACAGCCTACAAGAGAGACAGATATAGAAATATGAGACTTTTCTTTCTTTCTTTCCTGCATGCTTCCGTCCAGTCTGCTCCATACACACCTGTGCTACTGCTTGCTGCGCGCCCGCAAAAGCGGCTGTGGACACTACACTGACCGCTGCTCCTGCATCTCCCGCTGCCTCCAAATGGTCCTCTGTTACCTGGACCACGCGATACGTCACCTGTGTCAGGACAGAACACAAAGGTCAAGTTTGCTAGAATGTTTTGTATCTTTAAGTTGCCTAATCTAATTGTGTGGATTTATATCAGACAATCAACCAAACAATATGGATTAAAGCAAACATGAATTTGTAATAAACAGTGGACGTTACATACAAATGACATACTTCAATATAAAATAATATTCAATAATAAATAATAATACGCTAAAATAAGACCTACATAGCCATTTGTGCTGAACGATGATGTCAGGTGATGACATCATAATCATAGCCAGGTGATAATATCAGCAAAAAGGAAAGCAATTTAAGGAGTTATTATATTTTTATTAACAGAAATTAAGACTAAATAGAACTAATAAAAAGCATGTAAAATTATTAAACATGTTAAAGTTTTGATTACTTACTAATTAGTAAAACTAAACTGAACTGAAAATCTAAATATAATACAGAACATTGGTTAAACTTTATTTTACGGTGTCCTTGTTACAGTGTAATTATACATTGAGGAATATTAATGACATCTTATTATACAGATAGGGTTACGATAGGGCTTGGCTTAATGTTAATTACATGTTGTTTATTGCGTATTATAATAGTAAGCACATGTAACAAGGACACCTTAAAATAAAGTATTAGCCAAATTTTTGTTTAATAGCAATAACCAACACTAAATTCAACAGCAGGCCTGGACTCACAGACATTACACAGACAAAGCATTCTTAGAAGAGCCGTGACTGAGGCTCATGTTTTATTAGAGTAACCCCGGTCTGAACCCTGGAAAGGTCAAAGATCGCACTGACCTGTCCACCAGTGTTCTCTGTCCGGAACTGGTATTGAACATTATGGTCTCCAAAAGCTGCTGCTTGCTGGACACTCGCTATGGTAACCGCTGCCTGCTCCTCCACCCCCTCTCCTGAGAAACACCACAAACCGACAGCGGTATATTGATATATGCGCCACCGACTGCATGTACGCATCATTCAGAGCGGCATGTTTTCACTTACCCTCCTGCAGCTGAACAACCTCCTCAGTTTCCTGTTTGTCGTGACTGCAGAGAGAAAGAGCAGGTTCTGGGTCAGCTTATGAAACAACTCAAAAGGAAGCTGTAGAGATATAGATAGAGGCTTTTGGCGGGAAGGAAATTTGAAGTGATTTCTAAAATAGTATTTAATATAAAAATAACAATGTTGTTTCCGATAATGCTGTTTAGCATATTGTGTTTCAGTCCCTGGATATAATTAGCATTTATATATAAAAAAAATAATAATAATAATAATAATAAATAAACAATAAAATGTTGATGTCTCTTTAGAAAATGTACTTTGAATTTAGTTTTACATTTAGCTATTATTATTTTAATGTGACTATTTTATTTTGTCATACCGCTCAGTGAAAGAATCGCGAATCGATTCATTGAAAAGATCCGACTCAAAGAACGATTCGATAACGAATCGGACACATCTGCTGCATTCAGTGTTGATTAAATGAAATGAATTTAGGCGTTTGAACGCTTAGGATATTAATGAAAAAAATTAAAATGGGTTGATAAAGATGTTCTAGATATAAATCTGAGCTAGATCTAGTCTCCTTAACTTGGCGAACAAACGGTAAACGCCCCCCATCTCATTAAAAAAACTGTTCAGTTTTTAAAGCGGTCTGCAAAATTAAAAAAAAAAAATTTTTACTAAAAGCAAGGCTTTTTAGAGATAAAAAAATATATATATAGCCAAATATACAACGTGAGATTAAATAAAGATCTAAACAAAGCTTCTGGGTGAAGAGACCGGGGGTTGTTTGCAGGTTGAAGGGAATTTAGTGCTTAAAACTGCAGAAGAGCTTTTGTTTCGACAGTAGTAAACATAGCATTTACACTTAAATATAAGTTAAACATTTTTATATTTCAGGAAATATTAATACGGAAGACTATTGTTAAAATGAAACGTACACCGGCTTTGAGAGGTCGTTTTATTTTCAAATACCAAGGATAGACAAAAATCACCAAATTAGCAAACGGGCTAATAGTGATATAAATATATCGAGCATCGGTGTTAAAACCACTGCGATCTGTTGTTTTCTTCGTGCTATTTGCATCCTATGTTTAACTTACTATATTAATGGCATGCACAAAACTTAATAAAAGTCAGAAAATAAACTTAAAAGATGATTGCTAACTGCCCTACTACAAAAACAGAGCAGAAAATGGTTGACTGGGGCCTTGAGGATGGCCGTGCATAAAGGACGCGCTCTCACCTCGTCGAGGTGTCCAAGCTCTGATCGAGCATATCCATGAAGGCGAACGGATTTTAAAATGCGATATTCAGCGACACTTGAAATACGGGAGATGGAAGCGCTGATCACGGGGACAAACACACGGGTCATGTGAGAAAGACAGTCCAGGACACGTGAGGTGCAGGCTGGGCGAGGAGTTAAAATGGAGACCGCTGTGGAGGAAGACGGAAGGTGTACCGGTTGTTGTTGCGCTCACTGCGCGGCTTTGTTGCGTATGTTACTCACTCCCGCCCTTCTGTCTAGATCAGTCCTCGACCTGTTAACTCGCTTAGTGGCTTCTTTTCAAACCCATAGCCCCTGCGTAAAACTTTGCTCGTGTATTAGTTTATTTGAAAGCGTTTGTTACTTTTAAAACTCGTTTTTGCGCTATTTCATAATCGCTTTGCTATTGATCTTCACGTATCCCTCCGCAGGCGATCTAGCTGCCGTTAATAAGATATGGAGTGGAGTGTTTATTTCAAACAAAGTGCGTTTTAGGTTGAAATAACGGAACAATAAAATAATTTGTGGGTACACACAAATATAAGAACACTCTTATTAGTTGTGCATGTATGCAGAAACGGGATTAAAAAAAGAACAAGTAGGGAGTCTATACATTATTGCGATAGACTTCCAACGCTTACATTGAAGTTCAAATGAGATCTAACTAACGTTAGCCTACTGCTATTACAACATCGCGCGCTTCATTATGAATGACATGACGGTTTGAAATGGCGTTTAGTAAATGAGTGAACTTAAAAACTTACCTTGTGCTTTCGACATGATTTAAAACCTGTCCGTGTGTAATTCAAAACGCATAACGTGCACAAAATAGACGATTTTCCCTGGTCACATCAGCACAAGGAATCACGAATATATGACGAGTGGTGATTTTTCTCAGGTGACCCCCGCGATCCAATCCGGGTTTTTGGTCAAACCACATGACACGAATGCAAGGGTGGTGGATAGGAAATAGACGTTTGTTGAGCTCTAATGTCAATAAACTGACTAACATACTAATTTACACGTGCTCGAATTATTTACCCGATACATATAACATGATTTCATTAAATCAAAATAAGACATTTTGTAAGTAGTAAATGCGTTGTTTTCCCAATAGTACTAGGCTACTCTATGCTCCTGGACTTGCACTGCTGTTGCCACGAGGCTGTGCTATATGGCAAATTCACCAAATGTCTTTTTTTTTTAAATTATTATTAAATTTGAGCCTAATTATGCAGTATAGTTTGAGAAGTTAATGCAATAATATTTAATGATCCACTAAAGCCAAATATATTTGACATGTAAAGATGGATATTTGAACGTGCAACACTTGTTAATTCAGACCTTAATTAAGGGTTTATTTTATTTTTTTCCATTAAAATAATGTGACATTGTGTGGTTGGCAGTTATTATAAAATCCGATGTTTATGAGGAAACAGTTTTGGACATATTTGGCAAACATCACCATAAAAGATGTTTTCATTGTCATTAGCACTCTCCTCTACAATACAACATTTACTTCAAACAATTTTCATTGAACCATGATTGAAACAACCAAAATAAAAGATTGACATTTGACACAAACAACCTTGACAACCTGACATAAAAAAAATTCTTAAAACGCAATTGTTCAAGTGCTTTTGAAGTGTATATACAGTTTCTTGCGAAAGTATTCATACCCCTCTATTTTTTTCACATTTTGTTGTTAGTGACTTATGTTAAATTGCTTTAAATGACATTTTCCCACATAAGTATGCACCATGGTAAAGCATCATTAAAAAAAAAAACCTTAAATGATTCCATTGCATAAGTATTCATACCCTTATCTGGAACAGTTGAAATTTAGTTCAGAAGCATTGCTGTTGCTAATAGATGTCACTGCACTTTGAATAAAGTTAACCTGGGGCAAATTCAATCGAATGGATATGATTTGGAAAGGCACACACATCTTAATACAATGTTTATCAGCTAATGCATATCAGAGCAAAAACCATGCCCTGAGGTTAAAAGAACTGCCTTTAGAGCTCAGAAACAGGTTTGCGTCAAGCAACACATCCGAGGAAGAGTTTTAAAAAAACTTTATTTAAGGGTCACAGAAGCATGTAGTGTCTCTTTAGAGCTGACCTCCTCAGTGAAGACACACAAAAGCACCTGAGACCCTTAGACTGTAGAAGTAATATTCTCTGGTTTGATTAACCTCAATTCTAAGCAATTCTGATCTTTGAGCTGCGCAACAAAATGCTGTACAAACACTCAAAGTGCCTAAATATATTTAAAACAGTAATATTATAATATTAAAAAGTATGAACGCAGTCCACTGAATGGTTCAGTGTTTTCCTTATAACGGTTTTCAATGGGAAAGCACTTTTGCGTTTGTATTCTGGCTTCATCTGCTTCTGCTTGCCTGTACAAAATATACATTATCAATAAGGTATTTACTGAATTTCACCTTGTAATATCTGCCTTTTACTACATTACTACTTAGTGCAAACTACGTAAAAAATGATTGGCAGTCAGAGGAGCAAAGCTTTGTTTTGCCCTCCAGGGGGTGTGAAAACTATCAATGAAAGTCAATGTTGACCCTAAACAGCCTTTTTTCTAAATATCTTCCTTTGTGTTTGGCAGGACAAAGAAATTCATACAGGTTTGAAATGATGACAGAATTTTCATTTTATTCCTTTAAGGGTATGAAGACTTACGCATTTGCACTTAATGTACTTGATTCAGTTTTTATTTAATACATGTACGAAGCTGTGATGTGTGGAAAAAGTTATTTAAAGAAATTCAAGGCAGCAACATAAAAAAAAAGTGAAAAATATGAAGGGGTATGAATACTTTCGCACGGCACTATATACATACATACAGTGGTGGCCAAAGTTATTAAAACAGCTTTTTTCTATGATTTGCTATATGTTAGTATAGGAAATATCAGTTTACATTTCCAAACATTAATTTTGCCATGATTTTTTCACCATTAATTGTAATAATCCAGTAAGAACAACAGCCAGTGCTCCACACAGAGCTCTGATCTATATGTTCTTACTAAATATGTAATATGTGGATTTTGAACCTTTAAGTCAGTGTAGAAATTGGATGGATGGGTATTTTTCAGCATTTTTGAAGTTTTACTGCTTCATTGTAAAGCAAGCACCCATGAATTTTATTCAACAGTAGATTTTATATACAGGAATGTACTGTATGTTTAGAAATAAAGTCATATGATTTAATTAAACAGTTGTGATTGTCTGTTAACCTGTTTCTGACACATCGTGTGTGTGATATGCACGGGTTCTCTGTATATAAAAACGTGTTCATAAGCATCGATTTGGTTCATCAAAATTGTATCCAAATGGATATAAAAATGAATTTAATCATTTGATTTGGGACTTTAAGTTGGAGTTTATTGCGCTTTAAGCTATAGGTATGCCGCGGGTATCCATGCTGTGGCCCCTGTCAAAGCAAGCATGCAACTCAGCGTTTTGCATTGACAGCTGTACCAAAGCAATCCTTTGAATATGTGCAGCTACAGAACAGTCTACTCTTCAAACAAAAGGAGGACCATTGACATCATGCATACACACAGTGAAAAGTCAGACTCACCAGGGCCCCTGCCCGAACCAGTTCAAGTGTATTTGTTTCAGGGACAGAGGACGTAGCCTTTAAAGGATTTTGCCACCATCAACAAAAAGGGCAACACAGGTTGTCTATTTCTCTTTTGCCTCTTAACATCTCTCTCTCCCTCTTCACTCTCTCACTCCCTCTTTCCCCAGAGGATAAGCAAAGAGGGATTTGCCTCAGAAGCAACAAGGTAAGGGATGAAAACTTTTACTTTTTTAGTAATTCTTAATATTTCGTTTGAAACATCAACGCAGTTTGAATGAAACTAGTAGTTATCTGAAGATAAGCATGTCCACTGCAGAAATGTTTTTTTCTCTTAATGATTATCTAGGCTGGAATAATTATCATGTTTTATATAATATGTTGATACTGAAAAGGCTGTGACATCTGTATTTTTAAGCATCTTTGATGAGCAAAATGAATTATGCAACTATAAAGAAATCTATTACTGTGAAGCCGAGGATGTTTTTAAAGCCTATATTGCTTATAATATAGCTTATAATAAATTCTTAATGCTATTTTGGAAATGTATCTGAAATGCTTCCGTGTTTAAATCGGGTAATGTTGATATATTAATATTTATACATGTTAATATTAAATTTAATAAAATATGTTTAAAATTAATATACCCTACCAAAAGAACTCATATATTTAAAATATATTTATTTCATACTAAGTATAGTTAAAATCTATGAACGTATTTACTGACAGATAACTTGAGACCTACTGATATAAACAAATTAAACTTTATTTGGAGTATTACTTGTGCACAATGCATATTTCTTATTAATAAGCCTAAAATAGAGTGTTTATGTCACTTTTAATGAGGATTGTGTAATATTGCCCTTTAAATGCTAAATATTTAAAGTGTAGCTAAAGTATACTTGCAATAGTTCCACTTTAGCACAATCAAATATACTAAATATGTCTTTAATTAGACTTCAGCACTACTTCTACACAATTAAAGTACATTAAAATTAGTTGTTCCAATTTATACCAGTTTAGTATACTACAAGCCAAAAAAAAAAGAGAAAAATATATTTATATATATTTATATTTAGTATAAAAATCTGTATGTGTAAAATCAAAACATTCCTCCTATGTGTTTAGTGTTTATTTCCTTCCTGTCTAGATGCGAAAAGACACTAGCATCTTTTGGAGTTTCCTGTGTGACAAAAAATGATAAAATTATTTATGCAGGTTTAAAGAAATCAATAACTGTAAAGAGTTAAAAAAAAAAAAAAAAGATATTGCTTATAATACATAATTCATAATGCTAATGCAAATGTTACTTTTAAGCAAAAAACGGCTTGATTTGATCTCTTAATTATATTTTTGGCTCATTATAATGAATCTTTTTGTGGCATTTATTAATGTGTGCAAACAAGCATCTGTGTGTGTGTGTGTGTGTAAAATTAAAACATCTCTCCTGTTGTTTAGTGTATATCTCCTCCCTGCGTAGTCACAGCACGTGTCAGAATGTACAGCTTTATGGGCGGCGGCCTGTTCTGTGCCATTATTGGGAACATCCTGATAGTGGTCTCCACAGCAACAGATTATTGGATGCAGTATCGCCTCTCAGGAAGCTATGCCCACCAGGGCCTGTGGAGGTACTGCATGGCCAACAAGTGCTACATGCAGACAGCAAGTATAGGTAAGCAGATGTATAAATGCAAACCCCTGTTTTATTTTCTCTATCTTATGCCTTTTCATGGCTAGTTTAAATCATTGTGAACTTACAAGTCAATAAAATGGAAGCCAGTTTCTGCCACTGATATAAAATAAAAGTTATTGCAATTCAGAATTGTGAGATATAAACTCACAATTGCGAGTTATAAAGTCAAAATTGCAACTTCAAGATAAATTTGAAGTTTATAAAAACTTTATAAAAAAAAAATACTTGATATCTCACTATTCAGAATTGATATCTCGCAATTCGGACTTGATATCTCGCAATTCGGACTTGATATCTCGCAATTCAGAATTGATATCTCGCAATTCGGACTTGATATCTCGCAATTCAGACTTGATATTTCGCAATTCTGACTTGATATCTCACAATTCAGACTATATTTCGCAATTTGGACTTGATATCTCGCAATTCAGAATTGATATCTCGCAATTCGGACTTGATATCTCGCAATTCAGACTTGATATTTC
>JAUCMS010000038.1:14386324-14399523 GCA_032357445.1 Enteromius radiatus
TGACATACCCAGAGCGTGGCTTAGACGGCGAGGCAGGCTCTGATGATGACAGCAAGGGCTGGGCTGGCTCGATGTCCACGACAGGAAATGACGGCGCACGGGGCCTTAATGGTGGATCGATGTCCGCGACAGGCGATGACGGCGCACAGGGCCGTAATGGTGGATCGATGTCCGCGACCGGCGTTGACAGCGCACGGGGCCGTAATGGCGGATCGATGTCCGCGACCGGCGTTGACGGCGCACGGGGCCGTAATGGCGGATCGATGTCCGCGACAGGCGTTGACGGCGCGCGAGGTTTTAACACCAACCTCGGCCGAAAATGCGGACCGAAGTCCGCGAAGATGAGCTCCAGCGAACGCCATCTTAGTGGTGGTCAGATGTTCTGTCACAAATGAAGCTCGTGAAAGTCGCGCTCTCGCTTCCTTGAACCAGGCAGGCAGGACTCGGAGAAAGGAATTCTAATACAAGACATTTATTAAAACAAGAAAACGAGGAAAAGCGAGAGCAGTGCAGAGGTCCACAAAACAACATGTAACGTTAACATCTGACAAATGACAAAGACATGGGAAGTGATATTTATACAAAGACTAATCAAACACACCTGGGCAAAACACACTGATGAGAGGGGCGGGGTTACAAACGATCAGACACGTGAGGGACAGGCATGAAAACACAACAGAAAAGCACATGGACAAGGTAAACAACACAGAACACGCCTACGGCGTGACAATGTCTACATATCTAAAAACATGTACTATGATGTCATTGTTTTCATAGATTCCTGTATTGGGTGTTTGCACAGAGACCTTTTCCAAAACTTGCACTTTAACCCGTTTTCAAAATTCTTTGTTTTCAGTCCCCACAGACAGAGAGAATAACACATAGCCTACCATTAAACAAATGCAGGCTAATTATCTCCTCTGTTATCTCGGTTTGGAGATTTCTGTGCAAGAGAAGAGCAGATGGTGCTATGGGCAGCATGTGATGATATCTCATAAAAAACATTCATTAAACCTTAGTACTCTTTCTATGATGCTCGTATTCTTAATGTTATAGTGTAGATTATTTCCTAATATTATACATGTGAGAATAAATGTTATTTTTAAAGATGAATTACAAGTTGCAAGTTAATACAGTCTGATGAAAGAAGCAAAGATTTTTAGAATAGGCACTGAATAACTGTCAACAGCATGAAAGAAGAAAAAAAAAAGGTTTGTTTATCATGCTGGCATGTAATTGAGACAGACATCCTACATGTCTACACATGCTGCCGTAGGAGCAGGTGGTTCTGGTGAACTCATTGTGTAGGTTTATATGAATATATAAAAGCCTATTTGATCCAGATTTTAATCTCGCTTTGAGCTCATACTGGTTCGTCAGGAAGAGAAACATAATCCTGTGCTTTATTTGAAAGACAAGTTAAGAATTAAGTAAAAATGAAAGTGCAACACAACAATTTCAAAGTGCGACACTTTATAAAAATATTCCAGAAAGGCAGTAATGCAGAGGAATGGAGGAAGAGAGAGAGACTGTTAAGTATATATTGGTTGGATTCAGTCTATTAGTGTGCAATCTTATCAAGCACATCTCCACCATCAAATGGAAACGTAATAAAAAGAAGTGACACAATAAATGCTCCCACAGAAAACAAACACTGTTGTTCGTGCAGAGCAATGCTTGCTGTACCAGGGGTAGAAATCTGCAATCCTGGATTTATCCAGGGAGGCAAAGCCAATAGGACCTTGTGATTGAGTGAGATTATCAGTGTGTGTGTGGGCTCCTGCTGCACGCTTCCACACGTGTCCCACCTGGACAGTTCGATTCTCAACCTCAAACCAGCAATTCAGCACAATAATAAAGATAAGAGGTACTCTAAACAGATCAAGAGTCTCGTTGTGTGTAATCCAAGTACAGCTGTGTGCTGTTCCTACCCAGTCTCACAGTATTTATTCATGCCAGGGACACGTTTATTTTGTTATTTTCCAGCACGTTTTTTTAAACTAAGACGCATCGAATTTAAATGCATTAGTTTAAAAAATGTGCTGGACTTACGAAAATAACGAAATAAATGTGTCCCTGGCACGAATAAATAGATTAAATTAAATTACGTGACTACAACTACAAGAGCTAGCTAGTAAGACTATGAGCAAGACGTTCAAATTTACAAAACTGGATATTAAAGTTATCTGTACTGTCAGCAAATATTGTATATCACTAGTAACGTTATAGCATTGCCAGAACGTTAGACTAGTTGCTAGACGTACTAGTATTAGCTCACGTTAATGAACTTAATTTTAGCCAGCTTGCTAGCTAGCAACTTCACGTTAGCTCTCTAAAGTCATATTTCATCAGTTCACGTCGCGTCCTAACAGGCCATTTCACATAGCGTATCCGTTTTCCCCATTGACCGGAACGCTTTGGCCTCTACAGCCGTGGTGCTCCCATAATATTTTGAGATTATGTATATAGCCCTCCATTGCATATTGCAACCCCTCTTGCCTCGACCTGGAGGATATTAAGCGTATGTTACTCCAAAAGGAGTCACTGACACCGACAGGTACACCTCTCCACGCCATGTTTTCTATTACTGTCTATGGTTGACAGTCCGTCATTGTCGGCAAGCTTGACGGGCTAGCAACAGTAACTAAAGGGGGTGTGGCTTTTGCGAAAGGTCAATTGTCAGCAAAAAAAGAGAGATTTTTCACATTTGATCAGTGTTTACATATCGTCCTCCCCGTAAAATATTTTCCCACCGCTAAAAAGCAAAAATGACATGACAATGAAACTCTTTTAATCTTTAGGCAAGCCCTCGGGTCTGTCTCAGATGATCCCTGAAGTCTTTGGAATGGAATTACCGCTTTCTTCCACAGTGCCTTCCTGGGACTGCACAGTCTGGGCTTCTTCCATAAGTGCTCTGCGATAAATCCCTGATATGCTCTGTCTGAAGCGCTGCCTAACATCCAGTCCCATGCAGAAGTACATCACCGGGTTTACACAGCTGTTGAAATACGCAAAGCCCTTAGCGATAGGCAGGCCCACTTTAACCGCATGGCTCTTCTTGTCCACCATCTTGGCCAGTAGCAGGCAGTGGTAGGGACACCAACATAAGAAAAAAGCACAGACCAGTCCAGCGAGAATCCGGAGAGGCCTCGATTTTCCAGAAAACCTTGTTCTGCGTATCCCAATGCCAGCTATAACATAGCAGCACAGGATAACCAGGAAGGGCAACAGGAACCCACACAAGAAGCGAATGCTGTACAAGGCGTTCTTTGCTGAATTGTCACCCTTTGATGCTTCTTTCACCTGCACAGAGTAGATCAGATTTCTCAATGATGACAAACTATTTCACGTTTACCAAACAAAGTTCATGCATAAATGGACAGCTCACACAAAAAAAATAAGAAATGAGAATCAGAAATGTACTCATCTGATGTCTAACATTACGGAATTAAGTAAAATTGGAATATCGCATAAACATTTGCAACTGAAGCAAAGAGAACAAATATTCTGATAAACTGTTACTACATTTTTTTAATCCACATGAAGGAACTTATTTGGTAAATGTATTATAATCTCCCATTATTTGCATTAACTCTCACAATAACTATAAAGACAACAATAAAGATATAGTTCTAAGAATCGTTTTCAATAGCACACACTGTAGCGATGAGGCACAGAGAAAAAATATTGGTGGAATACAACACAGTCTCATGACCAATTCACACGTATTTTACGAGGTGGCTAATTCGTGCTAATTCATACAACCTCACTCGTACGACTTTGTATGATCTGTCTAACCCCCAGTGACGGGTAGCTTTAGGGATGGGGTTAGTTGTAGGTAATTCGTACAAATTCATACGAATTTGCAACTCGCAAAAAGTGAGGTCGTACAAATTAGCCACCTTGTAAAATATGTACGAATTGCCGTGAGATCAGGTTGGCAATTCCTATATTTTACGAGGTGGCTAATTCGTACAACCTCACTTTTTGCTAAATGGTATGTATTGTACAACCTCACTCATACTAATTCATACGATTTCTTCTAAATCGACGTATTTTACAAGTTGCCAATTTGTACGAATTTGTACGAATGACCTAACCCCGCCCCTAAACCTACCCGTCAGGGGGTTTTAGACATATCGTACAAAATCGTACTGTTGTACAAATTAGTATGAATTAGCATTAGCATAAATTTGGCACCTCGTACGAATACGTATGAATTGGTTGTAAGACTGTGGTAGCGAGATCAGGCTGGATGAACAAAACAAACATTGACAGCCAATCAGAATCCATCATGTTCTTAAATTTAAAGTGGCAGGCGTTTGTTTCTGATGCAATACTTCAAAATGAGTAGTATAAAAGTAGGGTGATATATTTTGCAATATATTTACTTTAAAGCATGACCATGTTTCTATTAATTAATGTCACATGATTAAAATATACTTTTTCCTCTGGCAAAACATCATGGCAATTGCATCATAGGCATTATTTTTAATCAAAGGATGTGTAGGCGTGTTTCTCTGTAGCGAAGCAGCGCAAAGAGTCGTTTTAGGCATGCTTACGAAATGTGTAAAGACTGACACTGAATTCATTTGTGTTAAATTCACAAGGGTGTCTAATCTGAATGAGGTCTGTTTATGATTGTAATCATAACTGCACTTATGTCCAAAAACAGTTACATTGTATCACATATGACAAGAGAGAAGTTCAAGTGAAGTGCTATTTCTTTTGTCAGGTCTAAAATGATCGTTGACAGCTTGTATACTTCAGACCACACAGACTACTTGGGAGTAGCTCTGGTGGAGGACAGTGACTGGAGATAACACTTAAGATGACACACAGCTCATCTCTGTAAGAAACCACACATGAGAAGCCGCTCTCTTGAAACTGTAAACTGTGACTTACAGTAAGTCCAGTACGATTCTTTACACAGCAGGGCTTCAGCAAAAATACAGATCTGAAAATTTACTGGAGCAAGTTTGGTTATAAGGCTGTAAATGTCATTTATAATTTACTGAGATGTGTATATTCTGCTGCTGTGTGAAAGTAAGAGGATGAGTAGAATAAATGATGACAAAATGAAAATATTTAGTGTATACTATTTCCTTAAAGGAACACTCTACTTTTTTTTTAAACTAGGCTCATCCTCCAGCTCCCCCAGAGTTAAAAAGTTTAGTTTTACTGTTTTGTTTTTGTTTTTTTTTTTATCTGGGTCTGGTGATAGCACTTTTTGCATAGCTTAGCATAGATTATTGAATCTAATTAGACCAGAAGCGTCTTGTTTAAAAATTACCAAAGAGTTTCAATATTACTCCTATTTAAAGCTTGACTCTTCTGATATCAGTGCACCTGCTGTGTTTTCATTTTCCGTCAGTTTTAGTACACGATATAACTACAGAAGAGTCAAGTTTTAAATAGGGAAAATATCAAAACTCATTTTTGAGCGAGATGCTAACGGTCTAATTAGATTCAATGATTTATGCTAACCTATGCTAAAAGTGCTATCGCCAGACCCGGAGAACAGCTGTAAAACTCAACTTTTTAACTGGAGAATGAGCCTATTTCCAAAAAAAGTGGATTGTTTCGCATATTGTCCCCTTTTTTTAGTTTGCTTAGAATGCATGATTTTCTACAGCTGAATAACAGTAAAACTGAGGGACTCTGGCCCGCCCCGCCAGATCCGTTCTTTTCCTGTACTCCAGTTCACCTTCGATGGCCAGGTCATTACTCTCTCTTCCTCAGTCACTATTCTGGGGGTCCACAACTGACACTCAGTGACCACATAAAACATCTGTGCAAGACATCGTTTTACCATCTATGAAAAATTTCCAAACTCCGCCCCCTTCTAACCCTCCCAGATACAGAGAAACTTATCCACGCCTTTATCTCCTCAAGGCTGGACTATTTTAATGGACTGTTTGCTGGAATGCCTAATAAGGACATACAAAAGTTACAATACATCCAAAACAGCGCAGCAAGAATCCTACTGAGAGTAAGGAAATTTGAACATATCACTCCCATCCTCAAATCACTTCATTGGCTCCCTGTTTCTTCCTGGATTGAGTACAAAGTTATTCTGTTAACCCATTTCTTGTGCATTTCTGGCCAGGCACCTTCATATCTTTAAGATCTGATCAATTTACAAACTTCCAATCGTATCCTCAGATCATCAGGCAGCATGCTTCTTCAAGTTTCCTTTACTAAGCTCCGTACTATAGGGGGTCGAGCTCTTTGCTCTGATGCCCCACAGCCCTGGAACCATCTTCCTGTCCAACTGCGAGTTACACAGAACCTGGACACTTTTAAAGCAAATTTGAAAACTTTTTTTTTTATTTAGGAAAGCATACAATTGCTGAGATTTTTATATTTAGTAATTGAGATGGATTTTGTGGATTTTTTTTTCATTAGTGTAGCACTTTGAGATTTTGCTAATGAAAAGTGCGTTACAAATAAAATGTATTATTGTTAATATCATTATTAATATTAACCTATGCAATATTATAATATATGCACATATAATTACTTGATTGACAGAATTACAAAGATGTTCTGACCTCCAGTGAGCACTTGCTCAAGTTGTTGTCACCAAGGTAGACCTGTCTGTACACAAAGTACGGCGAGCTAAAGATCACCGCCACGATCCAAACTCCAACGCTGACCACCCGAGCAGCACATAACGTCCGTCGCTCTCTGGTGAACACTGGACGCCAGACGCAGAGCGCTCGATCCACACTGATGACGGCCAGAAGAAAAACACTGCAGAACATGTTGGCGTACTTGAAGAAACCATTGAACTTGCAGAGAAAAACTCCAAAAGGCCAGTAGTTGAAGAAAAGCTTTTTGAGGAGTGAAGTTGTACGGGTGAGGCAGAAGATCAGGTCCGCTACGGCGAGATTGACCAGCCATACGTTAGTCACACTGGGCTTCATACGCACACCAGCCACCCAGATGACCAAAGAGTTCCCGGTGATGCCGAAGAATATAGTAATGGTGTAGAGGATGATGGTAACATTATCCATAATGGCATCAATGTCCACTGTAGCTTTCTCTTGGTGGGCTGAATGAGGCTGCATGGGAAGAGTCACATTGGAGGCCATTCTGAGAGACAAAAAGAAAAATTATTTTTAAAAAAATTATTAAATTAAATTAGCAAGGCCAAAGTTATTGTTTCAATTCCCAAAGAAGGCATGCAGGTAAAATGATATCTGTAATGTTTATAAAGCATGTTTAAATAATACCACGATACTACCCCCGAGCAAATACGTCATCTAGTGTACCTCCTCTTATTCACACAGGACTATTTCCTTGTGTATTTATGGGGTGGTTATTAAAATATCACGCAAATTATAGTTTAAATATTTATATATATTTTAAATATAGATTAATCTAGCCATGTTGGGCTCTCACATGACAGAAGCCGCCCAGGTCTTACTCAGAGTCTGTTTCAAAATATCTGTCTGGAGAAGAGGGAAAAACTGAACCTTTCACCTTCAACAAAACAGAGAAGTGGAAAGAAAATCAGTGTTTTTAACAGAATCAGAAACACCTTCATGCACCTGATTCATGCATTCGTGATAACACTTCTTGTTTCGCTTCATGTCAGCTAGTATCTTTCTGCTACATTGCCATTTAGCGAGCAGTTCATTGCAAGTGTCCTTGCATCCTCGTATTTGAGCGACACCATATACTAAGATAAATATGAGTTGTCTGGCAACTAAGAGGTCGCAGCATATAAAACTGGTTTAAAAGCAAAGCTAATGTGAGCTATATATTTTGAATTGCTCTGCTGGGTCATGAAAGGTCAAAACATCTTATTGTGGTATTTCCATTGCGCTCAGTTAAAATTGTGTAATTCTGGCAAGAAAGCACAAAACACTGTAAAAACCCAGTTCTTCAAAAATAAAAACTATTGTTTTGCATCAGGGTTAGTTGTGTTTCTCCTTTCATGTTGAAACAGAAAGCATTTGACTAAAAAGAACGCAAATAAGGCATTTAAGGCAGAATTTAAGGCAGAGATATAGGCAATTTAACGGCTTATGTTTGAAATATCACTTTAGAAAATACAAAAATGCAATAAAATGCATGGATTGCATTGTAAAAAAAAAAAAAATATATATATATATATATATATAGCAAATGAACAATTGGATCATGAATTGCTGTGGGTGTTCTTACCTTACTGAAAGTTTACTCAAAGAACTTATTAGCACAATTAGGGTTTGAGGAAAGACCGCTGCGTAATAATTTGTGAATGTGTCCAGCAGAAACCGAGTGAGTGTAAGGTCATGTTCAGTGTACAGCCAAATAAATAAGAGACAGCACTGACATCATTTCCAGCTCCTCTACTTCTGTCTTAACCCTTTTCTCCCCTTTTTCTTCTTTACAGACAAAGAGAGGACAAACAGGAAGAGGGAGGAGACTCAGATCTGTGAACAAACACAGAAACATAATTATATATGCGTGTTTACTCCATCAAGTCTCTGGGGGACAGTTAAAGGGATTTCTCACCCTCAGGCCGTCCGAGATCCTCTGCAGTGAATGGGTGCCATCAGAATGATTGATCACAGTAATACACAAAATCTTTTTTTTTTTTAAGATTTATTTTTGCCTTTTATTTAAATAGGACATAGAGCTGAAAGGAAGTAAAGCAGGAGAGAGAGTAGGGGGGGGGTCGAGGTCACAATAGGTCGGCACACTGCCCACAAGACTAATGGAGGAACTTAACTTTAAACTCTCACTTTTGACACGAGCACCAGTCCATGATACATAATAATGTTTTCTTCTGAGTCATTCATCGTGTTGGTTTAGAGCCTCTTTTGGACTGATCTCTCCTAATTCAGACTAGATGGCTTGTACACCGAAGGAATCCGTGTTATGGACAGGGACTTGTATTTAAGCCAGAAGCAACTGTTTGAAGTTAATAAAGACTTAAAGGTGCATTAAGCAATATTTTGAAAAATCCCCAGGATTCTCCTGTATTTTACCATTCTATCCTGCTGTCATCCCATTTAAATATTTTCCTCTATTATTGAACTTACTATAAAAAAAAAAAAAATGCTTACTACATTCACCTCTGGTAAAACATTCCAAGGGTGTCCGGTTGCCAGATCTTCAATGAAACACATCCTTCTCACACAATCAGCACATACAAATTTAAACATATTTAGCCCCTCAACATGGCAACTTTACAACCCAGTGATGGTTTAGATATCTGCGTGATGCACGGATGGCGGGCAATAAAAATGCATTCTGATCATTTGGCATTTTCAAATATCAACATAATTTGCTATTTAACATCACTCGTGGATTACAGTGATGTTTTTATAAACTGTTCTGATGGCACCCATTCACTGCAGAGGTGATGATCTGCCTGAGGCCGAATGAATACATTTGTAGCTAATTCTCATTTTCCTTTAAAGTATATCTAGTTATAAAGTATATTCCTGTCTATACAGCAGTCATTGTACATCAAATCATTCTTTATGCTAATACTGATAATACTACTACTACTAATGATTTTTATAAATGTGTAGAATATTTGACATGTAAACACTGTATACACCAATATTTGCATGTCTGATTCTCTTTGTGCCCTATTGTGTTTTTGCCTACAGCAATTCACCATGAATTTTGTTTTCAACTAAATATCAGTTAAGATAAAAGTGGTTTCTTAGAAATAAATGACTGAATGCTGTTTGTGTTTAATACTCAATAGCATTCACTTATATCAGTTATTATGATATTAGTATGAGGTCACTATAAAATGATAGTGATGTGTTGTTGTTGTTGTTTGATCTTTTTAACTCTTTAACTAGAGTGGGATTGAGTGTGTAGTTGAATGTTGGTCTCTGCTGCCACCTGCAGTTGAGATATAGCTTTACAGAAAAAAACATCTGAGAATCTGTGTCCTGACAATCACAAAAATCTGTGATAATAGATAGATAGGGCCGGTTTCCCGGACAGGAATTAGACTAGACCTTTGCTAATTCAGGACATTTAAGAATTTTTATGAGCATGTCTTACAAAAATGCATTATCTGTGAGCATTTTAAGAGCAAACAATGGCAATGATGTATTTTAAGATATCTCAGTGCAAGCCTTTTCCAGTTTAGACAGCTCTTAACATTTATTTTAATCTAGGACTAGTCTAAGTTAAAGTTTGAGGTCAAAATTAACTGATTTACGCAATGCCAGATGTGATATATAATATTGTAAATGATTAAAATGGAAAATTAAAAGTAGTAAGAAAGACTAATGCAAAAATGTTTCAATAAACAGTTTAAACTCAATGTGAACTAAATATGAGACAAAGAAGATCTTAAATAACTCCAAAATATCAACATAAAGAAGTATTCTGAACCTATCTTTATCCAATGATCATATTTCTGTTATTGTATATAAAATGTGTGCAAACTTAGACATAATTAATTAGATAATTTGCATGCTTCAGTTTAACATTTAACAAAACTGACTCAGCTGTCAGAAATAAAGCTGTCTCTGGGGCGGTACACTTTATGCACTAATACGTACCTTAAGGTACAAACATGTCCCTTTTGAAAAGGTACCGCCCCCGTGACAGCTGATGATGAATATGATATAGAGAATATTTTTTTTAATTACATAGGCCTAGAAGCTTTTATGCCGTTCATCTGGTGCCTTGTCTTAAGAGGCCTCAGAATATTCCCCCAAAAATAAGACATACCTCACATCCTTTTAATACACATTTGATCTAGGAAGAAGAAATGTTTATGTAATAGTAAATGTTCCTTTTTTTCACTAAACTGCTAATGAAACTCTAGTGTTCCTCTTTTATTTCATTTGTTAAGATCTTAAGTGAATGTCTGACATCTCCACATCAGGTAAAAGTTTGCGTTTATTTTTTATCAAAAACCTAGAAGTGGAAGTCGATCGTGACTCAAAACAGCCTGGTTACACATTTAAGAAGAAAGAAATCAGATTATATAATTTCGTATTTAATTAATAGCATTCACAGCCACATCTGACTGAAGCGAACACATACTTTATCCAGATTTCTGCAACATGAGCGGACCAAAAGTCCTTGTTGTCATAATCTGGATATTAAGAGGTGAGAGACTTGCTTTTGGTAATCTTCTGGGTTTAAAATATTAGTGTTAAATGAATCCATGAACAAATGCTGAATGTGTGAGTGAGTGAGTGAGTGTCTCTTTGTTATTTAGGATGATGGCTTGTAATTTAACTTTGCTTTGTTTTAAGTTAAGTTAAGTTTGGCATGTGCCTCCGTTATATTAAAGCATCGCAGAACATGCCCTGCATGTGTGTTTTTGATGTCTGCAGATGCTGCCAGTGACAAATGGGAGATTATAATGCCTAAGAAAATAGATGCAATAAGTGGCTTCTGTGTTCAAGTACCGTGTCATTTTGAGATCCCCGACTCATTCAAAGAGGCCCTAAACAAATCTGTTGAAGCTATTTGGAAGAAAACAACCAAAGAAGGGCCAGACGTGTTTAGTTCACGAAGAACAGAGTTGTCTCTAAAAGGAAATGTGATTGGCAACATCTTAAACAAAAATTGCACAACGGTGTTTCACAACTTTCCTGTTGGATCTGCTGGAAGGTTTTTCTTCAGACTTCAGGGTCCAGATCCTCTCAAGTACACATTTGACCAAGGAGTAAACATCACAGTCCACGAAGGTTGGAATACTTATCAAAATATACGTTTGCATGAATGTGACCTCGGATCAAGTCATAGGGTCAAGTTTGTGAAATTGAGATGACATCATCTGAAAGCTCAAAATAAATCTGCATGTAAAGCAAACCATTTCAAAAGTTTTTTGTTTTTGTATTTTGTTATACTTCACATGTAACGAATCTAGAATACATCAAAGTTTCACATTTTTCATGAAATGATGCATAAATTGCATTGTATTGAATGAGTCGGGATGTATGAATACTGTACATCTCTCTAACTAATTCAATACAATGAGATACATTTTATGTTTATTTATTTCTTGCTTTATGGGTCTGGTGGACTCTGTGTTTCCTCTCTTTTCAAGGTGTTCTTCCGCCAATCTTGAGCTCATATTTTGAGGTGATGGAACTTCTCGAGGGCACCAGGTTGACCTTGACCTGTTCCACTGTGATCTCATGTCCTTCAAACCCGCCTCTGATGCAGTGGACGCCACAGCTGGGAGAACAGCTCACACCAGCCCTACAGGTCAAATACAACATCAAACTAATCATGCTTGCAAACTACACAGCTCTGGATCCTGAAATGTAATAAAACCCCATTTTTATTCTTCTTAAGGTGGATGGATTTGGACAGACCCTGTTAGTCTCGTCTCAGACGTTCGATGTGACTTCCCTGCTTGACCGCCTGAAAATCTCCTGCTCTCTTCTGTACTCCCAGGACACCAAAAGACAAGCTGAAACCAGCGTTACCCTTAGAGTGCTGTGTATGTGAAACAAGCCACCACAAAGCATAAAATCTATTATTTTTTTCTATTTTTGAGAGAATGTGCTTGGAGTGTTTGTTTGTGTTTGTCTTATTACTAATGATAATGTTCGGCATAATTTGAGAACGATCCAAAGAAAATATGTTGCCCCTTTGGACCAAATTATATGAAAATGTCTAAGTTTGTACCAATAAATAAACCTTCTTTTTTAGATGCTCCCAAAAACACCATAATTGTGGTCAGTCCATCGGGTCCAGTGTCTGAAGGCAGTGTGGTGATGCTGAGCTGTCTCAGTGATGCTAACCCTGAAGTGCAGCATTATGAGTGGTACAGAGACAACGGATCAGGAACGCTAGAGTTACAGAATCAAGGACAGACTCTAACAATGATAGCCAGAAGAACCGTTCAGGGTCTGTATGTCTGCAAGGTCTACAACACCCACGGGACCAACCAATCCAGGCCTGTCGCTCTGGACATAAATAGTAAATATCCTTCTGTTAAGTTTATTTTTCTTCAGTAGCACATGTATTTGCAAGCAAACAAGCTACTTTTCTCAAGGATTAGTAATATTGTGGGGTAAAACTGAGCCATCTGATGTACTAATTAAAGGGTGATGTTGCTAAAAAGGACATTATTTTGTGTATTTGGTGTAATGTAATGTTTATGTGGTTTAAGGTGCAAAATACCTTTATATTATTGTTTCTCCTCTAAGCCCCGCCTCCTGAAACGGCTCGATTTGTACAAAGCTCATCGTTCTAAAACAGCG
>JAUCMS010000038.1:14401460-14418183 GCA_032357445.1 Enteromius radiatus
ACACTACACACACAATAATAGCTCCGCCTTCTTTCTTTCTGGAGACATTTGAAGATAAACCCACTCTGTGACGGAGAAAAGTGGAGGCGTGCTTAAACGAGTCGTTTTAGGAGGGTGTGGACGAGTCGTAACTTCTTTATAAAGAATATCTGTTTGGTTTTGTATCTTCAGGAATCTTATCTCTGCTCATAACCACAGAGCACAGAGAAAATAATAATTAAAATCGCATCATTTGACCTCTTTTGGCACACTACATGAAAGGTCATTTTCAAAAATCCATAATAGGGGCACTTTAAAGGACCACCATTAGAGAGACGCTTGTATCCTAAAGCTGTAGCTTTGAACTCTTATCATACCTCATTTTTTATGTCAAATTAAATAATAAAATCATAAAAAAAATTTTGGTAATGTTCAGAAATTAACATTTGTTTTCAAATAGTTTCAAAGCATGCACATTTTAATTTGACTTAATTTATAACCATATTATATGCTTTTTTTTCAGCCTATTAAAAAGACTTCAAGTAAGTATGACATAATCATACATTTTTCAAATTCATAAAGCACAGACTAGGTGTGGAAGATACTAAATACTACTAAATACTAAATTACATGAAACAAATTCACTGGATGCCAGATATATTTTTAAAGGCGTTTCAGTTGTATTTGTGTTTCTGTTAGGCGTCAGAAAGTTTGCATGGACACATGACCTACACTGACCTCCACCGGACCAGTGAGTCAGTGTATAATGTAATAGAGGTCAGTGTTCTCATCTACACTTTTGCTCTTTTCATATTGCATAATAGTTCAGTATGCATAAACGAGTTCCTTTCCAGAACCTTAGTAGCTTTGTTCAGCTGCACACAGAAAAACAGCATGCTTCTACAGTATGTGCATCTTGGTCAACTCTGAAAGATGCATTAAACACTGTATTCCTTATTTCTCTGGAAAACAGCAGTTCTATTCCATGCAAGTTGTGTTTAGATACTATGACACTTTTTCCATGCCATAATTCAATCAACCGTTAAATCGACTCGCTAAGAGGTTATCAATTTCCTGCGACAGGAAGCGGATAGAAATTATTTCTCAGAAAACAAGAGTGCTGCATGTGTAAAAAGTCTGCTTCGGAGGGTGTGCTTACAAGATGAGAACTATGTCCTGATTTCATATGAATTATGATGACACAAGCTGCTGTATCACAGTTCATTAGAAACAATATTAAAGATGCCAAAATGTCAATTTTTGCATGCATAGTTTTGCCCTCAAATACTTGCAGGAAAACACATGTTCTTGTATTTAATTCATGCATGGTTATCTGTATATCGGTGAGTTATTGCACAGGTTATTATATAAGCACTTTATGCATGAAGTAGAGTGCTTTATCTTAACTGATGTATCCTCTTTGCTGCAGACGAGGGCCAGCAGAAGCGAAGACGACTATGAAAACAGAAACTTTGGTAAACCTCAGCCCAAGTAGGAGTTGTGGCCTGAAAGTAACCTATATACAAAACACTGTGGTGCTCAGACTCACGCCGCTAAAGCACAAATAACTCATCAAATCAAAATGACAGAACTGGTATCATCTGAATTGTGGGGAACTTTTATTCAGCAAGGGTGCATTACACTGATCTAATATCCTATAATAGGTTTCTATTTCAAAGAAATTCTGCTCTTTAAAAAAAACTGTGATGTTAATTAATAACAATAAATGTTATTTGAGCACCAAATTAGCATATTTAATTAATCTTAATCCTTGCATTATGACAGCTTTTGTCATCACAGGAATAATAATTGATTCTTTAATAATATTATATAGTAACAATGTTTCACAATATTTTTGTGGCCTTTTGTGTCAAAAACTACATTGCTGTCAAAATCAATCACATCCAAAATATACGTTTTTGTTTGTATAATAGATGTGTTTATTTATTAAGTAGGCTACTGTATATATAAATTCACATATACAGTATATATTTGGGAAATATTTACGCGTATATACATTTTTGTGTAATTACATAATAAATGCAACATGTTTTTCTTAAACATAAAACATGTTTTTAAAGACTTATTTTGGATGCACTTAATCATTTGACATTAAAAAACCTTTATAAAATCTTAAATATTTTAACAATATAATGTCCAAAAAGCTTTTCATCTACTTAGAATAGAAATCATATATATATATATATATATGGGCAAACAGGAAGTGTTGTAACACTTTCAAACAAGTGTGCACACACACACACACACACACACACACTATTAGAGACGTTAAAAGTGGGTTATAAAATTCCCTGGGTTAGTACAGAAGCATCTGTCGTCATCTTTCACCACAATATCAAGTCCCTTGTGTTTGTGCTTCATGTATGTTGTGTATTTGACGTGGCTTGAAGGTTTGCAGTGCCTGCTCATAAATGCTTTGGAAAATAAATGAGAAAAAGCGTTTTCATCTTACTCTCACTTTCAGTCACTCCTTTAATCTCACTCTCCGTTAGTCATTAGCCAGCAGATCAGAGGGGTTACGAAAACGGAAATCACAGCTCTTGTGATGTCGGTGAGTTTGTGCATCACAGGAACGTCATTATTATCACAGACAGTGACTATCAATTTCACTTAAACAAGAGGTTGCATATTTCCGTCTACAAGAAGTAAGATTCATCATTTAAAATAGATGATTAATAATGCACAAGCCATGAGAGGTTAAAAAATGTTGCATTTCAAAACACTAATAATATTATTATTATCCGATTTGCTCTGTACAGCTCTTTGAAATAACATCATAGTTCATCAGCCATTATAACTTTTACTTACTGTGGGCTGGGAGGTTTTTCACATTCATACACATAAGAGATGATGTAAGCTACTAGCTGGCACCTCTGAGCGATGGCTTTTTATAACCTGAACCTGAATGGAAGTGTAACTCTTTCAGGAAACACAAAACATCGGCAGATGTGAACGGGTCAGGAGCCGTGGAACAATAACAATGGTGCTCACGCTACAGGAAAAGCCTTGTGATGATGTCACAGATCACCGGAGCCTGGTTTAGACTCACTGATGATGACAGACGCTTGGATCATGCTCGAAAAATGTGCATGTGAGAGCAGGTCTGCGCCTGCGAGGCCGTCCTGAGACATGCAGTCATATGAGACCGCTATGACTAAAACTATCCTGCCCGGGCTTGTCGGCCAAACATCTCTCAAAATATTAGTAGCTGGACATTCTGGTCATTCACTGTTTTCGCAATCTGGCTTTGCTCAACTGGAAATAGTGCAGCTTTGCCAAACGTAACAGAAGAGATTCGGGTCACGAGATTGAGAGCTGTGAGATCCACCGCCTTGGGATTCCCCTTCATTCACAGATCCAGCAGGTTTTCAATAGCTTTTGTAATCACTTCCGCTCCTTTACAAAAACACATCCTGATGGGAAAGTAATGTTTCCTTGTTCAAAAGAAACAGAGACAAAATTCATCTATTGTTGTAACACCACTGTAGTGATGTTATACTATGATAGGCAGTGCATTTAATCACATACAT
This sequence comes from Enteromius radiatus, assembly GCA_032357445.1. Taxonomy (NCBI): domain Eukaryota; kingdom Metazoa; phylum Chordata; class Actinopteri; order Cypriniformes; family Cyprinidae; genus Enteromius; species Enteromius radiatus. The sequence goes on from JAUCMS010000038.1 coordinate 14,404,991, forward strand.
AATGAATGTGTGTTTGCTGTGTATATTTATTATGTATATATAACTACACAGAAATGCGTGTAAATATGTAAGAAAAATATATTTAGAGAATTTAAATGAATATAAATATAAAGATGTAAATACATATTTTCAAAATATATGCTGTATGTGTGTGTGCCTACAGTATATATACATAATAAATATACAAAATACACACATTTTGGATGTGATTAATTGCGAGTAGTAGTTAGACAGCACTAATACGTGAACAACAGTTCAGATGCAAAAATCTTCTAAAATGAGTATTTTTATGAGCAGGTTCAGAAAAAGTCAAAGGGGGACCAGCACAATATATTATATATAAAGCACAAGTGGGAAAAACTGAAAGAGGGAAACCGTGATCAGTTCATTAATAGAAAGAAGGATGCAGTTTCTGCTTGATCATGCAATCTTTTTAGGAATTTAAACACCTCAAAGAATCTACCCACTTGGTCTAAATGTGGCTTGTCTTCTGGTATAAACATCCCATTATGACACAATGAACTGCTGCCTACTGAGCATTAACACCCCCCGCCCCAGCGCTATGAAAAGCCTGGCGTGTCAAAAGCTATGATGCAACTTCCGACTCTGCAGAAGAATAGAAGAATGGTTGCCCCCAGATAAAGCATGTGCTTCCAAACGTTCAGCGAGCTGCATGACTACAGCAAAACATTACAATATCCTGCGGTGAGTAACACATTATCCCCGCTTTTTGGGAAGGGCACTAAGGTGTGTTCTCCATCCATTGATTTTCCACCTGTTGCATCGGATAAGGATGAGATCGTCATCATCATGAGATCAACCAGGTCCATTACGAATCAGTTCATCACAATTAAACACATTTTCTCTTGTGCTGTAAATGAATCACGGCTGTTCAGCTCTACAACGACATCAGACATTAAAAATAAATATCATTAACCCCAGAGCGTTTCACACTATCCGTACACATTAGTACTGCTACTGTGTGAGGTTTACGGTGTGTGTGCATCATTGTGATTAGTTCTTCAGTAACTGACTGTATCGTAAAACACACTCAGCCATGATTCACTTACAGTGCATGGAAAAATGTCCAGTAATGAGTAAAAACGTTACTCGTAGTGCGCTCAAGTAACTGTTGCTATAGCATCTAGTCATAACGCTGATGACACACTGCACAGCGTTTCTGAGCAATGCACTTTCAGTTGAGAACAGGTAACAGATTTCTATCTGGATCACTTAGATCGGTGTCTCAGCGGCTCTGTGTCTCACCTGGTTGACCGTTTATGGCAACATTGGTCAAAAAGTTGCCTAGTTTAGTGCCAGCCATTAGCTGCTACAGTTACTGGAGCGCTGTGTAAACGACTAACTAGATTAGCAGCTTCCCCGTACCCTTTTTTTGTAAGCTTAGGGACACATATACTGTTAGTAACTTCTTGGACAAACCTTATCTAAGCTCTCATCTGCCCACAAATCTATATTCATCTTTATATAGATCAGTGGATTTGCCATTATGATGTCATCTTGTGACATTTAGTTACCAGTTTTAGTTACTTTCAGTTCAACTGTTGTCCAATGGAGTGAAGATACCACTGAATGCTTCCCTGTGTAACGCCAGAGCCGTTATATATAAACAAGGCGTGCTGCGTTCATCTGATTAGTGACATACTGTGATGAGACTAGCTATATTTCCGTCCATCTATTTTAATGCACGTATTGGAATATCACATAAAAAAAAGCTACGATGTGTAAACATTATAAAAATGCACATCAAAAAGTTTGAGTAAACTCATTGACAGAATAAATTCCTCCATGCACATTGAAAAGCTATATATTGTTATGGTCATTCTGAATTGGATGAGCTGAGTATTTCTGTATAATAATTGTCTCTTACACAAACATCACTTTTAAAAGCAATGACCACATTTGTAAATTATTATATTCAGAGCTTTCTCCTATATTCTTATTAGTGCCACAGTTTACCAGGAAGTGATGTTTTTGTTCTCGTTGGATGGAAACGGTGCTTAATTAATAGTCCACTATTGCATATAAGTATAATTGAAATCTTAAGATGGAGACACCAAGAAGCTATATATCCCTGCATCAAACTCTATATTTCTCTGATGTCTGGATTGACCCCGGGACAACTATTTCCAGTGCGCTTAATCTATACTAAGTATGCTACACCACAAGATTCTAGGCTACTCTCACCACTTCCTGAAGAAGCACAGGATATGACCCCACACAGCATTAACAGTAATTTCTCTTATCAACACGTCCCTCTTTGCCTTGTAGTCATGGACCGAACACAAAAGGAAGACGTGAAAAAGAGTGGGTGATGGAGAAGATCAAATAGGAATGGGGAAGGAATCCATATATGTGCGTTCAGGCATGAGGACGCTGAAAATAACAGTGTGATGTGTCAGAGCAGGCCAAGCGGACGAATGGGAGGAAAATGTAGACATGGGTTGGGGGGCTTCAGATCTTCTAGATTAGTGTGTGAGTGTATTATGACTATGTTCTGCCATGAACGTCTCATCTCAGTCTATCATCTCTTCACCGTTTGACTATGGTGAACCGTAACCTGATACGATTGTAGTCATTTATTGTGTGTACATGTATATAAAAGATAACCAGCCTAATCTAGCTAAAAGCTGTAAGTATCAGATTTGGAGATTTAAAAAAAAAAAAGATATAATCTCATGGATGTACAGTAGAGTCCATCACTTAACATAAGGTTATTTATGAGGCACAAAGACCACCTGTAATAGTAATCCAAAATTAGGAACATTTTAGGCATTAAGTTGGCGGAAAACGCAAAAACCGGTGAGTTCTTCAGAAAAAAGATATGTTTAGTGAGAGGGGGTGTGTAGGTCTAGGTTTTTTTCCTGGATGTGAATGAGTCAGAGTTGTGTGTCATGGCCCATAGTATAAAGGAGAACCCTTTCACTAGTCCAAATGTTAGTAGAGCGATAACACAAGTTTGTTCACTGTGTTTACCACTTGTGTTTGTGGGATTACCATGAAATGTAAGTACTTTTATCATTCTTTACATCATCAGCTTTCCAGCGCAGGCATGGGGATGTGTTTTAGTGAGGGATGAGTTTATAGAGGGGGGTTTTGCTGTCTATGAATTTAGTTTGAAATGTCTTTTCAGAATAGAAACCAAAATAACCACTTAATCTAGTAAAGCAGCCTGGCTAGTTAACCTCAGGTTAATTCAGCTGATGTTAGCACAGGCATTAAGGCTGTAAGTCACATTTGTATTATTATTATTATTATTAAGAAAGTCAGGGTTGTGTAATCACCACCATAACACTTTACATCCAGATTAGTTTTTATAATACTTCTTCAAATTGGGATTATGTGGTAATGGGTCACATTAAGGTCAGGGGTCAAAAAAAACAACAACTTTAAATTACAAAAATGTAAATGTAACTATTTATTGAAAAGTGAAAGTGTAAAAGCTAAATCAGATATTCAGTACTCTGTAATATAATAGAGATAATCTAAAATATTATTAATTGGAGGTTATATGAAGTCTGTAAACATGCTTGCATTGTGTTTGCATGATAACGTACAGTTCGAAAGCATGCGCACGCATTAGACTTCATTTCAAAAATTATTAAAGCAGTGCTTTTTCCAAATCGTGTTGACAGCTGTCGCTGTAAAAACTCATTTTCCACTGTCTGCGAGTGAGTCAACAGCGGGTCGCACGTCTAACTGAGGCGCTGTGATCTCGGCACGTCTAGAGCGCTTGTGATGGCTGGTTATCACTGACCTGAACCATTTCTCCATTTAGAAGGCTTTCAAAGGATGCTAATTGCGTAATTAGCCTTCAATTTCCTTTTAATGCTTATCATAAGGTTAAATCACAGAGTTATCACACATCTGCTGCGTGTATTCGAAGGCCTACGACCTTCACACGGACTCTGGTCGAGGCTCATTTGAGTTCGCTGTGGTTAAATGGCAAAACATCAAACGGGCCAATTATTAGTGCGTAAAAGAAAGAACTGCGTTAGGTCTACTATATATTAAAATGATCCTTAAAAAGATATATGCTTACTATGCGTCTTAAAGGAATAGTTCACCCAAAACTCAGAGTTCTGTCATCATTTACTCACTCTCGAGCCGTTCCAGATCTGTTCTGGTGAACACAAAAGAAGATATTTTGGAAAAAAGGATTTGGGTCACCATTGACTTCCATAGCAGGAAAATAAATACTGTGGGGGTCAATGGTGACCCTGGTGGTTACACACTTTCTTCAAAATATCTTCCTTTATGTTCAGCAGAACAAAGACATTACTACTCGAGGGTGAGTAAATGATGACAGAATATTAACATTTGGGTGAACTATACCTTTAATCAGTTAAGAATTCTGGAAAAGCTGAAAGATATTTAAACAGACAGGAGAAGATTCATTAAGACTGAGAGCCCTCTAAACTGGAAATTCCTGGATTTTGCAATCCTTTGCTTTCATTTCCAGCAGTTTTAGCGGTTTGGTGAGATCTTGTCTCTTGAGCTCAGGCTAATCAAGTGTGCATCAAAACCAAACTTGCTGAAAATCGCTGACTCACATCCGTTAAATCAAACAGCAGCTCTTTTAATTCTGCTAATTCAGTGTTCACAACAAACCCAGCAACTGTTACAAATGCTACGCGCCCGTGGGACGACATACTTCTCTAAATCAATCCTATCTGGTCTAACCATTACAAATCCCTCTGCTTAGATACACGTTTTTATAGAGCTATAAAACAGCTGAAACACGTGTGACTCAGAGCAGCTGTTGCAATGACATTAATAAGAAGTCCTGCTTGTTTTTATTCTGACAGTGTCACCTGACTCCACCTTTCCCCTCATCGCCGTGATGACTTGCGTTGAGCTCTTCGCCTTCATCACAGCCCGCCCTGCTCATATACCGCGAGGAAAAACAGGTCTGCAGGCGCTGCATCAAGATATGCGGACGCTGCTGAAAACAGTATCTCAAGAAAGGCAAAGGGTAAGTGGCAGAAAATGGGTTAATGTAGTAAATGTCCCACGCAGAATAACACATATTCACATTCTGCTCTATAAGCGTAATGTCTGTCTAATAAAAGCAACCTTGGTATTTTTCAGAACAAGATGCAAGACTTTGATCAATCACTCACATCCCTGCCGTCGCTGAAATCCACACCAGCAGACCTGAAAACACTGGAGGTACAACATCCACATCTTTTCTTTTCACGTCTGTGTTTCAAGCACTTTTCATGACTAAGATCCAAAACCGAGACCAGACTGTTCACTGATAACCCCAAAATGAAAGTTAAAGGTGTTGTATGTAGGATTTTGACTCTACCAAAGCAGAAAAGTACCATATGTTTGCAGATATTTAAGAAACATTCTAAGTTAGCGTACTTGTTTAGCTGACAAACAATGCTACAGTCAATTATCATCCTTTGAAAATGTGAGGATGTTGTTTTGGTTTGTGAAACCCACGCCATCGTGATTCAGAACTCAGGTTACGTTACAAAGCCAAAAAAACATACACAGACAAAACCAAATGAACCCCTACGGCTTGTGATGATACACTGAGGGGTTAAGACACGAAACCATCGGTCTGTGCAAAAAAGTACAGTATTTATATCATTTTTTACCTCTGATACACCACGATCTCTGACTGTCCTGAGCTCATCCACAACATCCGGCACGTGACCCGGTCACATAGATATATACACATAGATGCCTCATTAGTGACTGTTTCTATGGGCCGCAATACGTAAGGATCTACGTCTATATCTATGTGCTAAGAATGATAGATCAATGTGAAGACAGACAGATATTAGGAGTTAAACGTGAATAATGTGTAACCTCCAGCTCTTTCTGACCCACAGCTGAGCAGCACATTAGGACAGCTGTACTCTGGTCTCAAATCCTTCCAGTTCCATCTTAACTGGCTCGAGCAAAAACAAGAAGAAATGGGGACTGGTTATAATAGGACAAAGAAATTCGCTCAACGTATCCAAGCCATCAGTCACATGGTGCTCTTACAGGTAAGAACTGCTGGAGGAAATCAAACAATAGTTAAATAGCTTAAAAGCTGCTGAAACAGATGTGATAGATTTGTCAAGATGCTTTATAAAATAAAACAGACCTAAGGTAAGACACTTGCTTTTATTTTGCTGTAAATAATTGCTGTTCTTCTGAATTTTCTATTAATCATTTCTGATAGATAAATAAACTAATATATATTTCTAAATATTTTATTTAAACATTCAAATGCCAACACTTATTACAAAATGTACTTCAAGTAGCAAGAAAATAAATTATACATAATATTTAAAATCTAAAAAGATATATATATATATATATATATATATATATTGGACAATATTATATATTCAGGCTAGATTACAAATATATTTAAAAATGGCCCAAATATAGGAAAAATAAAACTTTATATGGGGAAAAGAAAAATGAGCAAACAAATGTAAATTAAATTCAATTAAAAAAATTAAATGAGCAATATATTGAAATTTGTAAAAGTTTATGAAATATTTTTTGCCTAATGGCTTAGAATATTGAGGGTGACCACAGATGACCACACATTATTTTTAATACGCTGGCTGAGAGACAACAAAAATAAAATAAAATAGGCAATAATTTTTCTTCTAAACCTTCTTCCAGATGGAGAAGGCACCTTCTGAGCTGGTCTACCCTTCCCTGAAGCCTCTGAACACAGCTTGGAGCGTCTTCCAGGCAGATGTGGAGATCCTGGACAAACTCTACTTCTTCTGCCACTGGTACACCAGAGCACTGGGAGAACTGGCACACAGACAGCAGTGATCAGCACCATCATAAGATACCAGTAGCCCTCAGCTGATCTCAGCTGATGATGCCTCCACTTGCCTTAATGTTTGATAGGATAGAATGAACGTTCCAGCTCGTTGTAAGTCATCCTCCACTTTGACAGTGTTCTCCAGTCAACATTTCCTATGTATGATGTCTTTATTTTATTACTTAATTATTAAGTTATGTATTTAATATTTATTGAGCCGTTTTCTTTTTGTTTACAATGAAGGATTTTTATATAGAGAGTGAATGAGAATACAGCACTTTATAAAAATGTGTATTATTTTAATAAGCGAGTTTGTATGGAAAAATCAGCTGCAGGCAGTTGCTAATAAAAACCAGTAGGTGTCGCTTAGAAACCTTACTGTGGTTATAATGTCATATATACATTTTTAAGTTAGTAATTTCGCCGAAAAGTTCTGAATCAACATTCATGCTTGACAGTAAAACTCAAATTTTCAAAAGTTACAACTTTAGGTACTGCTAAAAAAACAACAACAAAAAAACAATAGAAACCATCAAAGAAATTCTAATAATGCTATTTTGAACCATTAACTTTTTCTAGTAAAACCATTTCAAAATGTCCTTTTGTAGTGTGTTTTGGGCATTATTCCAATAGGATTTAACATCCCACCAATAGAATCCATCACATACCAGCAGACACCATTATACTTTCCATTAAAACCAATACTATTCCCACCATAACCATTAAATCCATTCAATTTTCTATTGTGTTTTGGGCAGGGTTCTATTGTTTTTTTTCAGCAGGGAGTTAGCACTTACATAACACAATGTTTAAAACAAGAGGGGTTTTTTTTACCTTGAAAGATCAGTAATAATTTTAGCAGTACACTTACTTATAATGCAGTTATTAAGTCAGAATTGTGAGATATATAGTAAAAATTGTGAGACATAGATATAAAGTCGCAATTGCGAGATATATAGTCAGAATTGCAAGATATAGTCGAAATTGCGAGATATAAAGCCAAAATTTGTGAGATATAGGCAGAATTGTGAGATATAAGTGAGTAAGTGCGTGCTGTGCAGGTTAAACTCCCCTGACCTCAAAAAGAGGCGCTCTAGTGACTGACGCTAGAGCTCAATTGCTTTAGCCTCCTGGTTAGAGCGCCCGTCTCCCACGCCGGAGACCTGGGTTCGAGACCCGCTCGGAGCGAGACCGAGTCGTGGTGGAAGAGGACCCGGGGGGGTTACACAAGATATAGTCAGAATTGAGATATATAGTCAAAATTGCGAGATATAGATATAAAGTCACAATTGCGAGATATATAGTCAGAATTGCAAGATATAGTCGAATTTGTGAGATATAGTCAGATTTGCAAGTGTAGCAGAGGCCAGCGAGTAGGTGCTGTGCAGAGGTCATGGCCTTTAGCCTCCTGGTTAGAGCGCCCGCCTCCCACGCCAGAGACCTGGGTTCGAGACCCACTCGGAGCGAAACAGAGTCGTGGTGGAAGAGGACCCGGGGGGTATAATACGAGATAAAGTCAGAATTGGGATATATAGTCACAATCGTGAGATATAAAGTCAGAATTTGCAAGATATAGATATAAAGTCGCAATTGTGAGATGTACTGTAAAGCCAGAATTGCTCCAAGATACAGTTGTTTTAATGGTTAGTGTCAAGCTTACTATGTTTGCTTAACAGTTATTTTAGAAGTGAAAAATGTTTATCCATGCCCTATTTGGCATAAATAAAACCAGGCATTCCACACAAAACAAATTAAAAAAGTTGAATTAGGGCTAATGGATGTTATTGCTGCTGGACCATGGCTTCGTAGCGAGCATACTGCAAATACAGTGGCTTGAAATGCACTGACTATCTTCAGATTGTGTTTATTCTCTGTGATTATGTGTTTGGTCTAAATCAGACGTGCCACCATACTGCAGAAATACACTGAAAACAAGAAAAAGAGGCCTTACAGTACTTGAAAAGAACTTTGATATTGTTCACAATGAATTTATTAGACACGTAGATTTGCAGACATTTGGTGGAAATTATTTCAGGTGAATGGACCAAACAACCAAACTCTGATTGTCCTTTACAAGCCCTCAAGCTTTACAAGAGAGATGGAGAGTGTCCTCGATGTTGTGTTCATTTTTCATACTTTTTTTATACATATCTATATATTTATTTTTTTATTTATACTTTTTTATTATTTATTTGTTTGTCATTTTTGGCTTAATAAAATGATTTTACATCAAGCATTCACAGCTTTCTTGCTTTACTTGTTAAACTGCGTCAGCGGCAACTGAACCTTCAATAAAACTATCATCATCATTTTAGATATACTTGGTTATATTTGGATTTTAATATTTGTTCCTAAAATAAACTTGTGCGTCTTATTTGTAGGTTTGTACATCATTTTCCTCCCCGTCTGACTGAGCATTTTCACAGATAGTTGAGCTAAACCAGATCCAGACAGTTAGAAATCTCCAGTAATAGTGTAATCAGCCATGAATGTCAATTTCTTTGTCATGATGACTAAAACCAAGCGCTGCAGAATAGGATATGGATACAGGATGTGTCATATGACTGTGTGTGAGAGAGAGTTTAAAAAGCTGAAAAGTCAGGACTTGGCACGTCCAGCAGAAAGAGAGATCTGCGATATAAGCGTTTTGTGTCCTGCTCTCTCACAGCTGCTGCACCCGTCACGCTCGCTCGGAGAGAAATCGATCACGCTGGCCTGCATCATAATACATTAATCAGACCCATGACACGTGAATATAAAGAGCTAGCAAACCTTTTCCATCTACAACTGATATTCTAATGTTTGTTGTCCATGAGGGGGTCTTGGTTCATCACACTACATTTATAGATGACTTTGACAGCCCAAACGAGCCACAAACTGTGTTTGATAAGGATAGAAGATACAAATGTGAGGGAGAAGAACCGAGAAAAGAACAAAAACACTGTTTGTTGTTAAAAATTCTGTAGGAGCGGTAATAGATTAATTTATGACAAGAGCGCACCTCATATACACCATAACAGGGGCTCTGACCTTTGACACAAACGCTATTTGTCGTTTTCTTTTTCCCTATCACATGTTTTAGTAATCATCATTAATTATTTATCATTTGAGAGCTTAAACCTCAGGATTCATCCGGTAAAAACTGTTTTAAAATCGAGCATTGCATTACCATAGAAATGGTACTTATTTAAGTGAATTTTAAATATTTTAGCAGGCTCCTCCCCTTATTGCGGGGGTGTCATATTTCAAATGTATTACGGTCCTTTGGAATAAAAACATTTCTGAGTCTCAGGATTCTACATTTGGTGATAAACGCAATAGAAGTTTGGTGTCGCAAAAATTGAAAAAAATGTTCAGGAGTTTCAGTGGCACCTGGTGGTTATCTGTGGGATAACGCCTAAACAATTTCGTCTCTTTTAAATAGCAACTTCAAATTTGGAACTTAACTTTCATTTGTAATTTGAAATTTGTTTTATAATATATTTATTGTATATAAAATACAAAAAAAAAAATAGTGCAGTGCGGTGTCTTTACAGTAAATTTAACCTTCGATAACTTTTTTTATACTTTCATTTTTTGAAATTATTTCACTTCTGCAATACCCTGCAAAAAAAGAGAGAGCGTATTCTAAAGCATTCATAAATTATAATAATTTAAGTTTGAACAGAGCACTTTCGGATCAATGTTCAGGGGGTGCGGCAGTTAAAGGGTTAATATCCAGTAAAACTACAAATTGCCTATTATACAAACTCTACAGAACATACTGTCAGCAATGAACACAATAACATTCAAAAGGAGGGGTAATGGCAACAAGACCATGTGAGTAGGCATACTGGAGAACCTGGATAGAGAGAGAGAGAGCTCTATTGATCTATATAAAGCAGAGACAGATTCAGTAGCAATCAGGATGTGTTCTCAGAAGCAAAAGTATCTGTGATCTGTAAGCTGATTTATAACTGCTTGACCTGCAGCTTTCAGTGAACAGACTGACCAAATTCACTTTCAGCCTTCACCAACAGCAAACATGACAGTAAGTCTTTTCCTTTCTTTCAAACGCTCTCTTCCCGATGATTATACACAAATCATAAAATATTGCTGTCATTTAAAATAAGACAGTCTTATGCCATAAGCCATATTATGTACACTGCCGTTCAGAAGTTTAGTAAGATTACTCTCAAAAATAAAGCTGTCACTAAAGCAGCACCTCTTCAAAAGGGACATGTTTGTACCTAAAGGGTCCATTTTGATACTTTAAAGGTACATATTAGTACTTAAAGTGTACATATTTGACCATAAGTAGTACAAAAATGACAGCTTTTGAACCTTTATTTCTGAGAGTGTATATCATCTACAATACAGTAAAAATTGTATATGATATTATAATGTTTCGTATATTAATAGATTTTAGAAGGTTTCTTTTTTGTGGTGTTCTTTCTTAAGAGTAAAAAAAGGGTGAGAAATTTTAAAATAAAGAAATAAAGTCATTGTGAAATATAAAATCACAACTATATGAAAAAATGTCACAATTAAGAGAAACAGTTGCACTTACAAGGTATAAAACATATTTGGTGTATATATATTTAGTTAGAAGAGCTTCAAGGCAACTTTTATAAAGTTTTGCCACCACTTTGTAATTATTTATCACCTTTTACATATAGCACATACCTGAAAGGGTTTTTAGGACATGTTATGTAATTCAGCGATTTACAACATTCACAACTAATCCTGAAGAACTCAGATGTGCTGCTCAAAGCGCTGTTCTCGACGAGGGGTTAACCACACACAACTTCTGTTGAGCTGTCTGTCCTCACACAACTGATGCCCAACAGGTGCACCTTTCCCTCTTATGCAACACTGTCCTCCATCATCCTAAACTTCAGCTTTAATACACGGTCTAACCTTTCTGCTTTAGAACATACACAGACTACAAAAAACACTGAAAACTGCATTCAGTTCAAGCACAAATTCCGTATGACATTCAATCGTGCTGCATGCATCAATGCTGATCAGTTACCAATACCCCTACTGAACAGAACACTTAATCCCATGAAGCTCCGCTGAATAGCACAGCTGTCCGGGGACAGTTAAGATGTGTTGACAGAATAGCCAACCCTCAGAACTGAGGCCCAAATCACCCTTTTGCTGTAGCAACCTTATAATAGTATGCAGTGACAGATCCCAGCAGTCTATCTCTGATCCAGCCGGATCCTGTTCACTTTCAACATGGCATTTAACAGCTAGTGAAACCGTGTTTGAGACGCTCCAAAAAAGTAGAAAACAACAACAAAAATGCATGGGATCCACGCCAAATAAGGCTTTTAATATCTTATAACCTCTAATTTAGCGTCTGTAATGCAAACGAGGCATTGAATTGTCCCTGTTGAATGTTTGGTATGTCCGTCCGCAGCCCTGAAAGCCTAGTTTTGCCTCTTTAACAGACAGCCACAAGACTTCTGGATGAGCTCTGTCACTTATCAGCTCAGTCTCTGGAATCGCTGGAGCCTTTAGAGCACTTCCAGATTATTAAACTTCTTGGAGAGGGCTCATACGGAAAAGTCAAATTAGCAGTGCACAAGAAGACAGGTGAGTTTTTTTTCCCATCTGATCTTATCCATGCTATTATCGCCTTTCTGGGAATCGTGTTAGAGACTACTTCCTTCTTTCTTTCCCTTTGACAATATCTCCATTATTCCTGGAATCTAGGAACCCCAATGGCCCTTAAATTCTTTCAGCGAGATGAGACATCTCTACTGTCGTTTCTGAGGGAGTATAACCTGTCTTTGGCCTTCTGCACCCACCCTTCCCTCACCTCAGCTTTAGGCATCACATTCTCCACTCCTACTCACTACGTGTTCGCTCAGCAACCTTGCCTTTATGGTGACCTCTACGATGTCATCGTTCCTGAGGTTGGTAAAAGTCTGACATCTGTTTCATGGCTCTTAATGATAACCAATGTTCTTCAGAGTTTAGCTTCAGTCTGCCCCAGTACGCTTCACTAATACTGAAGACCTTGATTAACTGGATCAGGTGTGTTTAATTAGGATCAAGATGCAGGATAGTGGCCCTCCAGGAGCAGGATTACACACCCTAGGTTTGAATTAGTGGTTTTAGTTAGCAAATTTGTGTTGGATCAGGGACCTAAAGACCTGCTGTCCTGCAGAGTTTAGCTACAACCTTGATCAAACTTATCTGCTTGTAACTTTCTAGTGATCCCGAAGACCTCGATTAGCTTGTTTAGTTGCGTTTGATTAAAGGGGTCATATGATGTAGCTAAAAAGAACATTATTTTGTGCATTTGTGATCGGAGAAACACCAACCAGCTCCACCCTTCACTGCTCCAAACTCCCGTCTGAATAGTGCGCAGCAGCTTCTTTGAATAAGAAAG
>JAUCMS010000038.1:14460191-14475080 GCA_032357445.1 Enteromius radiatus
AATTTTATATATATTTTAATTTTTTTATATATATATATATATATATATATATATATATATATATATACATATATATAGATAAATATTTATGCAATATATATAATATTAAACTATATATATATGCAATAGTGAGATTGGTGCAACTGCTTATTATATATATATATATATATATATATATATATTAGTAGTTTAACTAAAAAAAACAAACAAGAAATGTTAGTTTTTTTTATTTAGTCAACAATAATAACTGATCTGTAATGGAAAAATTGTAAAGGAGTGTTTTTTTTTTTTTATTCACCTCAGATCAAGAAGACGAGGAGGTGATTGAGGAGGAAGAGTATATAGCAGAGGAAGACTTTGTGGAAGAGGAGCATGTTGTTACAGAAGACGACGCCGAGGATTCAGACAGTAAAAACTCACGTAAGAGCCGTTTAGGAAGGCAGAATACCCAGACACGGGTGAAAAGACGCCGTGTTTTCCGTATTGCGCGAAGCATGGAAAGACAAAGAGGTGAGTCGTTGCCAGTTTCTATATATTTCAAAGCAACTCTCTAATCTAATAAATATCTAATAACTTGTATTTGCAGTTAAAGACCCTGCAGGTGTTCTGCTTCGCTACAATAAGATCCTCGTCACCTATCAGAAGCTGAAGAGCATGTCCAGAGCGTTCCAGGTCCACGGGGTTGACCGTAACACCGTGGCCTCCACCACTCCTATCGCTGAAATGCTTTTGGTCGCTCCCGAGAAGGTCTCTGAAGTCGGTGAGTTTGATTCCTCCAAGGAAAAGCTTCTGGATTATGCCAGACGCTGCTATAAAGCTCTCGACGAGAACGCTCATGCTAAGGTGCAGGCCTTGAAGAAGAACAACCTCCTGCTGCCCATTTCGTACAGATTCAGACACTAACTTTCCACAAATGTATTCCTTTTTTTTGGGGGGGGGGGGGTTACTGTTGAGTCCATTCAGTGACTTTGTATTGTTTTCTCTCTTCCTACACATTTGAAGGGGAAAAATGTTCAATCCCATCTCTGTGCCTACTCTGTTAATCTTTTTTCAATACGAGTAGATTCCAAGAACGGCTTATTGACCAAAGATTTGGACAAATACATCAATAACGACAAATACAAAAATATGTGGGTAAAAAAATAAAGGGAGAAGAATATTGTGAGTAAGCAGTCAGCCACTGTATGTAAAGGGTGACCTTTTCTTATTTCGTAGATACGCTTAAGTTTCTTTTTGTAAACTCCGTCCTTCAGTGAAAGGGACTTTTTGTTTGATCACACAAGGCACCATTTTTCTTTCATATTCTGTCCTTTGTGATTCTCACGAGAGAAGTAGTCAAGTGTGCTCCGTAAAGGACTGGTGTGTTATTTTCACAAATCATTTCAGAATACACAAATGAAGCCTTTGTAGAAATACATTTGTTGTAATGTGGGACTATTTTTGTTATTGTCAAAGGGCAAAATAAATTGTATATAAATAAAAAAAAAAAATCTAATATTGGAGCGCAGCATTGTTTTTTGTGTGTGTTTTTTTGCATGCTTCGTGTGTCTCAGTCTCAGGGGGTTACAAGCAAAAGTCAAAACTTTGAGATTTATTTACGAGAAAGTGTTGTTCACCACATCCTTACTAGTTGATGGTATGCCTGTAAGATTAAATATAATGCTAAAAGGGACCACCAGTTAAAAAGCTTCACGTTTTTGTGATTGCAAACTTATTATTTTTCCTGTTGTATTTTCACTGTTTATTTCAAAACTGTACCCTGCTGTCATTAAAACACATCTCTAACACAGTATGGTATCATTCAGTCATTTTCAACATGAACTCTACCATGTTGTTTTTAAATAGGAACACGTGTACTCTAATATAACAAAGCTGGGTAAAAATGGAAACGCTCGTACCTCCAGGCCTGTAGGGGACGCGCGGCGCTAAAGCGCTCGTTCAGAGGGAGTTTTGTTCAGTGAAGAAACGGTCAGTGCATCCGCCAACGCGGAGTGAGCGGTTAGCTTCTTTGGCCGAGACGGACTGGACTTTAGCACAGTTAATAATGACAAATAACAGCAATTGACTATCAGGGAATATATCTAAAGAGCAGATCATCATATATAAGCGATTTAATCCTCTATTTTGCCGTCGCGAGGCTATTATTTTATCGCATCCTGCACGGGTTGGAGTTAGCATTAGCAGCTAACAACCATCTGAAGCAAAGCGTTTATTTTCCCTCTGCGCGAAATTTACGTGTCTCGGAAAACTTTATATGCTGGAGTTACGTTTTAAAACATCTATATCTGTATAGTCCGTCCCTTGAAATTGCGCGTGATTGAAAAAGCGATTTAATAAACGAAAGAGCGTGTTAGCTGAAGTTTCTGCTTCAGACCAAAACACCAGGATGTCTGATTTTGACGAATTCGAGAGACAGCTTTCTGAAAACAAACAAGGTGAGTATAAATGTTCGTTATTGACTACCCTCCACAATAATCACTTGGATAACATCGTAATAACTAAACACGGTGTGTGTTGTCACGCGTTGATGCTTACGGTGATAAAACTCATTCAGCACTTGAAGTATCATATTCTTGTCTTATGCTTAACCTACGAAGAAAACAGATTTAAAGAGCTGTAAATATGCATAAACCTTTGAGAGTTGGTAATTGTTGTAATTTAGTCACTGAATGGTCATCCTCTTATTTAAACTATGCACAGTTGTTTAGAAATAAAAGGTTCAGCAACAAATATATATGCTCTGTAGTCACAAATGAACTTTTAAAACACATTTACAGTACGTGCTGTGAGGGTTTTATACGGGAAACTTCTGATAACTTGCTTGTTCAGTAATTGACCTCTCATTAGTGACGCCATTCTGTTTGTAGGACTTACGCAATAAGTTGCTATAACTTATTCTTTCCTTCTAGTTCGCAGCATTTATTCTGTTGTTTTCCTGTTTATTAAAGTCAATAAGCTTTAAAACAGTTTTGTGTTGTATAAAATCCTAAATAAATGACTTAACCTCTCTCATTCTCTTCTGCACAGGTGACAGTCTAAACGGTCATGGTGGGTATCCCAGAATAAGGTGCAGAAAAGCATGCACAAGCTGTCTTCATCCTTTCTGCCTAATCTGCCTTTTTTTCCTCCAGATGCTCACTGTGAACACTGAAAAGCTGCATAATCTCTCTGTATCTTCTTTAATTCTGCAGCTGGATTGGGCTGCTTCTTCTTTTCCCTTTTCCTTACCTTACTTCTGCTTCACGTTGAGACCTTAAGTCTCGCGTTTTGCATGCTCATGTTTTGCATGTTTGTCTTTATTCTGTCTCAGAGCGGGATAAAGAGAACCGTCACCGGCGCCGCAGCCCGTCACGCAGCCGCAGTCGAGAGAGGAAAAGGAGAAGCAGAGAGAGGAGAAGTAGGGAACGGCGCAGTGACAGCAAAGACCGCCGCCATAGACGCAGGTTAGACTTCTCGGCATGTTTTGTAAGGATGGACCAGCATCGAGTGAGAGTTTAGGCCTGTTGATGTGAATACATATTTAAACATATGATTTTTTTTGCAAGTTATTGAAGCCTTGCAAGCAGAATAAAATAGATAGGGATGCACCGAACAAAATGAAACGCTGCACAAATACAGAGCACTGTTTTTCACATCTTTCCCATATATTTTGAATTTTTTTTTTGTGGGAAAAATTGCTTAGAAAACAAAAAATCAATTACAAAACAACAGTTTAATAATATTTACTTAACACTAAACATTTTAAATATAACTATACCAGCAAAGTGCAATTTAACTTAAAATTAATAATTTAGAAAAATAATATTTATTGGCCATTTTTGAGACCCCCTTCTTGAATCAGACATGCTTTTTAATTATTTTATTTTTACTGTACAAATAAATGCAGCCTAAAAGGAGGAGAGAAACATGATTTAATTGAATGTCAACTTATTTATTTATTAACTTATTTATTCAGAAATTATAGAAATAGACATTTTCAAAAATAATTCTCCTGGCTTGATTTTTTTTTTCAAAACAGTAGAAAATATTACAGATCCCGATCTGAACCCTGTGTATGAGCGTCATCATAAATGTATTAATAGAGATGTTGTAGTTATTATTATTGTCTGTCTCTTTGATTTTATGCATGAAAATGTAACTGAGCAGTTGACGAGTAAAAATGTTTCAGCAGTGCAGATTTGAACTTTGACCCCTGGTTAACGAGCAGATTCAGTACTAAACACACACACACTGAAATTACATGCAAGCAGTGTCCAATAACTCCAGCAATGCCAAACACTTCATTTAAAAAGGTTCTACTGACAGAAAATTGTACTTTAAGCATTTCGGAAACACTTTAGGTGTCATTAATTAACATGAACTACCTTTATTACACTCTTTATTAATGTTAGTTATTAATTGTTCGTTCACAGTGCATTGAGGAGCCTAATGCTGAAATTAACATGAACTAATACTAATAAATGCTGTAGAAGTATCGTTCATTCTTATGTAGTTATTTGTAAAGTGTTAGATTGTTTTTGAAGGGGGAAGTGAAAGAAGAGAATTTTACCTGTCTGACCAGACAACTAATCTGATTAAAACTGCACCGACATTTCAATGAGACTGGTTCTGATTTTATTACATTCTGCGGTTTGTTTACTAATCAGTCGACAATTCACGGGTTCATTGATCAACCAGCAACAGCCCCCCTCCTCTCCTCATCAGAGACGTGAGATACGGTGCTAAAGACGTTTACACTCCTGATGTGTTTGCTGCATTAGTGCGGGCCTATTTTTAATCACATCACATCATTGTTCGCCATCGCTCTGTATTTACGGTTATTTTAGTTGCCGAGCATTCGGTGCATCCCTAATAATAGATGCTGTTATTACCATAGGAGTCACTTGATGCTCTGAATGTAGTAGTTACCCAGTTGAATCATTAGTCCAGCTCTTAAACCTGCTCCCTCATGTTGATGTATGTGGTTTCAGCAACTGCAAAGTAGCCACGTGTCAAACCCTGTTCTTAAATGTCATTTCAGTGATCATACTCAGAACCATCCCCAAGAAAATGTCAGGTAATACTGCAGATGGGCTGACCCTGCCATTTATTTATTTTACATCTTACAAATTCAAGTGTTCGACTTTAAGGTGTTTGTCAGAAGTATTACTGTTCTAGTTTCTGTGATACAGGAATAACTCACCACAAAAGTGAGTATTTGCTAAAACAAGACATCATGTGTGACAAGAAGTAGATGAGTTTGTTTCATCATCAAAACTGATTTTAGGAGGGGGGAAAAAGTAAAGCGCTACGTGCTCTAAGAGAGAGAGAGAGTCCATCAGTTAACCTTCTGTGACGTGAAAAGTCTTACTCATCATATTGCTTTTTCTCGTCTGAATTTGGAGAGAAATAAGCACATATCGAGCACTGTTTATACACCCAAACAAATATGTTGGTGTGAGAGGACAGCAGGATGATCTTTGCTCTGGAGGAAGCATTATAAACATGATCTGTTTCTTATAAACATGCAGCTTTTTGCTTTAAAAGACAATATTGGTTGGACAGCTGATTAAAAACCTCATGATAATTCAGAAGTAAATTATTGTGAGGTGTTTAGCAGCTGTTTGGACGCTCATGTTTTAAAGAAGAAACAAACTCATCTCCGTTTTGGATAGCCTGAGAGAGAGGTGTTAGGTCAAATCTGTTTAATCAGTGCTAATTGTAACAATTGAAGGTTATTATATTATTTGTATTTTATGTTTTTGGTTTGTCTACTTTTCACTGGGATTTTATAATACTAGCTTTATCAGATAAAAATTCATCCTAATCATATTTTTAAAGGTTTAATATAGCAGTTAGATATAAATGAATTAACTTAAATATTATTTTTCTCTCTCTGCTTTCCTGTAAATCAGCCGTTCTCCTCAGCGGGAGAAAAAGAAGCTAAAAATTAAGAAGTACTGGGATGTACCGCCTCCTGGCTTTGAGCATATTACACCCATGCAGTACAAGGCAATGCAAGGTAAGACACATGACATAAAACTCTTTCTATTTAATCATTAGTGTGTGTGTGTGTGTGTGTGTGTGTGTGAGTGAGATACCAGATTCACAGAAATGTGTAAAAAGACCTTTGATTATTTCTTAGTAGTTAATTTTTGAATTTTTAAAGTGCTTTCCATGTTTTCTATAATGATGCTATACATTAACATTTTTAGTAATATTGGTAAAGCCAAATACAGTGTTGGAGTTAAATATGGAAAAAGAAATGGAAAATAAATGATAAAACCATGATATAATTAAGTCAGAATATTTCTCACCATATAAATAGCCACAGAAGCTGGAATGGTGTTAAATTATGAATAAATATATCACCCACACCTTTCACTAAATATGCCTTTCTGTTTTTTTACTAACGTCTCCTGATGATGATAATATAATTGAATCATTGATGTATTGTCGTTAATGCAGTGATTATCTCGGTCTCTCCCTCAGCTGCTGGTCAGATCCCTGCTACGGCTTTGCTGCCCACCATGACGCCAGACGGCCTGGCAGTAACGCCGACCCCGGTCCCTGTAGTGGGCAGTCAGATGACGCGCCAGGCTCGCAGACTTTACGTTGGCAACATCCCATTTGGCATCACAGAGGTGTTAAATGAACACTATTCACATGCTAGAATCACTCTGCAGGGCTTTAGAGAGCACTGGCAGCATTCAGTGTATTACACCGAAGCCTAATATTCATTCTAATTTCCTGTTTTTACATTTAGATTACACTTGCTTCATTCATTGCTTAAATTTAATCACCTTTAACCCTTAAATTACATTCAGTGCATCCATTTTTAACACTATTCATGTCTGTGCATTGTGAGACAAACTCCAAACTTTGTCCAAAGCTCACTTTGACTACTTCCTCATCAGGAATCTATGATGGACTTCTTCAATGCCCAGATGAGACTCGGCGGTCTGACTCAGGCCCCAGGAAACCCTGTCCTCGCCGTCCAGATTAACCAGGACAAGAACTTTGCGTTCCTCGAGGTGAGATGTACCTGTATTCCCCGACACAGGCTTATATTGCTAATAAATCGGTTCGCTGGCTTCCTAACCATTTATTTTCCCGTCAACTCTCCAGTTCCGATCAGTGGATGAGACCACGCAGGCCATGGCGTTTGATGGCATCATCTTCCAGGGGCAGAGTTTAAAGATTCGCCGGCCGCACGACTATCAGCCGTTACCTGGCATGAGCGAGAACCCCAGCGTATATGTCCCAGGTACACCGATTTTACATCCCCCTCTTTACTGTATCACAACAAACATGACGTTTTCATTAAGTTATAAGTAATGGCTGTTCTCTCCTTGCTTCACAGGTGTGGTGTCCACTGTTGTACCGGACTCTATTCACAAGCTGTTCATTGGTGGTTTGCCAAACTATCTCAATGATGACCAGGTTGGTTACAAATTGTTTTTAGTAGAAAGACTATATATGGCTTAGTTCACACTGCAGGATTTAACTATCCTTCCACTGACCACCTCCATCACCGTCGTCTGCCATTGTGATTTTAATCTTCCCGCCTCCTCCGGGGCAGAATTGGGATGTCTGTCGCATGTAAAAATCGCATGAAAAATGCGTCATGGCCGTTCTGGCTGAAGTTGCAGTGCTAAACATCGGATATGGGATTCAGGACCACATCTGAAAGTGGACTGGCCCTGATTTGGAAAACTGGGATTTCTGTCATAAGAAAATCAGATATGGGTCACAAAAAGTTGGAATTGGGCCTCTTTAGCCTGCAGTGTGAACTAAGCCTATAAATCAGACTTCCTGTATCTGAGCAAATTTATGAAGCCTTTTTAGATAAAGAGCCTGGTATACTATGAAAACATACTTTCTTTTTATTTTAAATAAAAGATGTAAAAAAAATATAATGTAGTTTAACAATGGAACCGAGGCACATTAGGAAACTTACGAGAAGGCTTCAAGATGCTTTAAAATGAGCTAAACATCTTCAGGCATGGATTTTAAAAGTAGCCTAATTTTAATAATGTTTTTACCAGACCTGTAAGTGTTCATGGTAATTAATAAAATATGAAAATCACATGGCTAGTTTTATAGAGAATATACATTTTATGAGCATTTTTATTATTTATTTATTCTGTAAATGGGGCCTTTAAATACTGTTCTGGACAATGTGAAGCATTCATCACTGAACTAAACTGCAGAAAATAACAAATAAAGTTAATAAGAAAAGTAAGCTAGTTGGATAGATTGCATTAATCCTAAACCCTAACCCTAAGGGCTGAAACCTAGAACTAGACTAAAATGTAAATCTGAGCTATTTTCAGCTGATAAAATAAACTTGCTCTGATCTTACAACACGTCAGTTCCTTTATTTTGTCTTAAAATGCACCAGTTATGTTTTCTTCTAAGGCATGTTTATAAAAATATAAAAAAAAATCTCCCGAGTGAACTATAATCCGGTCTGAAACCAGGCCTTTGAGAGCTGTGGTAATGTTTGCCAAGATTGTGCTCGTCTTGGCTCTGTGCAGCTTTTCGCCATCTTCAGTCCCACTTGAGAAATAAGCCGAAATGGTTCAGTTTTAAAAAGGTCACGCACTATTTGTGTGGCACAGGTTGTGTGTTTGACACGACAAACTGTTTTTGGGCCAAAAAAACCTTTACCAGCTGCTTCTTCCTGCTTATGTTAGGTGTGATATGTATTTATTTCTTCATGTCCTCAGGTTAAAGAGTTGTTAACCTCATTTGGACCTCTCAAGGCATTTAATTTGGTTAAGGACAGCGCCACCGGCCTCTCAAAGGGCTACGCTTTCTGTGAATATGTGGATGTTAACATCAATGATCAGGTGAGTTGGCATAGTTCGGTTTTCCACGGGATCCATGAATTTTAACATGCTCTGGCCCACTTTAACAAAGTTAATGTTTTAATAATGTCTTCCCAGGCTATTGCAGGACTGAATGGTATGCAGTTAGCAGATAAGAAGCTGCTGGTTCAGAGGGCGAGCGTGGGAGCCAAGAACGCCACACTGGTAATCTGTGTATTGTTTTAAAGCATACATATCTTAATATACGGCTCAAAGGTTTGGTCAGTAAAATGGGTTTGTTTTCCCTTATGCTCACTACGGTCCCATTTACTCTAGAGCGTTTTAAAACCGCATATCTATGACAACGATCTTACTGTTTATACGGTCGTAAACTATAGCAGCGAAAGTTATGTTTTAAAACGAAAACACAAAACGGGGCCACAAATATTTGATTAAAAATACAGTGTAAAAAAAAAAAAAAAAAGTTAAATATTACTAGTTTAAAATTAATCTAATTGTTTTTTGTTTGTTTTTTTACAATTTATATGTTAATTTAATTTTAAATGCTCTTTATATTTAATTACAATTTTTAAATGTGATTTTTCAGCTACCGTTACTTTTCTGTCATCGGTGTCTAATTATCTTTCAGAAATTATTAATATGCTGATTTGCTGCACTACAAACTAATAATATTATTATTACCAATAATGAAAACTAATGTGCTGCTTAATATTTTTGGTAACATTTTACAATAAGGTATCATTAATTAATGTATTAACTAACACGAACAAACAATGAACAGTGCATTTATTACCCTGTTTATTAATCTTTGTTAATGAAAATACAGTTGTTCAATGTTTGTTAGTTAACAGTGTATTTAACTAATGTTAACGAACACAAGTTGTGATTTTAATAAGGCATTAGTAAAGGCTGTTCATTCTTAGTTCATGTTTACTAATATTGATAATTACTGGTAACTATTTATGCTTATTGTAAAGTGTTACCATTTTTTCTTTTGAATACCCCCCATTTCTAACTACAGAAATCTTACTTCTGAGCAGTTTAATGCATGCATTATATAAATATAAATACAGACATGTAACAAGTGTCCATAATCCAACTTGCATCCAAAAATAAACCTCTCCCCAGCATCTGCATGCTTGTTGCTCACTGTGAGTCAGGAATTGGCATTAGATCTTACTCAAATTGTCAGAAAGCAAATGAGATGAATTGTTTCCCTTTCATTAACCCTTTGTAGACGAGTATAAACGAGACTCCAGTGACGTTGCAAGTGCCGGGGATGATGACGAACCCAATGGTGCAGATGGGCGGTGTTCCCACCGAGGTCCTGTGCCTGATGAACATGGTGGCTCCAGAGGAGCTCCTGGACGATGACGAGTACGAGGAGATAGTGGAGGACGTCAGGGAGGAGTGCTCCAAATACGGCCAGGTCAAGAGCATAGAGATCCCCCGGCCCGTCGATGGCCTTGAGGTCCCTGGCACCGGGAAGGTAAGCTTTACCGAAGCAGCTGGAGCGATGGATGAGACTCTGCGCTTCCTCAGTCCTCACGCAGCGGCTGATTCAAGCACTGATCTGGCTAGCGCCACACAAACGTACACCATCCGTCTCACAGCCTGTTTTGTGTTTTTTTCCAGATCTTTGTGGAGTTCACAACTGTTTTCGACTCCCAGAAAGCCATGCAGGCCTTAACGGGGAGAAAGTTCGCCAACAGGGTGGTGGTGACCAAGTACTGCGACCCAGACGCTTACCACCGCCGAGACTTCTGGTAGAAGAGGAGAGCAAGACAAATAAGATGCAGGAGTAGCAGCTTTGTGATAATAACTCATAAAAAGAAAGAGAAATTGAAGCAGAGATGACACAAGGGGGATTTTTTTTTTTTTGGTACTCTTTAAAAACAAAAGAAAAAGCCAAAAGGTGAATGTTTTTGTTTTCTGTCTGAAATGATTCATGAGCAATTACAGGAGGGCTTTTGCTTTCATTTGTATTTTAAGAACATTAGCGGGAGATTCTGTTATACTGATTATACTTATTCTGTTAATAAAAAATGACTATTTTTAATTGTATACTGAAATGATGTAAAATCGTGACCATCAGAGAAGACGAAAGAGCGATCGACGCCCAGCCGTACGTCCAGCTAATTCAAATCAAAACACATTTCGGTCTCTTACATTGATTTTATCTCGTTTTATTTCTCATTTTGAATATCCCGCTGCGACAGGAAGTCATTCGTCTTCTCTGCTGGCCAGCTCGCCACGTCTCCCTCCCATTTTGTAGCTTTTTGCAGCTCATATCTCCAGGTATTAGATTTGTCTGGTTTTGTTCTTAAACTTAGTCTCTTCCATACATATCACCAACCCATTAGACGGTGGTGGCGTTTTTGTCCAGTGTGGCACCTTTTCTGTACGTGTGATGTTTTTTTTCTCAGTATAATAGGCCACTTTTGATAATAAAACTCTTGGAATTACGTGAATCTGGTTGTCATTGATGTGCGAGACGATGCATGCTACTCTGTTAAGAAGCAATATGTAACATTATTGTCTGGTCGCATGGCTACTTAAGTCAATATTTTCTTCATCTTTGAATATACACCATCTTTGGGGTATGCTGCTTATTGCTTCTTACATAGTACAGCACTATCAGACTCATATCTGCTGATTTACTCGAATAGAAACATCTAGTACATGCTAAAACCTGAAATCACTCATGTACCGCAAGTGTCTATAATCAATGACAGATTTCCGAATGTTTCTCATTTAAGGACTGTTTAGTGTTCCCTTTTCCAAAAGCACAGATGTTTATTTGCTTGTGGAGGTCGTGATTGTTTCCTCGTAGTCTTCTAGCTTGTTTTAGGACATCAGATCGGCCTGGGCTGTGTTGAGACGCCGTGGAGGGACTGTGGTAGTCGTGTTGAACTGGTCTCTTGTGAATCTGAACCAAAGTTGATCTCTTTCTCTGTGAAGTTGAAGGGTTTTTCACTGCCGAGCAGCAACGTGCTGCAAACACTTTTTTACTCGAGTGTTCCGATTGAAGCCAGTTTTATTTGTTGTGCATTTAATTCTACTCTTATCATGTTTGTTGTGGTTTCAGCATCAAGCGTGTTTGGTAGAAACCTGAATAGGCCTATTGTATGTGTTTCTATGTCAGCTTGGACAGTTATGTTCATTGATATGTCTGTCTCAGTCTCTGTTCACTGCATAAGTTTGGTAATGTCTTGATTTTTCTCATGCAAACAGTAGTAAAACGCATTTACAATAAAAAAAAAGTCTTTTAATGGAACAGTTTTTCTTTAAAGCATTTAAAAGGTGCTCATTTTGCAAGCAATTTCAAGATCTAGCAGTACCGAGTTAATATTTTGAATTAGCTTGGTGTTTTATATCTAAGTTTTAGTAACTCTTATTTTTACTTTTAGTAGTTTTTAATACTTTTTTGCTGTTTTTACATCTAACTTTTGCTTTAATGTAGATTTGAAATTCTGGTTAATTTTGCCTGGAACCTAAGAGTTAAATATATATGTGTGTATATATATATATATATATATATATATTTAGAATCATCTTTTTGACTAAATATATTTGCATTTATTAAATCTGATGGAGCACTATGGAGTTTACTTTTTTATTCACTTTTGTGGACGCGTAATATGAGCATGTTGGTCTAAATCATGAAGGCTTACGTTTCTAAATTATATTACAGGTTTTTATATTACTACATATCTCATCCGTTTTCCAAACAAGCATCATTTCACTGATGGTGAGCAGCAACTGCTTTGAAGCTACGCTTTCTTCTGTTAGAGGCTCAATACAGTAGTATTTACTACACCATATAATTTGAAGACATCCCGGTACACCTTTAACCTTTTCATATACACCAACCATCACTCGCTATGCACGGAAGCTGTCAAGCACCGCGAGTTGATCGACAGCTCTTTTTATCCAATGAGAGGGCAGCACTGATGGCGGGTAGCCAATGGCGTTTTAGTGGGGCGGGGCCACACGGCTCCAGCGCACCAGCGGAGGAGGTGTTCCTGGCGGCCATCTTTGATGCGAGAAGTGATTGTTTGGCGAATAGAAATAATAGGAAATAAAAAAATCTAGCGTGGAAAGTTGGGGGAATTGTGGTGGAACTGAAGGGGTTTTTAAAAGGAAGAGTGAAGCTCAGGAAACTCAGGTAAAACATCCTCGCAGCGCGGGAGCGTCACTCCAATTACCTGCTGCTTTTTTTCTTTTCCTTTCCAATTTGCATCCCAGCCAAAAAAAAAAGAGAGCTCGAGCCGGTCGCGTTCACTACAGCCTCGCGAGCTGCTCGCTGGACCCGAGCTTTCTGACTCCGCTGAAGTGTTAGCGTTACAAAAACGCGTGGGAAAAGTAGAGTGCATGTAAATGAAGTTGGGTAAGAAGATTTAAAACAAGCCCCATGCAGGGAAACACAGCGGCAGTCTCTGATTTCATATCCCTGCATTATTAGTACATTCAGATGGCTGTAAATGAGATGTAATCGAGATCTGTGTTTTTAGGGTTACGTTAAACTGTTAACGGATCTGATGGAGGCTCGGCACTAGTTGTGTTCGCACGCGCTACATTGTTGCGAGAACTCAATGGATGCGCGCGACTGAAGATTTTGATTGACATGCGGCTGTCATCCAGACTGTTTATATTTTATATAATGGTGGTGAACGAATAGAAATTTTAATGCATTATTAGCGCACGGCTTCAGTCACACATGCACTAAATAGTCATTATGAGAGTGCATGAAATCATGTAGTTATAAACCTGTTTGATAAAATAGTTATGCATAAATCCGAACGCATCGTTTTGCTGCTGTTGTAATCATTTAATTTGACATTTGTTGTGTTTAACAACATGTTTGCATCGCATATTTTCACTCACTAGGTGTTTTGTCAACAACTAAATCCATTTGTGCATGCACTGTAACCTGGAGAAATAGTCTGTCATAGTCCTTAAGGGTTTATAAATGCAGGCATCAAAGCTTGTTGATTTACTGAAGAAACATGGATGACAATTGATTTTTAGTTTAAAGAAATCTCTCGCCCAAAAAGGAAAATTAGCTTAAAATGTAGTCACTTTTTATCCAATCTGAACACATTTGGAGAAATGGTGAATGGGTGCCGTCAGAACCAGACTGCAGCTAAAAGTATCAAAATAAAACCGTGTGAGTTAAATGTGTGATCTTTAAAATGTGGCTAAAATAGGGAGTCCTTTATTTATAATATTGCTCTTTTCAGTGAAATCAGGAGGAAAGATATCAAGCACTGTTTATAAGCCAAAACAAAATACAGGTGCATTTTAATGTAAGAGGACAACAGGGCAGGGTCTTTTTCTCCTGGAATGACTTGAAAGATATAATACATGAATGCGTTTCTTACAAGCATGCAGTCTTTCACTTTACAGGAAACTGGGATAGAAGCAGATGTGCGTTTGTCATCTGACGGCACCCATTCACTTCAGATGATCTTTAAATGTCTCTAAATGCATCAGTGTGGGATGTGCAAAGGATAGATTAATACATTGGCTAAATTTAGACTGAAAGCGCTCATCTTTATGTTTCACACTAACATCCCAACATGTACTTTATGCGTGCAAGTGTACGTTTGACTAGACATCCCTGTCTGCGCACGAGTGTTGTACGATGCTTCCGGATATAGGATGATCTGAATTCAACGAGAGACGTGTTTTGTGGAGTTGTGCTGTATAATAAAGGCTGGAGCAGTGCCTTAGCGTCGGTGGTATTTTCAGATTTGCATACAGTGGTTTTCGGATGGTGAGCGTGTCATTTAGTGTGAAAATATTTGACTGTATTCTCTGTGAGTGTCATGGAAGTCATCAAGAGTTTAAAACGGTGGCGCTAATGTCAGTATTTCATCTCAATCAATGCCATGGAGCTTTTCTGTGTTTACCTGTTGTCTTTGCAAAGACCTTTAATGCTATTATAGAGCTGTCAGACGATTAATCGCATCCAAAATAAAAGTTTTTCTTTACATAATGTTTATTTATTCTGTTTATATTAAAACACACACGTACAGTATATATTTTGAAAGTATTTACATGTAAATGCATT
>JAUCMS010000038.1:14490589-14502559 GCA_032357445.1 Enteromius radiatus
CTGAAGATGAAACAAGTTTCAAACCCGTTACTGATGCCGTACTTGTCAACCGTACTGTGTATAGCAGTAAAACTTCTTCTGAATGATTGGTTATTTCTGTTTTTCCACAGGGGACATATATTTACTTTGACTATGAGAAATGGGGCCAGAGAAAAAAGGAAGGATTTACATTTGAGTACAGGTACCTTGAAGACCGGGACCTCCA
The DNA here is from genome assembly GCA_032357445.1 of Enteromius radiatus. Taxonomy (NCBI): domain Eukaryota; kingdom Metazoa; phylum Chordata; class Actinopteri; order Cypriniformes; family Cyprinidae; genus Enteromius; species Enteromius radiatus. The sequence goes on from JAUCMS010000038.1 coordinate 14,490,795, forward strand.
GTGACGGACGGTCAGCTAGAACGGAGGACTACTGTCGACATTCCGGACTGAATCAACACACATGTACACTCTCTCTCTCATATATTCATCAGGGAGGAGCCCCAGGTGCTCGCGCGAGGCTGTTTTATGTCTCGCTGGTGCATAATGCATCTGGAGCCCCTCCCACTCTTTAATATGCCCCCCGCCCACCAGCCACTCCCTCTGTGACTCCGCCCCCTCTCACTCAATCAGACTCAACCCCAATAAATCGCCCCTTTCTGACAACTTTAGGAGCATTTTTGCTCCAAAAACAGCAGTTGAGTGTTGTGGAATAAAACAGTCACCCTGTCAGCACGATTACGAATACAAATCAGTGTGGATGAATTATTTAGCCTATATTTCTCCTATAATATTGATAAGCCAGTTGTGTTAATCGTTTGAAGTAAACACAAGCCATTTCATTCTTATGCACAACAGTTTTCTTGCATATACCTGTCCACCAAAGCGGCTGTTTTCTCTTCAAAGCACAGGTCTTCACACAGAGAGCTTGCAAAGTCATATACTCACTAATATAGAGGTTCATAATCGTGCTAGGATCACTGTGGCACCAAATAATTGCAAGCACACTATTTTTGTTTATAAGCAACAAACAGGAGACCAAGTGCACATCACTCAACCCGTGACGCTCATCGAAATAAGACTCAAAGGGAATTAATCAATATGTTCGTTTATGAAGGTAATGATGTCATTTTTTTTTAAAAGCGACAGGCTTCAGGGAGTCTTGCATGTCTTACAGATTTCACTAAAACTTCACCGTTTTTATTTCAAAGTGGCACATTTTCCCCGTGTGTGTTCGTGCTGTGTAGATTAATGTCCACTGAAATCATTTTAATAAGTAAAACAAATGCTGTAGAGCTGAACGAAGCCGGTCGTTTGGAAATATCGCTACAATTCAGCAAGAACGGGCCGTTAAATATCCAATAAATGCCCACGCATACAACCGTTTTTATCTTTCCTGATGAGTGTGTGGAAGAGAGCAGAAATGTGAATTATATATATATATCTATATCTATATATATTTTTCCTAACTGGAAAAGTGTTGTACAGAGCATTTGTTCTCCTTCTGTTGACTCCTCCCCTTCCCTTCCATTTAAACGGCATGGACAGATTACACTTGCAAAGCAAACTGGAGTAAAAACATAGTAAATAAAGCATTGCAAAGACTGTAAAATATAAATAAAAGAACTACTTTTGAAAATCGTTTGGGTTTTCATCATCTCCGAGCATGTGTTTGGAATCACGTTGTTCTCCTGAGACGGTCTCCAGTAACATAGTTTATTGAAGAAATTGATTGTCATTTTAATTTAGTTCCATTATAATGGAGTTATTTGCGGTCCTGGAGTGTCGCTCTGAGAGCGCAGTACAGCAGCTCTGGGACGGTTCTCTGCTTGTGTTTGTTCGCAGGGGCAGGTGCTGGAAGTCAGAGCATCTGTGTTTTCTCTTGGTTTATGATCGCTTATGGTTTCTCACCAGGAAGGAAATGGAGAAGAACACTCACACATGCGCTGTCCTAGACGGCCTTCAGTCTGTGCTCAGCTCAGTGATGGCCGATGCGTGGAGTTTTGGCTCATTAAGAAAAAAGGTTTAATGTAGAAATGATTTCCATTACCAAAAACCTGGTAGTCAATTCTGTTACTAAAACATATACAAGCGTGCTACATACAGAAGAGATTTCTTTCCTTTTATTAAAAAAAAAAAATATATATATATATATATATATATATAATTTATTGTAAACAAATAAACACTCTCTCTCTCTCTCTCTATATATATATATATATATATGTGTTTATTTATAATATAAATATATTTATTGATTTTTATCAATTATATACATATATATATATAAAAAAATATCCTTGCAGAATAAAAGCATTTATTTTTAAAGAATATATAGTATGCAATAAGTGTATATAAAATATATATACACACTTATTAATTATTTTAGTACTGGGGAACTATAATCGTGATTAATCACATAGAATATTTTTAATGTACATAATATGTGTGTAGTATGTATATTATGCATATATAAATACACAAGCATAAGAAAAATATGATGTGTTTATATATAGAATATGAAAAGAAATAATTTAATATATATTGTGTATAAATAAATATACACACTACAGAGTACAGACATTATGTAGACACAAACTATTATTTTGGGTGTGATTAGTCATAATTAATGAGTGGTTAATTGCACCCTAAATAACTCTTATAACATTCACAATATTATGGTTTGCGGTGTTTTTGATCAAATATATGCAACCTTGGTGAGCATAAGAGACTTTTTCATTTTTATCCTTTTATTTTTTGTTAAAAAATCGTTCCCATCCCAAACTTTCACTTTTGCACTTTTGCATATACAGCTGCCCCAGAAATGCTTAGAGACTTGTATAATTGTCACACTACTAGAAAACTACATTTCAAACCAAATGACTGATCTGCAAACAAACTAATTTTCTCAGAACTAACTTTGCTTTTCTGGCTAACTGACGTCATATTGACACTTGGCCAAACCTCTCGGTAGAAGCTAAATGTCTTTATGCTATGGTGTAGAAGCGCTTGAACAACTCGCCATCCTTGAACCTATCCCACACCTGATCCTGTTTTTCACATTTTTCATCTGTTCACGCGTGTGTAAGCGTGTGATTCCGTGTTTTTTGTGTCTGATTATTTTTGTGTGGCTCTGACGCATTCGGTTTGGGCCAGCGGCTGCAGGAGTGTTTGAGTCATCTGGCTGTGTGTGTGTGTGTGCGAAGGCTACAAGCTCTTCTGGCAGGTTCACTACCACGAAGCTCCCACAGCGACAGGACTGACCCCACCATAGCCTCCAGCAGCACAGGAGTCATGTCATGCCCCAGATACAAACACTCGCTCTCACGTCACCACAGCCCAGTGTCCTGAAGTGTGTAGCCTTCAGACTGCTGTATGATACTTGAGAACAATGCTGTCTCCTCCAGAACGCCTCCTGAAACATCTAACCTCTCCACGAGCGCCAGCTTCTGCAGGACAGCTAACACGTTCACCTCAGACCAAGAGACCTCACAATTATTTAAACACTTAAGACACATACTTTAATAACATATAGCACTTTAGTATAGAGTGTATATATATATATATATATTAAAAACAATGTGAATATTTATTTAAGCAATTTTAAACTATTTCAATTCTTAAATGTATTTTTTTTCTTTGCATTTCAGTTAAATGGGAAATGTGATCTGATAAAACAGCATAAATATAATCACGAAGTGTAAATTAGTAAAAACAAACACAAATAAAAACAAAAAATGTATATATATATATAAATATATATTAAAAAAATATATATATATATTATTTATTTATTTATTTTTGTATAAAACTCTTGCCATAAATGCATATAGTTAGTTCATATTATTGAGGACTAAGGACCACAAGGAAATAAGTTATTGTAACGTTGTTAATTATACTGTAATGATATAATATAAACTGTAATATATATTTTTAAATGAACATAAGATATAGTTTGCTATATCTAAAATCATTTTCATTAGACACCACCATCTGTCATGTTTCCTGACGTTTTATTTCACTACTTTTTATTCTTGTTTTCATTAAAATAATCATTAATGCAACAGGGTAATTTATTTTACTGTAATTTTGAAATGACAGTAAAGCCTAGTAGTAGTTTATATATATATATATATATATATCCAAATTATAGGGTTTAAGATAAATTACTAGAATTAAATAGTTTTTAGCATGGCATCATTTTGTTTTTGCTTTATTTACTTAATGAGAATGATATCGTGCGCTTTGTAGAAAAAGGCTTATTATACTGTCATAATAGCAACCTTAGTCCATTAAGACTCTATATAATTTTTCATTTGATTTATACTCAAAACAGACCAGGACATGTTCTTTAAGGTTCACACTGAATCAAGATCCGTCAAGAGATGCTGTGGTTACCACAGCAACCATCTGCGCGACACTTATAGCCGACACATTCCTGTCGCGCAAATAGAAGAGCTACCATCTATTAGTTTAACTCGTCCTGTTCTTCATTTCTCTCGTGCGCGTGTAGTTCTATGAATCCTCGCGCGCGCGCGTGCCATATTCTGCGCACGAGCGTCAGAATTTATTTATTTCTTCAGCTCGCGTAGAAAAGACGCTCTCAGCCAATAACGCGTGCCAGCCATTGGCAGATCGTTTCCAACATTTAGCAAATGAAACCACGTGCGAGCATCGCTTCGCTCCAATCAATTGATATAAACTGAGCGAAGCGGATTTTTGCTAATAAAATTTCGCATTTTTGCTAATATCTGGACGTCCACTTATTGCTTTCGTCTTTTTATGACTTGTGACTCAATGAAAACTATATTTTGAAGCGGACGTTTTTTTCTAGACCACCCAGGATTTATTCGCCTTTGAATGCGATACTCTCCCATCGCCGATGCGTCTTTTTCTACGAACCAAGAGCTGTAAAGAAACGCCAGACCCCATCTCTGTGAATACTGCGAGTGCTGCATCATCTCATTCAATTTGCTGTCAGCCGAGAGAGGGGCAACAACAACAACTTTGGACGCGTATCGTGCCGCATCTCCTCGGCTCTCCGCATCCTCCTCGCTCAGATCGGAAGCGGGCAGCTGTTGCAGCACACGCAGGTAAGACGTGCCTTCATTTTGTTCCCGTCTGATGCTGCAGCGTGCGCAAGGCTCGCGTGCACATTGCTTTGCGGCTTTTGCGTGTTTTCCGCGCGTGAAGCCATTTTAGTGCGCTAAATAGGGAGCGAACACAAGATTTGGGAATGGATGCGTGTCGGGGGGATTGGTGTCGCACAGCGTGTGTCGTCCGCCACTGGAATGTTAATTTCCTCCCTGAGATCTGCCATGATGATGATGATGATGCTGCTGCTGCTGCTGCGCGCGTGTGCGCGGCTTGCTATAGTGTTTGTGGGTCAAGATTTGTGGGCTAAATAGTGCTAAACGAAAACCTAATAAGGTTTAGGGAATGCAAATACAAACACCTCGGTGTAACAACCCCAGAAGTCGAAGAAGCAACTGTGGCGCATTGTGAGCACCAGCATTCAAGCGCAATAATTCAACAAATCCTTCTCCTATCAGTTGATTGTTAGACGTCTAGGTTAGTTTCTTTTGTCTGTGTCCGTCTGTAAATAACAGCACAAAGCTTTTCTTTCTTTTGTGTGTGTGTGTGTGTGTGTGTGTGCGCGCACTGGGACTTGTTGCTAACTAGCACTACACTTTACTTAAATCCTACTTTCATTAAGTCTTCCAAGGCCTACTGTCCTCTTCCTAACCTTCATCCCTCATTTCAGTGTGTGCTCGCTCGTAAAATGGTAATGGGCTGCATAGTGGCCTGACATCTGTCATCTGCACCTGTTTGTGGATGGGACGGATGCCTCCCATCCTCCTGAGTCAGAGAAACATGGTGATGATGATGATGAGGAGGAGGATGAAGGGGGTGGGGAACGGAGAGGAAGAGGTGGCTGAGCGGAGATGTGTACTGCACTCGCTTATAAGAAGAGGCATGTAGGATATTTACCGCAAAGGGAGGATGAAGCGAGGTGATCCATCTGCCCATCTCTGTGTCACATCCCTCTCTATCTATCTCACTCACTGCAGCAGAGCTATTCTAAGAGAACACTTTCGACCCACGCTCTGACAAACAGATTGGGAAAAATCAAGAGCGTTTGAGAGAGAAGGAAGAGAGTTTGTTGGTGCAGATGCTGTAGAGCACATCTGTGAGGCAGCCCAGTGCTTCCAGGACCCTGTCTCTCCGCTTCACGTCATTAGCCTCACAAGGCGTTGCCGATGGCAACTCCGGAAAAGAGGCGACTCGGTGAGCGTAAAGCACGCTGTGAAGCGAAAGGGCATAAGATGCAATTGGCTGCTGCATGTGAGGGACCGTGGAAAGGTGCGTAGCCTCGTCCCTTCTTCCATAAGGGTCCCTTCCTCCCCCATCCCTGCATCCTTCCTGTCTTCTCTTCTCCTCTCTATAGGGTCTCTCTCTGCCCTGCCAACCCCCCACTCAGCACACATCTGTGGCTGTGTCACCCCCCGCTTCCTCTCTGCCTTCGTCCAAAGCTGCACCTCTCTTGAATGTGTTGAGCCTCCAGCATGTTCCCACAAGGCTTTTTAGCGGCGTTGTTTTGTGCCGGATTTGGAGCCTGGTGCTGAGATTCACCGTGTTGCATCAGCTATGCTAACATGTGCATGTTATTCGCTGGCGTAACGTGTGACTCAGTGTGCGAGAAAGCTGAGGTCGCACTACTATATGCAGGAAATATGGTGTGCATATTGCATACGCTTTGCACCTTGTTGATGGTGGAGAGGGTGATGTGATTCACAGCCATATGACTGCGGATGACTTTGGCTTCGTTGGAAAGAAACAACAACATACAAGTGTGATTGAAACTGAAGGCACATCATTTTAGCTTCTTGGTTGAAGGAGTATGTGGAGCACAAAACCAGTCATAAGGGTCTTTTTTTTGTAATTGGGAGTTATGCATCATCTGAAAGCTGAATAAATAAGCTTTACATTGACGTATGGATAGGACGAGATTTGGAACTCTGTAATCTGAGGGTGCAAAAAAAGCTTAAGTTGTCCTTAGCAATGCATATTACTAATCAAAAAGTAAGTTTACAAAATATCTTCAAGAATCATGGTCTTTACCTCATATCCTAATGATGTTTGGCATAAAATTGACTATTGCTACAAATATATCCATGCTACTTCTGACTGCTTCTGTGCTCCATATGTCAGTGTCAGAATAATAATAACTAATATCTTTCATCACAGAGTGAGTCATTTTATATGACCGCTCTTGTGTTTGTATATAGCTATTTTATTTATGCAATACAATTATTTTAGTGGGAACATTTAAGAAAACGGTTCATATATTAAATAAGTCAATGTATAATTTGGATAATTCAGTAGAGTACATAAACACTACTTAATCTGATCTATTTTCACTTTTATGTAAACAAAAAATAGTCTGGCATCAGTACAACTACTGCTTCACATAATGCAATATTTCAGTTCAAAAAACACTGAAACTATTTCAGGTTTAGTCCATGCGCTTGTACACAATGCAGTAAAATCATAAAATCATCTAAAATCATCATCCTATTGTAATATTACTCCAAGTTTCAGTAACATGAAGCAGTGCTGCCCACTGAAATTACTGCCTGATTGTTATGTTTGTTCGGTTATATTTTCCAGTACTAATTGTGAATACATTAAGGAATTCATCGCAAATTAGTAGTAAAAGATGTATTGCATCTGTATATGTTCTTGCTCAGTGCTGTTTGTGATATATCACGTTGGGCGTTTAAGCTCATTGCAGATCAGGTTTCTGATTCATTCTCAACTTCCTTTTGTCTTTCAGTGAAAATCCAAGACTAACAAAGGAAAACCGAAGCCAAGACAAAGAGCCATCAGCCTGGATGAAAACGACTGGAGAGTCCTGGCCAGGAATACAAGTCGTCTTCTGTTTCTAAAGCGGACGAACTATTGCTGTTTTCGTGAGCCAGGGGCTTTTTGAAAGGATGTTGATTTGCACAGATTGAAGATTTTCTCTTTGACTTTTTGCTACCAAAACCAGTGCCAAACACTAACCGTGCCAACCAGAAGCGAGAAATCATTTCACTAGTATTTTTGCAGTTTTATCGATCCATCAAAGCCATTGAAACCCAGCATCCGCGCACAATATCTAGCTTACCCTCCACATCAGTCTTTTTTTTTTTTTACTGTAACGGTCCCTAAGGTGCAACGGTTATATGTGCATCACTTGGTTTAAGTCAAAAACAACAAGCAGCTTTCACTCCCCAAAACAGGGAAAACGGTGCATTTAACATGCTTTACGTAAGAGTGGCCGTTACGAATGCATTAGCCTGAGAGAGTTTGGCTCCTGATCGATTGATCGATGGATGGATGGACACGGTTATGGATGGCTGGCACAGGCCTCATTAAACTTTCCAAATTGAGCTGCTGCTAATTCCGTTGATTAGTTGTCCGTCCTCTCGCGAAGGCCTGTTTAACTCATCCTCTCCATCAGATCTCTTTAGTCATCCATCTCCTCTACAGACTCTGCACATACCCTCTCTGAAGGGTTTAGATACTGAAGCCATACGAACGTCAAGATCCCTGCCGTCGGTCATCCGGGAAGAGCAGGTGCATGGGTATATTCAGGAATATTTGTAGAGGCGTGCATGCTCAGCGGTGGTCCAGGTTTGACGTTCCCTAATCTGCCATATTCACCAGCGAGCCATTTACTGTGTTGACAACTTCAGCCGTCGTCCCGCTACTTGAAAAGACGCTCTTTCACACGTAGGATAGGTCTTTTGGTGCGTTTGCTTGGCGATCTCCACGTGTTCCACATTGACGGATGAATCCTGACTTGTTCATGCCTGTTCAGTGGGCTCAACCATGCTGTCCTGCCAGAACTGGGCCCAAGCCCCCGTTTGTTTTATTCTGTTGGGTTGAGCTCAATCCAGAGCAGAGACACTCACGCAAGAGGGTCCAACACACATAGACCCTCAAACTTTACCTAGACTCGGTCCTCTCTTCCTTTCCTGAACACTTCTTCCTTTCTGGCCTGACTCGTGTCACCAAACCAGGAACTAATATATATACCTGCTGCTTGTCACACTTTGTGAGTGCCCTAACCGACCTACACTCTTCCAAAGCCTTCGTAATGAGCCTTTGTCCCGCGGTGCCACCTTTAGAGAAAAGATCTGCTCTTCCCCATTTCTGAACACTTTAATTCATCGCTCCACCCTACCTTCACCTCTAGCCTCAACGACTTCCTCCTGAAACTCGAAAAAGATGAAGTACTTAGTGTTTTTCTCGAGAACTGAGCCTGATTATGTGGACTGCACAACAGAACCTCAATGACCTTGAAAGGTACTCTTGTTCATCTCGCAAGACACTCTCTTGGACGATAAAAGCCTAAAGCGAGATTTGTTTACAAGACGACATCAGTTCCTGGAGCTGACGATGACAATTGTTTACAAGTCGCATGGGATAGCCGAGGACTAGTTACTTTTTATACAGTTGTCTAGCGAGTCGACAACTGAAGTGCCAACCAGAATAGAAAACATTCGGCGAGACACAGTTTACACTCGAACAGAAATGTTTACATGTTGCCCGTAAAATGAACTTGGATTGAGTCTTGAATGAATTGCTAGTGCCATAGATCAGTAAAATACACATTTTGTTTACAGGGCTAAATTGCTTGCGCCTATTCATTCCATCCATCGAGTCATTGTCGAAGAGTCCAAAAACATCATTTTGTGCCAAATCAGAATTTTTTTCAAACATTCCAGCTCTCACCCGTGACGCATAAAACTAGATTTACCTCATTCCAGTTGATGATTTCCTCAGAAATATGTTTACACCCTAAAGAGTCCCATGCTTGGTTCCTTTAACTTGAACTCCCGTGCTTGGATGTGCATTTTGCATATTGAATAATTTGCATACTAGTGTATGCACACGTGAAAGAGAGATTAATCTTATATATTGCCACACTGACTTGCAACTTTTGATAGGCGCCGGCTTTTTGTAGTCCTCTGAAGTCTTTTATACGAAGGCTTGGCGTTTTTTTTCATCTTTGATAAAAAATAAATTAAAAATAAGCACCCGTTGTATCAAGATGCCACCCGCTGCCATCTTGCTTTTCTTCCTGTTTGGCCCTGTGGTCTCCACAGTGACTATTACCTCGGAACGCTCCTCTGTGAACGGGGGCCCGGTTCTGCTTCTCCTGCGAGGACGCGGCCGAAAGTTCCCTCAGCCCGATGCGAGGGGCAAGGAGGCAGCAGCCATGGCGGCAGAGCCAGAAGCAGCTGAGGTCCCTCCGAGACCTCTGCCGCAGATTATGCTACCCCGCAACGTGACGGCCGATGCCCTGAAGCCCCCGCTGGGAGCTGCGCAGGTGGCCCCTCCGCCTCGGCGCATGGTGGATGTGGACACGTGTCAGGGCTACTACGACGTGATGGGACAGTTCGACAACCCTTTCAACTGCACCAAGGGCACCTACATCTACTGCTGCGGCACCTGTCATTATCGCTTCTGCTGCGAACACCAGCGCAGCCGTCTCGACCAGGACTCCTGCACTAATTACCGCTCACCCGACTGGGCCGTCACCACGGGACCCATCACGCAGCCCCCGGTCCGACACGACCCAGATTTCGACCCACTGCAGCAACAGAGCAACAACACGGCGTACGTCATCGGGGGAGTCATCTCGTTTACCATGGCCGTGGCCATCGGGGTTAAAGTGGCCTTCCATAAACTGTCTCGACGGCCGAGGAACAGAGACATCAACATGCCTAGGTGAGTGAAAGGCTGTGGACGGAGGCAATGCTGTGAACATCATCTGCCTCATCTTTCATGTTTCCTGTCTCCTCAGAGCGCTGGTGGACATTCTGCGTCACCAGTCCAGTCCGGTCCAGCAGGGAGAGAGGAACAACAGCACGGTCCTCACAACCGTCACCTCCAGTGAGGGCACGCTGGGGCGGACGTCGAAAACCTTCTACGCTCCTGTCCTCCAGAGCAAAGAAAACCGGAGTGAGTCTGTCTAATGGATGTAGTCGCGACTAAGGGGAAAGAATACATATTGAGCAGAACGGGGTTGAACTGTAGAGTCAGCTGGTCTGGAGGCATGATTTAGTCGACAAGCCTGAGTGTATGAGGTAATGTAGAACAGAGGATGAGTCAGATTAATTCTGCTTCAGATGCTATGTAACCACACCAAACTAGAGCAGCAAGTAAAGGAGGAGGTGTTTTCCACCTTTAACGCTAAAGCACTCTTCACTAACATCTTACATAGGAATGCTTAACCGATGCAGTTCAGAAGCTGCTTTTAGGAAGTAATCAGCGGCTGGTGAATAAAATACAAATCTTGTCATAATGTTAGTTGTTTATCTGCTGGGTTGTAACCAACGACTAGAGCCATGTCTTGAACCTATTTAGTACTTGTGTAAACTAATAAGACATAAACGATTCTCGTGATGACAAACGACTTTTAGTTGTTTATTAGCATGCATATTACTAGAATATTATCCATTTATTAGTGCTAATTAAGCACATATTAATGCCTTATTCTACATCCCTAATTCTACCCAATACCTGAACTAAACAACTAGCGCAATATTAATCAGCAGCAAATTAGGAATTCATTGAGGGAAAAGTCATAGTTAATAGTGTTAACAAATTTTTTGTTACATTATAGATTCATTTAAAATGAATATTAAAAAATAAAATATAATTGCATGTACAATTTAGTGTCCAAAGTCATTCGTTTTTCTGCCTTTTTTTTCAAATCGTTATTTATTATTATGTTAACTTATTTATTATTATTCTTTACTAATTGTTATGAATTATAAAGATGTCACAGTCCATAACAATATCATTTATTTTAAAAGTGTCTTAAATAGCTGAAAATCCTGATTTCTGAATTAGTCAGTGTATTTTTTCCATCATGTATTAATGTTCAATTAAAATATTTTATAGCACTTTTCTTTTGGCAACATTTTATTCATTTTATTTATAAAAGCTTACTTAATTCTACAACATTCAATTATTTACAATGATTTTTTTTTTAGGGAAAAATGTGCATCCGTAAATCTCTGTTACCAAACTATATTTTGTCTTTAAATCAGTGGAAGTATCTCTCAGAATTGTGTAAGTTACAGGAAATGATGTCACTTTCAGTCACT
>JAUCMS010000038.1:14505320-14530185 GCA_032357445.1 Enteromius radiatus
AAGCCTTTTCCAGTTTAGACAGCTCTTAACATTTAGTTTAATCTAGGACTAGTCTTAAACCCTGTTCGGGAAACCGGTCCATAGTATATATAAATCTTCACATTTAAATGTAAAAAAATGCACCCTTATGATTGGTTTTAGGGTCACATTTATATACACTATATTTTCTAAGACGTGTGAGAATCATAACAATTTTATTCTAAAGTAAAATATAAAATGTCTTTGACTTCACGAGTCAAAATACCAAATGTTGTATGCCGTGGTGTACTGGGGCTGGTGGACTGAACTGGACTGAACTGGACCGAACTGGACGGCTGACTCCAAGGTACTCGAGTTCAAATCTCAGCGAGGATGATCTATGAACTATTGCGGAGGTCTCCGGTGACCACTCTGCCCTGAAGCATGCTCCGGGGGGATCTCTCTGTGCTACGTGTAGCGCAAATTACACAGTGTCTGTGGAACAAATTACTACATGAATAAAGACATTACCATTCAATTTAAGGGAACCACGAACAATACTGTAGTCACACATCTCTACACAAACCTGAGTCATTTTCAGAGATTCGGTGTTCCAGTCACCCATATTCTACGCTCGACCCAGATAGATCTGCTCTGAACACATCAGTTGTGTGGTGTTTGTCTTATTGTGTTGTGTTCTCCTCTCCTAGAGCGAGTTCCACGCATGAACAACACCCAGCTGGCCTCAACAGGAACACTGCTGTCCAGCAAGCACAATAATTCTGGCTTTCACCCCTCCATCTCTCACTCCTTCCACAACCTCGCCCAGCTACCTCCATCATACGAGACCGTGATGAAACCAGAGCTGAGCCGCTACAGCTCCCTCAAGAGACTAGGTGAGTGTGCGTCTGTAATTTCAGACCTGAGGGTCTCTGTGAGGAGGGTGTAGTGTTTTAGGTGTGAGATTGGAGAGGTCTTGCATGTTTCATTTCAGGGAAGTAATATTTTAGTTGATCATATTCATATTCAATCAACGCCCGAAGACTATAATTGTCATATCTGTATATTTTAACCAGATTACATTTTACACCTTCAGCTGGAGTGTGATCTCACTTCACCACACAATACCAATCTCCACATTCATAAGAGCTTATGTTAAACTGAAACTGTCACCTAAATGTGAATTTAAAATAATTTTATAAACAGTGATGGCTAATTTACTATTCATTCCATCATGTCATGCTTTTCCTTTCTTTACGTCCCCTTAAATAATTATTTAGATATCGACTAAAGATTAGGGATTAAGTGTCTTTTTGTTCACAGCATCTTATTTCAAATAAATTCATAAATATATACTTGGTTTTTGTTATTAAAATATTATATTGATATATATGTTATTAATATTAAACAATATGATTTATTAATATAAAATATGAAGTATAGGAATAGCATTAACCACTGTTAATAAATGCTGTAAAATAATTTCTCATTGTTTATAAGTTTATAAGGTCTAATGCGTGCATCTGTTAACGAACTAAGCCTTATTGTGAGGTGTTACCGAAAAACCTGCAACACTGCGATTTATTTTTAGCATCGCAAATTATTTGCATAGCTGAATGTGAATTTGAATGTTACACCTTCATTAAATGTGGTTATACTACTTGAATCTGATTGGCTGATGAATGTTCTAATGTGTGCAATGATACGGAGAAGTAGTTCCAGGCAGATCTTTGACCGCATCACAGTTCCATATCACTCCACCAAACGGTTTCTATTATTTCAAAGGTCTCACAACAGCAAAATAACCAAAACCCACAATGACACTGGCCAAACAAATAAATATAATAATCAATATGATGAAAACAACAGCTCATTTCTATGATTTGTCACAGAATTAGGTTTTATTATATCTCTCCCTCAGAGATGCACGCACATTAACATACGCGCTAATGTTGCTAGCGCTACTCTAATGACTTTATCCTTAACATCAACTCAAAAACAACTTGACTTCTCACAAGAACAGCGCTGATAGTGAAGAAAATTAAATTAAAGTTTCACTATTAGCCTTTTGAGAGATGCAGAGACTCAAGGTAATTCACATCTCTCTGTCTCTCACTCACAAACACACTCATAACTTAGTTATTAACTGCATTAGTCTGCTATCAGCAGCTCAAGCCTCCATTATAGGTCTAAAATGATGCTTTGGTATTAATAGAGGCGTTGGATGAGATGCAGAAGAAATAATCCTCACACAATAGTTTTTAAGTACAAAAAGCAGACAAATACCTTGAAATATATCATCTGATCGATGTCTTGAGGTGTGGCAACTGAAATATAAGCGGAATAATTAACTCTGGGCCGTTGAATTATTAAAAAAAATAATGCACACCACTCTAAGCCCGTTGTCAATTATTCCCTACTTTAAAGGAATAGTTCACCCAAAAATGAAAATTATGGCATATTTTACTCACCCCAAAGCCATCCTAGGTGTATATGACTGACGAACACAGTTTGGCTCTCCCAAGCACCAGCTTGACTCATCATACATCGTACGTTGAGTCATAAGTTAGCCACATCGTTAGACAATCTCACGAAAAAGTCAGTTATACTGACTACTATAAAGTAGAAATACTTTTGTTACAAAAACCCGTTACCAAGCTTGGAAGAGCCAGGATAAACTTTTAAAAAACTCTGACTGTGTTCATCTGAAAGAAGAAAGTCATATACACCTAGGATGGCTTCGGGGTGAGTAAAATACGCCGTCATTTTCATTTTTTGGTGAACATCATTCCCAGACACATCACAAACACTTGTTAAAATACTAATTTTCCTATTTCCTTACTACAGAGAAAAACTTGGATGAATATTCTGGATATTACACCTCCAAGCGGAGGCCAGATAATGCTCCTCCCAGCTTCCACTCCTCCCAGCACCACCTTGCCTGGGGTGGAGACTTCACACTGGGGGCCCGGGGGACCCTTCCGCTGAACACGTCCCGCACGCGCATCCACGTGCCCACATCCACCCCCAACCCCTACCCGCTTCCCCAGATGCAGTACAACCCCACGTTCGACACGATGAGTAAACCGCCCCGCCGGGTGATGTCCCAAGATCAGCTCCTGGCGCTGGGGGAGGGGAACACTCTCTCACGCCTCTCCAAGAACCAGCAGCATCAGTACTACAAGCCCATGACCACCAGCAAGAGCTCCAACACCCAGACTTTACGCAAGTCTCACGAGCGCCTCCTGGTCTCTCCGGACCGCCTGGAGGAGCGGATGATGGCTGATTACGGCGGGATGGCGCCCACCATGTCCCGTCTCTCGCACCATCAGAAAGCCCAATCCCAGCAGAACGTGTGCGTGACGCCCTCGCTTGACCGCCATCACATGATCAAAATGAATTCGCACCCTACCTCCGGCCGCGAGCAAGACCACACGGTGCCCGCCATGTCCTCCGGCCACGGGGCCGGGACTATGGGATGGGGGGAGGTCCACGGCTCCGGAGGAGGGCCCGGAGCCATGGCGCACAGTGCTCGCCGAATGGCCTTCGCCACGAAACGCCAGAACACCATCGAACAGCTGCATTTCCTTCCTGGAGGCGGTGGTGGTGGTGGAGGGGGTGGAGGTCAGGCACTGAGGACGGGGAGCAAGAACGAAGTAACCGTGTGAGCGCAAAAAAAGACAGATGGTACGGAGACGATGGATAGACGAGGTGTGATTGCACAAGCCGAAGGGAGGGAAGGCGGTGGAGTGTAAAGAAAGGCTGACGAGCGGAAAGCAGGAAGCAAAGGGGTCCGAAATTAGACCCAAATGAACGGAATATGCAGTGTACTGCTATTGAGAGAAGGAGGGATGTAAAAACCATTGCATAAGTGATTCTGTAGATCCCTAAATTGCCAAATTCTCCATAAATAGAAGTGTGAGGCAAGGGCCCGGGTCTCCTCTGACCTGCGAGTAGCATATAGTGTCTCGCTGGCACTATTTAGACATGATCCAAGGAGTTGCTAAAAAGGAAAAGGTTCATTACTAGAATAGGCCAAGTTTTCTCTATTTAGTACATTCCAGCAGATGTCAAAGCCAATTGGTTAATTTGTTTTATTCCCTGATTTATTGACCTCCAAACGTTTGGTTTCACTGGTTTCATTCGATGTGAAGCGTGTAGAGGTGTATCACAATCATCGTTAAATCATGAATAAGGGAACAAACTGGACGAAACGAACAAGTGTCCAGTAGTACACTGAATTACCTCACAGAAGCTATGATCTGACTGGATTTGGGAATGGATTAAGTAGCTTGCCATCGAGTGAAGGAAACGCCGGTAATTGTGAAAAGAGGAGAACTCAAGGACTCGAAAGATGTCACTCGTTTTGTGACCTGACTCTTTAGTCTGCACTGTTAATATTAGTCCAAATCCCATCAGCCATATTAGAGCTTATTCACACGGAGGAAAAGATCTTCTTTGGGAGACGGGTGTTACACTGATGATTTTTAGCCTCTTATAACTGAGACTGTGAATCAAAGCTGACTTGTCGGTTTGATTTTTTTTTTTTATTTTGCATTGTGAATACAATTTTGGCTGTTTTATAATACGATCTGTCAGATTGATGAGGAAATCGAATGCTTGGGCAGACGGGCGTTTGGAAACTCAGCCATTGAAAATCTGATAGAAGTCATGCCTCTTTCTTGCATGTTTGACCAATCAGAGAACAGCTTCGTATGACGTCCTGGAGTCAATGCGGTTGTTCTGTTATTTATAAGCGTTAAGAGTTGAGATTTAATCATGGGCATGCAGTAATGTCAAATAAGACAGCATACTCTTCACACTTAATTTGCTACTCAAGCTGTTGTATTGAGGGGAAAAGGGTTGGTTATACTACGGACAATTTAATCCAAGGGCTATACTGAAACTTCTTCATTTGTGTCTGTGCTTCCGTGTTCTGACGGCTTTTTATCTTTTCCCGTGACACGGCTGTACGGAACATAATAGTGTGCAAAATAATACCGAATCTGCAAAGCTACTTCAAACACTCTGTGTCACTCTAGGATGCATTATTATCTAACCAACGAGTTAGGGTTTAGAATTAAAAGGTGTCTTGTTTATCTATACTATATTCAAGGAAAATGTCTTTTTTTGTTTGCAATTTCTGTGTTTTTCAGCTGTCTCCACATCAAATGGACACTGTTGTGGTGGAATGTCTGAGAACGACCTGGCTGAGGAAGATTATTGGGCCATAATATAGTATTTTAGATCACTCTGCAATGTTTAAGCTTTTATTAACTTTGACTCAATTAAAACGCGTTGAAAAAAGGTAAAAAAAAAATTTTAATTAAATCCCGAATGTTCCAATATGTACACATGCCAATTTATGTGCATATATATATATATATATATATATAAATATATAGTCATCAGTATTATTCATATTCTTGATTATGAACATTGTTTTGTTTGGTTTTTTTTTCTCTGTGACTTTAGAAATTGTTTTTATTCCTGTTTTCCGTTTATATTTGAGTTTCTAGTGGATTCTTACCTTTGTAACTCGACAAAAAAAAGCAGATGCAATCATAGTGAAAAGACAAAACGCATGAAGATGTCAAAGCCAGTGTTGATGATGTCATATTGCTGACTTCTGATGTCAAGGTGTGTATGTGTCCAGTTTGTGTGTCTGTATTTGTGTGCTTGTGTGTATTTCAGTGTCTATTTTGGAATGCTTTATCTCGCATTTTATCTGACTTTTGCTCCGTGTGAAGTCAGAGAATGTGCATTTCAGAAAACCCAAAATATGATTTGATTTTTAAGTGAGTGTCTCTTTGAATGCAAAAAATTAAAGGAATTACAATAATAATAATAAAAAAAATCATTTTCCATTGCTGCATTCACCAAAGTTATGGAAAACAAAATAACCATAGGAGTATTTAATCTTTTTTTTGCTTTGTTTTTTTTTTATTATGCATAAACCTTGTTGTAAATTTTCTGGGGGAAAATGCCAAAATGCCATGCATAAAATATTTACAGCAAAAACTTTAATTATTATTATTTTTAAATAAAATCCTCACCATTAAGAAAGATGTTTCCTGGAGATTGATGTATACTTGTGTACTTTTTCTCATGAATTATTTTGAAATATGGTGGTTTTATGTTTTGCATCCCAATATAGCCTATGTTCCAAATATTTTGATATTTAGATGAATTGCTTGTTTACCTCAGGTAAAACAACCAGTGGTCTGTTAACACGTGCAACTCATTTACCAAGCTGATCAATCTGGATCAGAATGGGGATTGTTTATGTTACCAACAAAGGAGAAAAATAATAATTTAGTGGTTGATGTATTATCTAAATGTTTAAAGTGATTTACAAAAACTCAGCTCTTCATCTTATTAATTTTGTTTAGATTCATTGGTCTAAAATATCGTTAAAACCTAGCTTTTTTTAGTCTCTGTTGTTATGGTGTGGGCTACATTTGATTTTGGTTGTCAAAAGTAGAACACTATTTTATTATATTTATTGATATAAAACGGTCCGTTTCAGGTTCTTTAATGGTTCCTGAGGGAGACGGACGAGGCATCACCGGCATTCGCCATTTTGAGGGGCAGGGTGGGCGAGGACCTTATGTTCGGGTAGGGGTGGGGGGGCATGTTGGTAAAATGGCTTCAGAGAGGTCCTGTGCCCTGCATCCTTTCCTAAATATACGTGCTGTCTAAAAATGCTGGGCGCGCGCGCGCTCTCTCTCTCTCTCGCAACGTGAAATAATTGTAATTAATGTGTCTCGCATATGCGCGGAACAGCTGCTCCTACTGACTGTTTTATATCCGTCAAACACGCTGAGAGAGAGAGATGAAATGTGATGTTTTCGAGTCTCGCGCAGGGGGCTCGTGGAAATGTGCGCTTTGAGAATGTGTTACTACGTCACATAACAGTGAGACATGTAGAACGCGCCTTTTGTTTTTGGCGCTTTTAAACGCTGGTTTACTAACACCGTGACATTACGAGTCCCGTTAAGGGTGTTTTGTTTTAAAACTAAGTTACTCACCATTTCCCTGTCATCCTACCTCAATAAACTCTGATACATTACAGAACGGAAAAAAGCCTTTCTTTGACCCCCACTTATTCATCGCATGCTGGTTTCAGTGCGCTAAACAGGACAATGTCGGACGTTTTAACATGTAACACCACCCGGAACTTGTATCGCTGCCCGGAAACGACCACTGTGAGGCGAACAGAAGTACCCAAAGGAAGACGGGGGCACTAAAAATTGACACGGGGCGGAAAATATTTGGCCGACCATAATCCGCAAAAAAATTGAGCGGAAAACGAAGTCGAAGAACAGTTTCTGTCGAAATCCTAGGATGAGCACGATCTCGCGCGAGGTTGAGCGTTAGCGAGCGCCGCCAGCGGAAATTGGGGTTTGTTTAACGGATCGAAAGCGATGGAGAGGCCTGCGAGAGTGTTTTTCCACGGGATGAGGAAAAATGACCTGCTAACCTGAAATCGGAAACCGCCTTTGTGCACATCTACGCTTTCGGCGCCCTTTTTAGCGTTATTATTTTCACGCATTGCTCTTCGAGAGGACTTTCTTCGTTCACGAGCAGGTGGGATAGCAAAGCTTTTGAATGCATTATGTTGAAATGTAAAAGGGTACGACGTCTTTATTTAGCTAGCTAAGAGGCTAGCAGAGTGAAGTGGGCTTACAGGCTGAATTCATCTGACGGGCTGTCTGCGCTCACACTCACTTTCTTGTTTATGTTTATGTTTTTCTGTCATGTTGTTAGCCTCTACGCAACGATTAGCATACGCACATATAGCTGAATTGGTGCACGATAACGCCAAGTTTGTACATTTAACAGCTCTGACTTTGCTGTAATTTTCTATTTTGAAACTTTTTGCTGTGCCATAGAGGGATGTGATTGAAAAAGGGAATTCGGCTCTCCCCCTCTCCCTCATCCCCCCTTCACAGTCGGAGAACAATCGGCGCTTTTCTTTCAACCTGCAAAGGCTTCGGTAAGTTTCAACAGTTCTGCAATAGAATTTAATTATAGTTGCGTGGAGATTTTGTCCTTTTGTCTGTGATGTTGACATTGTGCCGTCATTTGATTTTCTTTGCTGAGCTCTTGATTTTCGTAATTTTTTTTTTCTCCTCAGTGAATTGCTGAATATTGATTATTTTCGCATGCATGTTCTCTCACTGGAGTTATTGGTATTATGATCACCAGTGTTGCATTTTGGTTACATTTGACAAATGTAAGTACTTTTTGCATGTGACGTTTTAGGATTTGTGAATGTGGGTAAATGAATAATGAATGCCTTTTTATTTTACATGTTAATTTTTTATTTCTTTTATATATAATCTGTATTTAAGTATCTGTTTTCCTTTATCAATTATCTATCAAAAAAAAAAAATATATATATATATATTAAAACAAATATGTATATATTTTGCATAATGCATAAATTGCTGTACAAACATGAATTTGGTCACCTTTGTTTACAACCATTGGTATTTTTAAGTAGTTTCAGTTCATAAGGATTTGATTTGTCCAGATATAAGAATCTGATATTGACAGGTTTAAGGACTATGTACTGCATGTGTTGGAATGCGTGGATGAATGTTTTCAGCACTGTTTTGGCTGGTATGGATTGAAGTATTTATTTATTTACCTTATATATTCAAGATAAGTTGGGTCACGTTAATAACCAGTGTTCATTTAAATAGTATATATATTCAAATATTAATATTAAACATATATATATATATATATATATATATTAAACTTATTTCTAAGGAACACTTTTAGGAATGTATGCATGTTGTCAGTGTATATTATTCATTATTTTTCTTATTTGCTTAGTTCTTAGCTACGTATATTCTGAAAAATATTATATAGTTGCTTGTTTCAGAAAGCATGCATATCTGACAACGGGATGCACAGTTTGTCCTAGAAGCACCTGATAACCTCATACTGATTTTAACCTGGTAACATGTTATTTAGCTTAACCCTCAGACGTCAGGCATTATAGTTTGGGTAATCTGTCAGTATTACTATAGTATAGTGTTGTTGTAATACTACGTTTTCAGTAAAATGCCATGTCATTTAATAATGGTTTGGATATCACAGCAAAAAAGAATATGCTGTTGTTACATTGCATGTTATATGCTAACGGTTTAATTTTTATTTTTAAATATGCATGAGCTACCAGTGGTCTTTTAATTAATAAATAGTTGCAGCTCATTTCCTGTTGAAATCTGTAAGGATTTCTAAGGACAATTTAGATTTTTATTTTATTATTATTATTTTTTTTTTTCAGAATAGAAAGTGTAAAATGTATGCTTTCTGTTTACATGGAGTAAAAGAAGCAGGGTAGCTCAGTTATTATACATTCCTTACAGGACTGTGTGAATGAATTTGAACCGTTTATATTAACCAAGCTGCTTTTATTTGCTTGTTTCTTCAGTTACAGTGTGCATGTTATCCACAAATAATATATTATATTATATTGCAATATTGTGAAAAAGGCTCTTATCAGCTGTTTTTGGTTTGTTAAACATTAATATGTGTATTTAAACATTAAATTCAAACAATGGTTAGGCAGTGTAATGCATTTCTCAACCAAGTAAATGCTGCTGTAAGGTAATTTTGATATTATTGTCCAAAAGTAATAGTATTTCTGACATCCATTTTTTAGATATTTAGATGTTTATCACATTATTTACCATTAGAGTTCTAAAATTATTTCTGTTATTTGTCTGTTATCTTGTGTTTTGAGTCTTTGTATCTTTTAGGGGTTTTTTTGGTGGAAGAAAGAGATGTTTTATGAATTGTGTTAGAAAGTTATGCTTTGCGTTTTCTCATGTCTTATTTTGTACTAATCACTTCATGTTCTTTTGAAATATTTGTCCTTTGATTGAAAATCTTCTAACTGTTTCTGATCTCTCTTTTCTTTAAATCAGGACCGACAGGGTGCCCACGGCAGAGAGGAGGAAGAACTACTTGGTCAAACCACTGTGCTGTGTTTGTGGTCTTCCAGCTGAGGTGTTCTAGACAGAGGTTGGATACACCCTGTGGACTATCTGACCTTTCACCTTTTCACTCCAACTTGGAACAATTGAGAGAGAAAAGAGTTTGCTCACTAGAATTTTCTCGTTGAATGAAGACATTACAGGAAATCAAAAGCGGGACCATATTATTCAGAAGTCTTCAAAGGAATACACCAATATCAAGAAAGAAAGACATTCCCTCGTTGCTTCAGTTTTAAGTGGCTTTCAACACTAAATGGTTTGCTTTTTAGTGAAACACATTTTGTGAAGCAAATTTTCCTATGATATTAATAGACATGTTTTTACTGTTTTATCTGTACATATAGTAATTTTGAAAAAAACTGTGTTTATTGCATGACATTGTAAACAACCTTTACCTTTTTTTTTTATATTTATAGATGATTATTTAATCCAAGACTTCCAGAGTTTTATCAGATGTAGTGGCCCACTACTATAGCCAAAACTCTGTTTGTTTGGGATGTACGGTCATAACATCAGACACATTACTCCCACACAGGCATTTCTTTGTAAAAACTGGAGCTGCTAGCAGATTGCTTTAAAGCTTTATATTGATTATTAGTGGCCCTAGTGCCAGATTTTTTTTTTTTGACTGCACATCTTTTAGGTTAGATTACATTGTCTGCTTTACTGCAGTAACGAGTGGTCAGGGACGAAAAAAATCCTAGGAACACCCCTCAACAGTGAGGGAGATGTTCCAGTTTGGAAAGTACCCTATGGACATTTTAGAAATGCTCAGTGGACACCAGGCTCACCAGTTCAAAGGACTGGGGCTGGAAAGACAACTGCAGCACCAACAACAGGTCCAACTTCAGCACCAGCAGCAGCTTCAGCAGCAGCAGCAACAACAAAGCGAGGCATCTGGTGGCCTCCTGTCTGGGCTTGGCCTCGGTTCCCTTCAAGGATCTAGAAGTAATGCATTTGCGGATTCTTCGTCCTTATTTGCCAAAATGAGTGCGCCCCCTCCACCCCTTCCACAACAAACTCAATCCTCATCATCACAAAGCACACGTAAATCAAGCAAGATGAGCAGCAGCAGCGGGAGTGGCAGTTCCGCCTCTGGCTATCCACAGTTCTTACGCACATTTCACCCTGCAGAGGCGGCTCTAGCGCAGGAGCAGCTTCACTCAGGAATGGGGCGTTTCGATTTTGCAGGAGGGAGTACTGGAGGGGGCTCTGGGGTGATTGGAGGAGTCGTAACATCAGCACCACCGCCGCCACCCTTGCACCCTGGCCTCTCCGTACCTCAGCCGTCTCCTGGGCCGTCCTCGTCATCGCCCTCCCCTTCGAGTTCAACCACCACTTCTAATAACCCCCCCAGCAGTAGCAGCTCAGTGGCTGGATTAGTCGGAGCCCAGTCTGACGCGAGAAGTTTACACCAGCAGTTCAGTTGCATGCTCGCTGCAAACCAATACCTGTTTTCTGGAGTGCCCACAAACGCCAGTTTAGAGCAGTTTCTAGTTCAGCAGGGTCCACATAATCATCTGGGCCTTGCGGATTCAAATGCAGGCCTTGCTCCTCCTCCAGCCCTCCATCCTTCCCACGCCCATGGCCATCCAACTCCTCAGCCCCAGCAACAGCAGCAGCAGCTCCCACCTCATGCATTGTCTCACCCTCACAGCCATGCGCATCCACACCACCCTCTACACCCTGCCCCCCAACCTTCACCTCTTGGTGGTTTTGATTTCCAAGGTATTCCTGTTCTTTCATCCAATCAGCTGGCCTCTCTAATGCAACAAGAAGCAGGCCTGCCTTTGCCACTCCCACTCCATCTCTCTGTACCAAAAGATGATGGGAAAGGAGATAGTGGATCTGGGGCTGGAGGAAGTGGAGGTAGTGGCAGCAGGAGAAAGAAAGCCATGGCTGGCTACCTGCCCCAGAGGAAGTCAGAAAATAACAGTAGCAGCAGTTCAAGCAGCGCTAACTGCCACGCCAGCTCTGGGGCACATGGTCATGATGGGTCCTCTGGTCTTGTGGGAGGAGGTGGAGGGGTTGGAATGAGGGGTCTTGGTGGTGACCCCTCCTCCATCCTCTCCTCGTCAACACCGTCCTCCTCTTCTTCAACTGTCTCCTCCTCTTCTTCCTCTGCCCCATCTTCAAACTCTGCTTCTGTGCTGGTATCAAACATCTCTCAAAACCCCAAGCCCGAAAATCAGCAGCCAATGACTCCCAATATAACACAGCCAGAGCAAGAGCCTCTCTTTCATTGTGGCGAGTGTGGCAAGTCGTTTAGCCACCTCCCGAGCCTTCGCAGACACATACGCTGCCATGAGGAAGATGGTGGCGGTCCCAACAGCAGCACAAATGCAAACCCTAGTCATCAGCATCAGTCAGATCTCCCCCACTCAACACAAGATGGAATTACACAAAATGCTCACCATCAGCATGAGAACACAGACCCCATGTCTTCCGCTTGCTCAAGTCCAGATAAGTCGTACTGTTGCAACGAATGTGGAAAGGGGTTCAAGAAGAGAGGGCACCTGCTTCAGCATGGCATTATCCACTCTGGAGCTCGTCCGTATGCCTGCTCCGTCTGCGAGCGTTCATTCAACCGCAGAGAATCTCTCACTCGGCATGAGAAAATTCACGAAGAGAAGCCCTACCGCTGCCCTGCTTGTGGCCGCTGCTTTAGAGAGAGCACTTCTTTGCTTAACCATGCTGCTTCGGGTAACTGTGGCAAGCCAGGGAGGAGATCTAGAAGCAGCGACGGTAGCTCAATAAGTTCAGTTGAGGGCAAGGTCGAAAGCGATTTTGCAGGTGGGCAAATGGATGACACGAAAGAATTGGTATTTTGCAAAAACGAGGACACGGCAGCAATGTCTTGTGACAGCCTGTATTCCCAGGGAAGAAGCGTTCAGAATCCTGTGGCCAAAACGGAAGAGAAGTATAATCCAGATTATTCAAGAGATCCTTACCAAACGTCCTACAGAGTCGATGATTATCGTCGGCAACCGGCCAACCCATCATCCTACTCTGGAGACTCGTGTAACAACAGCATGTCGAGCCCGGCCCTCAGAAAAGCTCCTTTAGCCCCCACACTTCTCCCGCACCCTCAAAATCAGCAGCACCATCACCAACCGCAGTCTCATCTGCCGCTCTCCTCTCTTTTGGATGACTCTGAGGATGAAGTCACCAGTAGTGCCATGTCTGCCATTGCTGCAGCTGCCGCCGCCTCTGTCTTGCCTGCTGAGATGAACAATACCGGGGGACGAGAGGAACGGAGAGACATTATCGGAGGTCTGCTAGGAGGGCTTGGCTTCGGGTCAATGGGTGCCTCTTCATCAACATCAGCAGGAAATGGCGGGAATGAAGAATGCCTGAGTGGTTCAATGATACCTTTATCTCACCCCACCCAACAACAACAGCAGCAGCAGCCCAACTCGCAGAATGCCAATAATCCCAATGCCAAACCCAAGCGGCCACGCAAGCCCAGACAGAAAAGAGAGCCGAGACCTGGTGGGGCTCCAGGAGAAGGAGTGAAACGCCGCAGAAGCAACAGTGCAGCTGGAGATGGCTCCGAACGGCCTTATCTATGTACTGTTTGTGGACGGGGCTTTAGTAGACGCGAGACTTTGCGTCGGCACGAACGCGTGCATACGGGGGAAAAGCCATTTCATTGTGACATCTGCGGTAAAGACTTCCGGGAGCCGTTTCACCTTACCAAACATCAGACCGTTCACTCGGGGGAGAAGAACTACAAATGCACCCTTTGTGGGAAGGATTTCGGATATGCACAGAGTCTGAAAAGGCATGAAAAGCTGCATCTACGGGGAGATTTCAAGCCGAGGCGGAGTAAAACCAAATCTGCTGCGAATCAAGGGGCACCTGCTAATCAAGATCAACCCGATCAAACCAATCAGACCAACCCTGGCGCTTATTACTCCTATTCTCAGGATAAAGTTCAAGGATCGAACGCTAGCACAAGCAACCAACCCCCTCCTAAGCTATATACATGCGAGATTTGCTGGAAATCTTTCCGCCACCACTTCCACCTGACTGCCCATCACCAAGCCATCCACGAACACGGAGGGGAGAAACTGTTTTCGTGTGAAGTGTGCGGTAAGGCGTTTTCCTACTCCAACAGCCTGACCAGACATAGATTATCTCAACACGGCTTGACTCGTTCTGGGCCAACGACGCAACCAACAGGAAGCGAATCTATTGGAACTGCCCCACCGGTCTCCGAGAGCGAGGCTGCAACCAATGCACTCCTTCATATAGCGCCCGAAAGTGGAAGTCATGGAGTACAACAGCCCCATTCCACCATCGCTCTCGCACAGCATCCTCAGGCTGCTGGCTACTCTCCGCTTTTCTACACTCCAGAATCAGGACATCACAGTTCGAACGTGACTTCGCACCCCCAACATCTGCACTACTCAAACCCCCCAATGGCCCCACTTCAGATTCAACAACCACTCAGCGGGAAGCAACTAATTTATTCGGGGGTTCCAAGCAACACTGTTCATTCCACTCCACCTCATATCCACATTTCACCACCCCAGCACTCTCAACACCACCAGCAGCAGCAGCAGCACCCCTTTTCCATGCAGTCTCAACATCTACAGCAAAGCCCGCAGGCCCAGGGAGATGGCACCCAGAGGAAGAAAAAAAAAAAGAAGAAAAAATATAAACTGGCTAGTAGCATGCAGCTGATGGCTGGATTCAGTGCTTACGAAACTGCCAGGAGGCATATGTATTTAAAACGGAAGAAGTGCAGGCTTCAGCAGCAGCGAAAGAGGAAGAAGTGGATAGCTCAGCTGAAATGGGCCAAGTTTACTGGAGAAAGGCTTGGTTTAAATGTAGGTGGAGGCACATGGCGTGTGGGGCGGTTAAGGTTCAGAGGCCTGCGGTCTCTCATTGTTCCCTTAAAGTCATACTCTTGCCCCGTCTGTCCCTTTACCACTTTCTCAAGCCACGTAACTCTTTCAGTGCACCGTGTGACCAGGCATCCGCCCCAAAAACACGGCCGCCAGATTCGCCTGCGCTGCATAGTCTGTGGAAAACGTTCTCGAAGGCTACTGACAGCGCTCCATCACCGGGCGCACCACCTGTCCGAAGGAGCGTTCGCTTGCTCTCGATGTCCTTCACGGTTCTGGAACGGCAGCCTCCTGCAGCGCCACAAATTCGCATGCCGGCGCGTCAGTAGAGGAATCAGAATGTCAATAAAGGGGACTAATGTTCAGAAGGCAGAGGACCAGTCTGAAAGATCAACAGTTGTGACAGGTTACAGGCACTGAGCAAAACTGACACCTGAAAAAGCGGAAGGCCTTAAAACAAAACAAAAAATCATGTTTTCGAGGCAAGGACCACGTGAAAATAGGACTTTGGTGGAAAGAGCCTCAACTCCTGAACCGTGGTACGACTGTAACCAAGGGAGTGCCTCGTGAAAAAAAATCAGAGACTCAGTTGACGTGAAAACAAGCCTGTACCTAAAGAACCATCCATTATCGACATGGATCTCTAACACGGTTTCTCCAAAGGGGAAGAATATCCTAGATTATGGAACTGTTTTTTGGTAGCACCTTTGTTGTAATGGTAGCATCTCTATCCTCTAAAAATGCATTCATTATGTATTTTCGTAACTTTATTTGTGCTGCAATGATGGATGCATACCAGTGAAAGTGAACTAATTTGAACAGTAACAATCTATTCTCTAAACTAGCTTCCCCCAGTACTCAGAGCTTAACGGTATAGCCTTTGTTTACTCTCATTTATACGTAGCTTTTTTTTTTTTTTTTTTTGTTCTTGTTCATCGAGGTGTTATGTTTCCCCTTCCTTTTGCTGTCTTCATGTTAAAATGCAAATGTTTGACCTGGAACTGAAAGTTACTGGTTTTGGGAAGAGAATCAAGTACATAGTGTGTGTATTCCCAATGAACAACCTCAATAATGACACTCCATGTTGAATTGAACAGTGTCTCGAAGAGGACTCGCTGCAGTGAAACTGTCAGAAAGTGCAAAATATTCTGCAGAGCTGATGCGGAGGGGACAGAATGGTGTTGCTAATGCCATGTTCCTGTGTTTAATGTCATCTGTTTTTTAAGAAATATGTAAAGAAACCTTTGCAGGTGTTTCTATGGCAAGTGTTAATGTCTTTGGTTGTGAGATTGGCTAGCGGGAGCAAGGAATAGCCAGTCTGTACTGTACAATGCGTATTATATTTTATTATGTAACAGTTGTGTTCTTTCTTTTTTTTTATTATTATTATTAAAAGTATATGTTTTTTTTTTTATCATTTTTACTATTTTAGGGGTGGGTGGGTTTGTGGCAGGGTCTGTCATTGTAAGATGTGGGGAATATATGTATCGGTGTGATTTTTGTTCCCTGCCCCTTTGATCTGTTTAACCCAAACCACAGTTAAGCCCAGCTTTCCCAACACTATTGTATTCATTCTCAATACTTTACTTAGCTCTACTGTCCCAATGTTTTCCTCTCAGTAAACTAAAATACAAAAATATAAATACTAAACAAACTGTTTTCTTTTTCTGAGTCAACAGAAATGTTGAGTTTCTCAGAAAGCAAATAAAAAGATAGAAAATGTACAGTTTATGTTGTGAGTGTTTCTTCCGAGTGTTTATGGGAAACGGAGCTTTGGCTCTTCGTGACGGTAAGCAGATTGGCTTAATTGGTTATTTATGGCATGAAAGTTAAATGATTTATAAACATCAAATGAGAGGATCCGACCAGGTGTTACGCACCTGGTGCCATGGTGCCTAGTTCTGCTGGATGGGGCTGTTTACAGCTCGCGTGTGTTGGCACATGCCCTATGCAGTGCCATACACTATTAGAGGAGCAGGGAAGAATGCCCTTAAGGGTGCTTTGGTTTGGTGTGTCAGAGAAACACAACTGTCTGTTCACTTGGTTTCTCTCTGGTGTCTCGCAGCAAAAGTTTAATGAGTTCAATACAGGACATCATCTCACGTGACCTTAATTGAAATGAAGGAGAAACTGCGAGTGGCAAACAATGTCCACTAGATGGCAGTAATGTTCTCTGTGTGGCAGAGGCCTCTGAAATCAAATCAACTTGATTTTCTGTGCGAGGCTTGAGGAGTGAACACAATCACGCACAATGCCAACGATTCTGTGTGTTTTCCCCTCCAGGATCACATATATTAAATCTGTTACGCTGTGCTAATATTTTCTGAACGCTAGTTTAACCTCTCGTTACATGTTGCCCCAAAAACAATATGCAAATTATATTTAGTTTATAGACACATTGGACATAATTAATGACCATTTTACACACATTTTGCAGAAAGTAAAATGGTATATTAAATAATTCTTTTAAAACACAGTTGAGAATCATTATAAATCTGTATATATAAAAATCGCAAAAATACAAAACAAAAGGATATAAAAAATGTATTGTGTACAATGTAATTAACAATGTAAAGACATTTTTCTAAAACTTTTAGAACGGTTCTCCTTTTTATTATCCATATAGGTTTAATAGTCAAATAAACCTGGATTTCAGGCAAAGTTGAACATATTGGCCTGAAATGGTAATAGAAATGTAATTTCACCTGAAACACCAGTATCTTTTGAGGTTTTTAATCGAGTATATTTTAAACTAAAAAGACTGGTCTTGTAAATAGAAATACACTTGTCTCTAAGTATATTATATTCACTAGAAAAAGCTATAAACGTCTGCTATAGAGATTTCCATGCCTTTAAAACTTTTCAATATTAATTCAACCAGGCACAATTTCTAAATTCTCTCATATTTCTAGGTCCTCCTTTGATTCTGCAAACGCTGCACATATGCATCTTGTTTACTGTTACAGATCCAGAATAATTCTTTACATCTTATGCTTTCGTGCACACAATTTAATACAGATTTCAGATGGCTATTATCATAATTTTACACACTTTAAATCGTGCACCGTATCGGTTGTGTGCTCAAACACTGCAGTATGTGCAAAAGAATCCTTCTTCGTATTTGTTTTCATTTTTAAACACGCAAAGGCAGATTCCATTTGATCTCTGCATCTGACAAGAGTCGCCGGCACTAATCCACAAAGATCTCACCAAGCCGCCTTTGCATGTTGTTTTACTCCCATCTCACGCGGCACTCGCATGGGGAGAACTCTGGGAGGAGCG
This sequence comes from Enteromius radiatus, assembly GCA_032357445.1. Taxonomy (NCBI): domain Eukaryota; kingdom Metazoa; phylum Chordata; class Actinopteri; order Cypriniformes; family Cyprinidae; genus Enteromius; species Enteromius radiatus. Next base: position 14,523,430 of record JAUCMS010000038.1, read on the forward strand.
ACTGACCTAGTTTTGTCCAATCGGATCTGGCGAAGGGCAGAGACTGACCTACTTTAGACCAATCGCGTGAAGGAGAGGCCGCCGGTAGGTAGCGAGCGCGCGTGCCTGGGCCATGTGCTTGCTACGAGGTCTAGTGCTGGCCTTAAGGTACTGTGGAAATACATTTGTGTCGGCCAAACCGACATGCTCACGTTTTTAGACTTATTCGAGCCAATGACCGCTAGCGACACATTACAGAATGAATGAGTATGGGTAGAAAAAGCAGTTTTGAACTTGGACGGACCAGACGAATGCAATTCCGATAACAAACATTTGCATCTGTTGATTTTGTTCATATGTGTTTACATTCGCAGACACGTTCTCACGCCACCATCGCAGCCCAGCAGATGTTCTTCAGATGCATGACATGACGCAGTGTCAAAGTTACTAATGTGATTCTTACCTGCACATTTATTATGAATAGTGTCAATTCAGAGTCCGAATTAACAGTCATTTTAGTGGGTCTATAAAAACTCACACATAAGGAAAAGGTAGCAAACTGAGTAAAACAGTAAACATTTATAGTCATTTTTGTTGAGAACGCTGCAAGCCAACATAAATAACAAAGAAATCATGTGTACTTTTGTCGTTGTGTTATTATATCGAGCTCTGTCCTGCTGTTTGGATGAATATGTAGCTTTCCGTTCGAATGAGTTCGATCCAGGAAAATATAACGGCACGGAAGAGGTTAGTGAAAACAGGGGTGGTCTGACATTAATATGTAAACCGAGACGCTTCCTATTGGCCGGAGCGGCTCGTTTATCATATTGTGGGCGTTGATCGAGGAGGTGTGCGTAATGAATAATTAATAGCCCCGCCCCTCAGTGCCGTTTCCCCGTGAGAGGTGATGTCACGAGCGCTGCCCGTGTACGTTCCAGCTGACTCTTGCTACGAGACCGAGCGCTCGCTTTACCGAGTGCCTGGAGAAAGAAAGAGAGAAAGAAAGAAAGAAAGAAAGAAAGAGGTTAGCTACAAAAATAACGAGAGAGAGAGAGCAACAAAGAGGGCAGAGGAATAATAACAGTCACGACCGTCACCGCTCACGTTTAATTTGTTTATTATATTCCGAAGAGAGGAACCATCTTTTTATTTGCACACGGAGTTTTTTCCAGCTCTCTTTTGATTCGATTCAGTCTGATATTATAGCTTACTCGCAGACTGTGGATCTCTGCCTCCATGGACGCCCGTCTAATCCAACTCCTTCGTTTTTTCGGGGAATATTTCTGTCCTGGCCGCGAGGAGCACCAGTTAAACGCGATGACATACGTCAACAAATGAGCGGCGATCCCACGGAAGGTTTACTGAACGTCAAACAATCGGAAGCCAGCGCTCTCGAAGAGCATGAAGTACAACTCCGGCATCTCTCTCACTTGAGCGGACCGTGCAGAACGCCAGTCCACTTCAGGTCCCCAATGGGAACGCATTAGGACTCCGAATTCGAATCGAAACACTCATGAACTTCCGCACCTCCGAGGTTCGTTCCACTGCCAAGCTCTGCCCTTTTTTCTACATTTCTACTTTTTGATTGGAACACTTGATTCGGTCAACCAGCTCAACTGCCCAGCCATCTGAAAAGTTATTAAGTGGTTAAACCTGGACTAGGTGTTACACTGAGGAATGTCCAGGCCAATTTCTCAGCTATTGCCACCTGACCTTCCAGCAGGGACCAGTCCACAGCTCGGTCCTGCCAACCCTGCAGGTACCACCACCACCAATGGCCACCTGAACACTTCCATGGCCAGTCTAAAATCCCTTCTTCAGCTGCCTATCAAAGGAGACCAGAGAGGGAAGGACTGCTGTGCAGAGATGAAAGGTGACTCTCTCTCTCTCTCTCTCTCTCAATCCACTCTTAAATACATATAATCTGCAATCCACATCATAATGTTTGCTTATAGTGTAGTTAAGTCACCTCTCAAGCTCTAGGCTGATCTTCCTCAGTTCTGTGCAACCAGGAAACATCTATTCTTCCCTCCGCTCCACGGATAAATCCTGTAAACTGACCGGTTTATAATAAATTAAAGAAATTAAAGGCCTCTCCCCTCTCTTAAAGGGATTCGTGAAGCTGCCATTAAAGGGATGCCATCCTAAAATGCATTGAGGTGTTGTCTTAATACCAATGTACACATTACTGTTTGCTCAGGTGCGCACTCTTGTGGATAATACAAGTCACTTCAGGTTTAGAGAGGGTAAAAGTAATCAGGAAGAGGAGGATAAATACTCTTGACAGCACTTTTAGTGCAAGGCCAGTGTTGTGCCATCAATATGTGTTTGTTATTAGTCAACGGTCCAGAAGTTTCTCCTCTTTCTCTTTCCGTTTGTTAGCGTTGTTTCACTCTTCAAATGTATTGGTTGAACATTCCTCCTCCTCCTCCGCCGCCGCTGCTGTTGCTGTTGTGGAGTAAATCACAGCTATTCCCCAGCTCTGCTCTGTCTTCAAAAGCCCCTGTGCTGGAGATGACGGCTCATGCAGCGCTCTCATTTGCCAGCCAGCATCTCTTCATCTGAGAGAGAAAGAGACTTCCATCTTGGCCCGTGGCGTTCCTGCCGTGTGCATGTGTTGTGTGTTTCTGTGATACTGCAGCAGTTCAAGGGTCATGTACTCCTGAGATTTGTTTATTCGTTAAGCACACTGTACGCCTTTGTGCATGGGTGGGACGCACCGATATTAAAGCTGTTTATTTTCATATTATGGTTGAAAACCCAATAAACATCCAATTAAAACGATATACGGTAAAACAGACAAGTGAATTTCAGCACCCAAATATTATAATTTATGTTAAAATGGCATTCATCTTTGAGAAGATTTGCTTAAGATTAGATTTAACGGTATTGTTAATTAGGGGTTTAAAGATGGATCATTTAAATGTGAAAATAATGACATAAGTTTGCAGAATTAAGTATTTTATTATCAATATTATCCAGCAGCGGTGTTGTTGTTAGCTAAAGCTAAATCTACTGTTGACTCTATGTGGTAATTAAAATAAAGCTACATAAAAATAAACAAAAACTTTAATAAAAAATAAATTATACTCTTATATGGGTAGTTGATGGATTAATGTGTAATACTGGTGTGACAGCAAATATTAGAAAATGTATTTATATTTATAAATTAATAAATATTTGGATTAAAACATTTAAATAATAAAAGCCAATAAATACTAAAATAATAATCTATTAAAATAATGTGATATATTAATACTATGTAGTTTGAATTATTCTTCTGAACTGTGTTTTTGTGTTGTTCTTCCTCAATGCACTTGCAGTTTTGTTTATTAACCACTAGAGCTCCAAAAGTTGCGTAGTGTACCCTTTAAAAATCCTGAATCGATATCGTACGAATATATCATGCATGCCTTGAAATTCTCATTTTTCATAGCTTTGTGCTAAAAAAGTTTTTTTTTGGTTTGTGATTAAATGCAGAAATTGCTGATTTTCTTTCCATGACACATATATGCTCATTTATTAACCATATCATAAGAAAGTGAACCCATCTGATGCATTATTGTTCTTTTTTCCACTCTCAGATAAAGACAAACCTCTGGACTCGGATGAGGATTCGCTGGGTGGAGTCGGGGGAATGAACGGTGGGAACGCTGGGAACGCTGGGAACGGTGCCCTGCGTTCCACGAACCAGTCCGCCTTCCTCGGCCCGTTGCTATGGGAGCGTACACTGCCGTGTGACGGCGGCCTGTTCCAGCTGCAGTACATGGACCTGGAGGAGTTCCTGACGGAGAATGGGATGGGGTGCATGCCGTCAGGAAACACCTGCAGCACGGCCGCTCAGGTCCCGTCCCAGAGCACGCAATCGGCCGTACCCAGCCAGAGCTCCCAGTGCCCACCTTCTTCCTCTCCGCCCTGCTCTTCCTCCGCCTCCTCCATCTCTTCGCTCTCCTCGTCGTCTTCATCATCCTCTTTACTGGGTCTGGACGTGCCGCAGGGCCCTGGACTGCTGGGAGGTCCGGAGTGTCTGCACGGTGAGAGTTTCGGTGTAGTGTTTTGATGAACCGTCTAAAATAGTTGCGTGTCATAGATTGGATAGTGTGTGTCTGCACGACAACGCGGTTTTATTTCCAACACTTTTTTTGGTGTGTTTTTGAGTGTGCATTGGTGTGAATGTGAGCGGGACAGTCTCAGTGACTCGTGTAGACTGCAGTGAGGCATGATGGGATGTCTGAAACGGTTGGCCTCTGATGCCCAGGGCAGTGCAGGCTTTGAAGCTTTAAGGGCACAGCTGTGTGTGTGTAGAGTGGAAATGTTTCTTCACAGCATATTCATCAGAGCAGATAATAACCTCGTGTAATATTTGGGGAAGCGCCCGATTTAGCTTGATCAGTCCTACCTAACAACGTAACGGCATTATTGATTGCACATAGTGTTAAATTGAAAGAAATGTAAATTATTGTACAGTTATCTGTACTGTATACATAAAAAGGTCCATTAGAATCTTCCAAATGCTGCACAGAAGGAGGCTGTGAGAGAGAGAGAGGACTGCTGGGGATGTGGGTGCATTTCTATTGCATGTTTGGAACTCCCTCTCTCTCTCTCTCTCTCTCCTGCTCTCTCTCTGTCTCTCTCTCTCTCTATCTCTCTCTCGCTCTCTCTCTCTCTCTCTCGCTCGCTCCCCCTCCCGCCTGCTCTCACACGTTGGGGCCATGTGCCGTAGAGTTGTCACGTGCTGATGCAGAGAGCGATGGAGAGAGAGACGGAGGGGAAAGAACGGACGGGGAGGAGAGGGAGGGGTGAGATGGATAGAAAGAGAAAGCTACAAAGATATAAGTTTGAACAGATATGCTATATGCTTCATTCTATAACAAATGTTACATGTCTGAAACAGATCAAGCTGTGTGTGACACAGTGGTTAGAGGTGTATATCGTGGATAGAGATAGACTGCATCTGGCTTGTCTTTGTAAAAACAATAGAACGATAGATGGATGGATAGATAGAATGATATGATAGATAGGCGGATACACAGATAGTTGTGTGTTTGTGTTTATTATTGTGTGGTCATGTTCGTGTGTGCGTGGTTGTGTGCGTGTGTGTTTGTGTGCGTGTGGTTGTGTGTGGTTGTGTTTGTTGGTGTGTGTGTGTGTAGCTAGTTGTGTGTGAATAGTGCACACAGCTGTGTCTCTTGTTTATGTCTCCTCCTGCATATAAAGGAAGAGGCCCAAAGGACAGCTGCTCTTGTACATGCTCATGGGAAAAAACACTTTTTTTTTTTCTTTGACAGTGTTCGGATAGACAAGGATTAGTGCAGGAACTGGACAGTACATCGGTTCGGTGGGAGCGTGCTTTACATAACGGTCTTCCTATATCACTTTGTGTTGCTCTTTGTGCGTTGTCTTAATGAATGAAAAACAAATCTTTGGCAGGCCTCCTGAGTGCCCAGGCTTAGAAGCTCATTATTAAATTACAAAGAATTTGATTATGTTTACATGAGCAAAATTGGGCTTTCGAGAGCAGTTTTAAGTCTGAAGCCGGATTGTTCCACTGTTGAAATAAACCGAATGATCTTATTTCAACATTTACAGGCGATGTTTAAAGGTGCATACAGCAGCATATGCTACTTACATATAATTAGCTCTTAATTATAAGTGCGTATCCCAAAATACGTTATTCTGTGCAAGAAGTTACTCTGGAACAATTAAAGCAGCGATACAGCTAATGTATCATAATTAACGTCAAGTGCTCGCCTTCCAATCGCAGCGTTATCAGCTGCTCTAAAAGCACATTTCACACTAAACAGAGGAGGAATATATGAGAAGTGAGAAATTTAAAGTGCTGTAAAGTGCAGGAAAACGAGGCCCAATGAATTTAAACGATCTCAGCCGTGAACAAAATGTGAGCGTTTTCAGGGTCGGTTTTATGCTGTTTCTCTGGGTTTATAGCATAAACTGAAGCTGCAGGTTGGCTTGTCGACCTTGCCTGCCAGCTGCTGAAGTTGGCCAGTGTCCACGTTGGCTTTTGGCGCAACCTTGTGGCCAAAACAAGCCACTGCATCTAGCTGGGGAACATACACTTGTATTATTCATAATCCTCTTTGTGTTTAGCCCAGACGCGTGGTGTTTTCATCTGTCTGGTAACATGTGGTCTGTGACATGTGAGAGACTTTTTTTTTTTTTCCTCAACAGGGGCTCAAACCGTACCACCCGACCCTTCTCCGAGCCCCTCCTGCCCACCTCCACCGGTGGGGCCACCAACCAATGCGGCTGATGTCATGGTGAACTTTGATCCTGACCCCGCTGACCTCGCCCTGTCCAGTGTGCCAGGCCAGGAGGCATTCGACCCACGCAGACATCGCTTCACAGAGGAAGAGCTCAAGCCTCAGCCCATGATCAAGAAGGCCCGAAAAATGCTGGTGCCAGATGATCAGAAGGTGCTACAGATAATTAGATTTATAGAGATTGTTTGCCAAGTATCTGGAAAGCATCTATGAATAAACAATTAAATAAATCAATGATAATTAAATATTATACATTTTTTAAGATAGATAGATAGATAGATAGATAGATAGATAGATAGATAGAGAAAGATGGATGGATAGATAAAGGTGGATGGATAGGTGGATAAATAGTTTGAGAGATATTGATAGATGGATAGATGATGGATGGATGGATGGATAGGTAGATAGGTAGATAGATAGATAGATAGATAGATAGATAGATGATAGGTAGGTGGATGGATGGATGGATAGATAAACTGATATGATAAAAAAAGTA
>JAUCMS010000038.1:14530285-14540408 GCA_032357445.1 Enteromius radiatus
GCATCTATGAATAAACAATTAAATAAATCAATGATAATTAAATATTATACATTTTTTAAGATAGATAGATAGATAGAGAAAGATGGATGGATAGATAAAGGTGGATAGATAGGTGGATAAATAGTTTGAGAGATATTGATAGATGGATTGATGATGGATGGATGGATAGATAGATAGATAGATAGATGATAGGTAGGTGGATGGATGGATGGATAGATAAACTGATATGATAAAAAAAGTAGTATTTTAATATACTTGTATTTTACACACACGTGTGTGTGTGTGTGTGTGTGTGTGTGTAATCATGATCTGACCCTTTTCTCATTTGTTTTTTCTCTCTGCAGGATGACAAGTACTGGAACCGACGCTACAAAAACAACGAAGCAGCGAAGCGTTCCCGTGACGCCCGGCGGCTGAAGGAGAACCAGATCTCAGTGCGAGCGGCGTTCCTGGAGCGGGAGAACGCTGCCCTTCGTCTGGAGGTCGCTGATATGAGGAAAGAGTTGGGCCGCTGTCGCAACATCATCAGCAAATACGAGAGCCGCCACGGAGACTTATGAAGAAGAGCACTGAAGGACGAGAAAGACACGATTACTGATATAATGATTCAAGGGCTGTTCAACTCATCCTGGAAGGGCGTTTTCTCCCAGCGTTTGCTTCAGATGAGCACTACGATACTCTGATGGACATTTCTTTCCGTACGCGCAGGGACGGTGTGGTGCTCGCTTGAAACAAATCCTTGAAAATTGCGGTTCAAAGTTGAACAGCCCCAGCGCGAGGGATGTGCACAAGGTCTACCCGTACTGTAAGCACAAGAGCATTTCATAAGCATCGGCTCTCCTACGATCCCCCCCGAACCTCGACTGAGGGTCTGCAGTCGCTCTCAGATCATTCTACCGTCACCTAGCCCTTGTGAACATCCTCTTTCTGCACGGGAGAGAGAGAACTATATACAGGAGGTGGCAGAGATGTAATTTTTTTTCTATGACAAAAAAAACCACACATTGTATATTTTTGAACTGTTAGGGTCAGCTATAATAGAGTAGATGAAGAGGCGGAGGAGGAGGAGGAGGGCGGCGAGCGCGCGGAAGAGATTTTGACATAGGAAAACTGTATATTTTTATACTTGCAGAAGCAGGCAGGCGATGAGATTTTGGAAATAATCTGTTTTGTATATTTTATATATGGGTGGGAGGGTGGACCAGAAGAGGGCTATATGAAGAACAAGTCAGGATCGTTATCATTAAATGATATGTTTTGGACATCAGGAGCAGTCAGGCTGGTCAGGAAGAGCGAGACTAAAGGGACGGACGTCAATAAGAGTTACAAGAAGAAGAGCTGACGACAAACTAAAAATAGCAAACTGTATAGTTTCACATTTTCTGTTCAAGCACTTATCTTTGATTGCTTTCCTTAAGATTCAGTGCGTGTGTGTGTGTGTGTGTTATCCTGAGGTGAGAGAGAGAGATGGAGAAAGAGAGAGAGGAAGAGTCGTGAAATGTGTACGAGATTTTACAGTGTATATATTTAAATGTCAAAGCAAATACACACACACACTTTTAAACACAAACTGGACGTGGGTTTCATGGCCAGTATGTTTTATATATATATATATGCACAGACCGACTCCTTGAAGACGTGAACCACAGAACTGTTAAACACAGCAATATCCGTTCTCTCTCTTTCTCTGTTCCTCGAGCTTTAGATGTTGTGATCGGTGCTGGTTTGGCGTCTCTCACCCAGGTCGAGTCGGCAGCGAGCGGGTTGCATGCTGGCGCATGCTTGCGTATTTTTTTTCTTTTTTTACATGGTGCTCACCCAGTCTCTTGACCCAGACGCACATAACCCAACAGTTATAACCTGTTTGCCGATAACCTTTATGATTTCTTATGATTATTGCTCATTGTATGAGGAATCGTATACATATATACACATAGACCTATATCTATACATTTCCTCAAAATTAACCCCACCCCCCCAAAAAAAACATGCACCCTAATACTACTGTACCATACGAAGTACAATATTATATATTAAACTATTCTCTCACTAGATATATGTGTGTACATGAGTATATGCTTGAATATGTGATTATAGATGTAACTTGCATAACTTGAAAAAAAAAAAAATATATATATATATGTAGTATCTTTCCGATGAAAAAGACAGATCTGATTTCTTCTGTGTTTTCTCAGGTGTCTGGGATGACTATAAATCTGATCAGCGATACTGTGGCTTTTTTTGCTCGATTGTTGTCCAATTTTGTTTCGAAGCCAGCTAACGGCGGCGGTATAATTCCACGGAAACGAATAGTGCACTACCAACTATTTTTTTTGGAATAAGATTCTGTAAAAAAACAAAAACAGTGCTGGATATATAACTTTATTACTTTACAGATAGGATTTAAATGTCTTTTCCTTTTGAACCTATTTCGATTGCTTGCATTATCATCGCTGTTGTTATGATTATAATTCTCACGTTACTTTTTACTTTTCGAAGGAAATGTATTGCTCTCTCACCTCCCTTGTAACGGCAGGACCATCTTGAATTACTCAGTCGAGCCCGTTCACTGTTTTGGATCCATCCACCGAGACTGTGCCAGGCCTCAAGTGCAATGGGGGGGGGGCGTAATCTTGTCCTTGTGTGTATGAATTTGATATAACCTGAAACAAACAAATAGTGGACTGACTGTTCCTTTCTCTTGACAGAACGTCTTCTTCTAGCACCTTTGACTCGCTACTTTTTGATGCCGTGTCAAAGACGCACAGTTTGTTTAAAAGAAGCAAGCTTAAAAACTTTTCGACAGTGCTATTTTTCTATGTAACTGTGTGCACATACTCTTTCATGGGCATTGGTGGCCCGTCGTCGCTTCTGCGGTGGCGGCGTCCTCCTAAATGTTATTGCGGGTATTGTATTCATCCTTTTATCCCTTTTTCCACATGTGGATTATGAACAGCTCCCTGTCTGTGACTGTTATGAACTATGAATCTCATGAGTGCACCACTACCAAACATCACTTGGTAATGTCTACTGTTCCTGCCTATAGGGATGCTGGGAAATGTGGTTTGGCTTTTTTTCCCCCTCCCCAAAACACCAATAAATAATTCCCCCTGTTCACTCACAACGAATCCCTTGTGCTGTGAATACCGATTCATTTCAGAGTTGATGGTTGAAAGCGTTTTGAACGAATCAGAAGCTGGACCGGATCATTACGCCAAACTCTGACTCACCGGTCGAAGCTTTGTTTACTCGCTGCTATTGTCAGTCTGGAAGCTAATTGAATAAAGGTTAACAGCAGCTGCGTCACACACCCCATCAGCCAACTATCCAAACCAGTTTCAGGCATGTGAAGGGCTCTTTTAGTGTGCTTGCATGCCATCTGTTTGGCCTTGCGCATCGAACGCTTGCGGCTATTATGCTCCTGAGTCTTCTCATAGATGTGTTTTAAACTGTAGCTGCTCCAAAAGGTCACGTAAAGTACAAACTTTCTTCATCTTTAGAAGCATGTATTCACACAAACAGCCTTCAGCCGACTGCAGGAGAAAATACCTTCGCTTACTGAAAAGTCTCAATGTGGCTCTAGTTATGTGTAATTTGGATTAAGATAGGGATGTGTGTGAAAAATGATGTCGGTGTGTTGACAACAGTTTTTATGCTGGATCACAGACTTGAGTCAAGGTTTATTTTTAAAAGTAATAATTCCTTTAAAAAAGTAACGGTTACTTTTTATGGAATATGATGCATTGCGTTACTTTCGTGCTACTTTTTAAATCTAGGCAGAGCTTGAGCGTTTGTTTTTAATATACAAGTTCTATTTAAAAGCCCTCTCACACCAAACAATGTAATGAATAAACCTCAGCTGGAAGAAAAATACATCTGTAATATCGAATACAGGAGAAGGTTCAAACAAAAACCCACAATAGTTCGTTTTTGAAGTCATTTTTGCTTCCAAGTTTGGTTGAACTGGATCATCAAAGCTCAACAGAAAAGATACATTTTGGCGTTTTAACATTTCAGTATTGCAGGTTTGCAACATATTCTGAGTTTATTTTGATGACAATTAAATCTGTTTTTTTGTTAGTGAGAGGATGTAAATTAAAAAGTAACACTCTACTTCACTAGTAACTTGGAAAGAGTCATTTTATTAGGTAACGCATTAGCCCCAACACTATTGGAGACTAAACACAATGTAGTTTCTCTGGAGTGAACATGTAGCGCGAGACATTAAACAGTACATGGAAATAGAAAAATAAAAAGAACATTACCAGGACTGGGCAACAATAAATGGGACATTAATATGAAATGTAGTGCTCGGTGTAGTGCATTATCGCCGTGTTGAAGGGAGAATTATTAGACTGTAATTTCATGCACATATGCAGGTCTTTCAGCGCCTAGTAGACTCTTCAGGTGGGAGGTTTGTGGGAGGCGATGAGTCAGTGCTATTGAGCATCTAGATGCTTTGAGGAAAAAGCTTTTCGTTGGATCTGGTGGTTGTAGTGTTATGCGGATAAAAATGAGTGTTTTGGTAGGCTAACATTAGACGACTAAAAATAGTAAACCGAGACCAGTTCATGCTGCTCTGCCAAGGGCCCCGGGGCCGTGGTTGTCAGCTTGTTGTATCTGCACCAGCAGCCCTGCTGCTCGTCTTATTTGGGCAGTCTCCAGCTTCAGGCCTGAGGGTTTGGAGGGCCCTGACCGTCTGAAGGCCCGGGGCTCAAGGTCCGTAAACCAGGCCTGTCCATACGGGCTTCATAACGTGCCAAAAGCCTTTATGTTTGATTACAGAGATATGCCAGAACAGGCTTGTCCTCACCAGCTTCTGTTACCTGTAGGTGGTGGTGAAGCTGCAGGCCTCCTGCTAATGTTTTAAATGAAGATGTATGAAGATGTAGACGGTTCTCCATTAGTGAGGAGACATGTGAGCTCTGTTTTTGTTCCTTATGAGTCGAGTCCACAATCATTGAAAAAGACAGAATATTAAAGAGGTAGTTTGTCCATTCTCTCATCATTTTTGTGCAACATTTAAAAAAATGCATTTTTAGAAGACAGAAGAGATAAAGTCACAGCAGACTGAAACAACACGAGGGTAAGAAATGATGGCAAATTTGGGGTTTTCTATCCTTTCAACTAGCACATTTTTGGGGGAGGTAAACAGTTGTTGCTGTTGTTTTTTATTGTTTTATCAGCGTTGCCAACTTTCAAGTTCCAATTGGAGTGAGATTTAAAAATCTTTTTGTTGAATGCAGTTCATTGCCTTTTTAGCATCATTTTAAACTTCTCTTGGGTTAAATTCAGAATTGCATTCATTAATATCGAGTTGTGTGAACTTATGCGAGTATAAAAAATGTAAAAAGGTTTTTTAATCTTAAATAGTTTAATCAAGTTTAAATATTTAACTTATTTAAATATTTTAAATTGCAAAACTTAAAAAGAGAGCCACAGGTAAACCATTAAAACCATTTTTTAAACAGAAAATTATGTTTTAGCTCTTTGCATTAGAATTTAAAACTCTTTTCTCTATTTTAAGCTTAAATACTATACTAATTGTAATATATGTAATAGAAATATTAGAAAAAAAAATTTAAGTGGTCATTAATGAACCATAATTATTGCACAAATAGTATTAAGTACCAAAATACCTTCTCCAAAAAACAAAAAAAAACCCTTCAAAATATTATACACACACACACACACACACATACATAGGACATTGCCTTTCCCATCACTCTCCAGTGTAAAATCATTCTGAAAATGTCATCGACGTATTAATCAATGCATGCTATGCTGCAAATATGTGTACACTGAAGCTGTCGTCTATCCTTTCAAATGAATGGACAGTGCTGTTGTTTGGAACTATTGACGGTGAGATCAAAGAAGCCTGTAGCAACTCTGTAACTGAGGCGCTACAATAAATTACGCGACATTAAAAATGCGCCATTCATTTTTTAAATTTCGTATTAAAACTTACAAAATTTGAAAGCTGAGACATTGTATCATATCACAAGCAGGGTTGCCATTTTGTCGTGAGATTTACATGAGCAGCGTCAGAGGCTGAAAGCGTGTATATGTGTGAGACTTGGCAACCCTGGCGTGCTTTCAGATCTGTCTGTTATATCGGACGTAATAACATTTGAAACCTAAAAATGAACCGTACCCGAATGACGTTTGCCCCAGTAAAAAAAAATAAAAAAATCTGATATTCATTCGGAGAATAATTTTCCAGGACAACATTTCGCCGGTCACGTGTCTTCTGTCAGCTGTTTATAATCAGACGATGTCAGGTTCGCGAATAACGAATCACTCTCAACTCAGTCAAACTCTTTTAGAAGGTCTGAAATTTGTTCACGATTCAGTTTGACTTGAGAAGTCCACTCACATTAAATCATTTCAAGCGGTTTCTTGATTTACGAGAAAAAGAGCACCAGGTATGGTGGGTGATCAATTACTTTTAACAACTTGGAAACATCTACTATCCTTTTCAGCGACGAAGCGCATCTTTACTGCAAATGAAGTTTCTAAACGACTCTACAGCAGGTAAATACAATTGATAATATCCATTAGAGCAGGGATGCCAAACCCAGTTTCTGGAAGGCCACAACCCTAAAGAGTTTCTAACCCTAACACACACACACACACACGTAGCTTTCAAATAAGCCTGAAGAACTTGATCAGCTGGATCAGGTGTGCTTAATTCGGGTTTGAGCGGAATTCTGCAGGGCTGTGGCTTCCCTGCATTAGAGCATTAAAAGAGTATCCAAACATGCAGATGCAGCAACGCTGACAGGATTATTACCCATCGGTTCATAAGAAAAGACTTGTAATGAATCAATTGTAGAGAACGACTCTTATGAACCAGTTCAAGCACAAAAAGAATGTGAAACGACCAATTGTGCGATGACGTCACTCGTAGCTGCGCGCGCATAGCGGTGGCAGAACAACACTGATAACGGGTGGAGTGAAACGGGAAAATGCACTGAATGAGAGACTAAATGTATTGTTGTGCCTTTGGATGTCAGGATGAGAATTTTTTTATAGAAGTCTGTCGCCAAAAAACTCATTTGAAGCTAAAGGAAGACGTGTAAATATGAAACCTCATATGATTACTCTTCTTTTCAAGCATTAATTTGATTGAAACAATTGGTCTACACAACAATATTCACACATGCAGTTCATATGGAACATATATTATCCAGTAACATTTTAAATTGACCTATTTTGTCTCACAATTCTGACTTTTTGTCTTGCAAATACAACTTTTTATCTCGTATTTTGGACTTTGGGGCTTGAATTAACTCCACAATAGTGAGTTTGTACATTCTGAGGGGATGTGTGAGATGTTAACTCAAAAGAGAGAATGATGAGTTGAGATTTTTATTCTTTTATTCCATGGTTTCCATTGGTCGCCACTTGAAAACTCTTTTTCTGCAACCAGCCTATCTCCAGCCACAAAAACATCATGGCTGTTTGCAAACACTTAATTGGTTCATTGAACTGTTCATGTCATTGTGCAGCTGTTTCATGCAACGGCGAGGAAAATGCAGTGTCTATTTAATTATTTCACTGCACATATTCTTTCTCCTTTGCAAGCACTCAATACATTTATTTTCCGCGGCGGCGCAGATTCAGCGCGGTAAACACTGTCAGAGTATTTTACCATCTTTTCACAAAAGAACATAGGCATTCAAGAAGTATAAATGTCACGAAAATCACTGGCTCTGGTTCTGAATTACTAACCCTCGCTGCATGTAATGTGCAGTCTTGATGGAGAATGCTTTTGACTTGCAGTGAGAAGTCTAAACCGCTCAAATGGATCCTAAAGGGGACAGACTTTCACACAGAAGGCCAAAACAGCGTGAAGATTTATATGATGGGCAGATGATTGCGGAGGGTGGTGTGGAAGCGTAACTGTTGTGTGCTTTTATGCGTACAGGTTCATAAGAGTGAGAGGAAACACCTTACCTCAATAGAAACCATACGTGAGACCCTTCCTGCAATCTATACAAGAAATACTTATTCATGTTCTGCCTCCCTCTCTTTCTGTTACTTCATCTCTCTTTCCATCTCACACCTCATCGTAGTCCTCTGCCTCAAATTCCTGTCTCCTTAGCAACTGCTTGGTAACAGTGGGCTGTTAGGACCCCACGGTCACCGCAAGAGCGCTCGGACAAACAGAGCGAGAGATTGTGGTCTTCAAAGTTGTGTTTATGTCGTAGTGTCTGCTTGATAGCGTCTAATTTTCAATATTATAACAGATAATCTCTCCAGTGACACGAAGAAAGCCGATTTAGTCCTTTTATTGGATTTGAGAGTAACCTTCAAGCACAGCTCAGCTGTCTGAACGCACTTCAAGCATGTGATTTCATAATAACTCACTTTTCAAAATGACTCATGTACTGAATAATTTGAAATATTTCTGTCAACCTGTACACAAGGCAGCAGCGGAATCTAGATTTTTCACTGTACATTCACTTAAATCATTACTTTTTATGTCTGTATATAGTGCATTATTATTAAATTCCCTGTTTTTCTTATATTAGTGCTATATCCCATTTCTACTGTATATCTGCCATATTCACATAAAAATACAAAGAACAAAATATATTCCATACCTTAAACATTATATTACGTCAAGGTTTACCAAACTTCCACAACGTTTGTGAAGGAACTGCAGGGTTTTTTTTTAGTTCAATGAAAAGCTAATAATGAATAAAATCATAAAAATGTTAAATTAAAATAAATGTACACTTATGGGAAAAAGATTTGCATGTGACAATAACCAGCATCATAGAGCACCATGAAAGTGCAAATGTGATGCTTCGTTACTAAAATATTGATTTTAAAATCTCAGGGGTACTATACTTCAAATAAAAATAGATTCGATGAAAGAGTGTCATATGAGAAATAAATTTGGCGAATTTGTGCATTTTAATGAGTTTGAAAGACAAATGCCTTCCAAAGTGATATATGGTCAAATATATGGAAGCCTGTTTCCGCCACTGAATAAAAAATATAAAAGGTTATTGCAACTTTTATTCTCGGAATTGTGGGATATATACTTGCAATTACGAGTTATGAAGTTGCAATGACCTTTTTTTATTTTTTATTCAGTGGTCTTCCATAAAAATAAGAAACTAAAAATGTATGTGTTCATCATCAATAGTTGTGTTAGCAGTGTTGAAAGGCTTGTCTTGGCTCCAGGTTGTGTTGTGGGCTCCGGTCCAGGATCTCAGTGAGGAAAGGCACAAGAGTGCCGCAATACTGGCAGCACGTGATGGAGCACGTGTGATGTTTATTATGCCTCGTCACCGCAGTCATAAATCCTGCATTGCACCTTGCTCTTTTTCTTGCACGCACCGGCTGTCCTTGAGGTCCCGATGACCTTGTGGCCTTGTGCTGCTCAACCTGACCTTCGCGTTTGCCATATCCAATAAGAATATCACACTTTTATATTCTTTCATGCCCCATAGACTTCACAACTTCTACCTTGACACTTCTCCTTTTCATCTCTCTTTTTATTCATTTCTTTATTATTTAATAAAGGCCTCTCAAGAGTCTTCTTCACTCATCAGAAGACAGCTCTGGCCAAACCACGAGACCTCTTGCTTGCTGCTCAAACACATTGCATGGCAAACAGGAGAAAAGAAACCCGGAAGATCTGCTTCCTCTCACTTTATTCAGTCAGCGTCTCCAGAGCTCCTGCAACAGACAGTATCAGCAACATCAGCTCAATACTGAAGCTTCTCGCCCTCAAATAACCTAGAGAGAAAGGAACACCTGAGATGAATTTATCAACTCTCACGGCTCATGAGTGAGAAAGAGCCACAACTTTAAGACTCTGTGAGCTGGGACTGTGCAAATTATTGATAGAACAATATATCAGCTCGGCAGAGCAATGAGCTGAAAGCCTGACATTCTGAAGATGTATGCACGGATCCAAAGAAGCTGTAGTTTCTGATGTACGCTCATATATCAGAATATCCTATTAGACCCAAATACTATTCATTTGGGCCAATGAGCAACCACACAGAAATCTACCAAATAGCAACACCTGGGGCCCGTTTCAGTAAGGAGGTTCAAACAACTCAGAGTTTAAACTTGAACTCTGAGTTGATTGACCCAGAGA
>JAUCMS010000038.1:14572214-14596678 GCA_032357445.1 Enteromius radiatus
TATTTTATTTTTGAAATATTCATTTATCGGCCGTTATAAATGCCGATACCGATAGTTTGGAAAATGCCTAATATCGGACGATAATATCAGCCTGCCGTTAAATCTGTCAGGCTCTATTAGCTACTCATTAATATAATGTCAAATTTGCAATCGTGGTTTTCAGGGAACTTTCTGGTCTTGTCATGTTGCTTAACTAGGCTCTATGTTTTAAAGTGTTTCCTGGAGTCTAAGGTAGATTCACTTTTGTATGAAGACACTGATTGTGCCTAATCTTCCCTTCTTGATTTCCATGTCCATGTACTAAAAGCTTTGCAATTTAGGAATTGTCTGCTTGTGTCAAGAAAACGTTTTTGTTTCAATAATATTTGCCATAAATCTGACTGTTTTGTCCTTATTTTGTATTTTTTTTTGTTGACATTACAGAGCTAACACTCAGCACAGTGTTGAGTTTGTACCAATCTCAGTTTGTAGGAATCCTATCCGAGCAGCTGCCAGTTTCATACACCAGTGAGCGAGACGACCCGCTCCACTGAGGCCGGGAAAGTTATCGCTTCAGGTCGCCCAACCGAGATGCTAGGCTACTGGCAGGCCGTCAGTAAATTTAATGTTACAGCCAAACATAACAAAGATATAACACTCATTGATGGCACTGTTTCAGATTCAGCGGCTTCTCTAATCTAGCTGCAGAGCCCATAAACGGCTACAGCTAATTTATTAATGATGCAGTCATAGTTATCTATAAAGCGTGCATACATTTTGCATTTATTAGTGGATAAAGAAGAGCGAGGCGATGAAAGCAGCAGTGCAGATAGCGCATCAGGCATAGTTTTAAAACCGTGATATCATTCAGTGCAAGGCTCATTAGGCATCCAGATGAAGACAACACATCTGATAGATGCTATTACAGCAGGGAGCAGGAATTTAAAGTATTATTTTTTTTTTCTTTTGAAACGTGAATTTATGTGCTTGATCTGTGAAGAGCGCTAACACCTCATTTAATGATGCTGGGAAAAAAAAACCAATTTCTGTAAAATACTGGATCTGTAAATGCAGCATATAGTGATAATTAATGTTATTTTAATCAAACAACAGTATTGATGAGAAAACCACTTGCTGTTCTTAATTTATTTCTCTCTGCTAACACTTTACAAATAACTACATAAGAATGAACAATACTTCTACAGCATTTATTAGTATTAGTTCATGTTAATTTCAGCATTAGGCTCCTCAATGCACTGTGAACGAACATGAACTAACAATTAATAACATTAATAAAGAGTGTAATAAAGGTAGTTCATGTTAACTAATGACACCTAAAGTGTTTCCGAAATGCTCAAAGTACAATTTTCTGTCAGTAGAACCTTTTTAAATGAAGTGTTTAGCATTGCTGGAGTTATTGGACACTGCTTGCATGTAATTTCAGTGTGTGTGTGTGTGTGTGTGTTTAGTACTGAACTCACATTTATTGTGTGCTGTTTAACTTGCATCAGCATAAAGCTACTCTACAACCTCACACCTAACCTTTAAAATACAGCCTTATTGATTAAATATACATGTATTGACCAAAAGTCATGTATGCAGTGAATAATGCAATGGATTTATTGAATCTTCTGGCTTCTCTCTCTTGCTCTTTATCTCTCTCTCACACGCACACGCACACGCACACACACACACCACAATAATATATATATATATTTCTATGTAATACACACACACACTCTATATATTAGTGTGCACTCCTCCAGCAGACGAGTGAATGGTATAGCGTGACACACACAGCACAGATAAGTAGATGTGATCAGGGACAGTTCTATTAGAAATACTCGACAGCCTCGTGATCGACTGCAGCCTTGGAGATTGCAGTGATGTGGTAAATGTTGGACAAAATCCAGTCTTTTTACACTTTTCTTTCTTCGTGTAACAGAGCATTGCCACATTTGTTACTTAAAATCTACTACTTATGACCGAAATTGAGTACTCAAATTCAACGCGTAGTATTTTAGTCCTCAGTGTTTTTTCCCTTCGTTTCAGTTTTTTAAAAAATCCAAATGATAGCTTATTTGGATATATAGATTGTATATTTCTCTTTATTATAGTTTATTAAATATGCAATGCACGTGAAATATTTATTATTTATTTAAATGTTTATTTATTTCTTTACAGGTTTATTTTTTCTTTAGGGATCAGTACTGGCTTGCCTTGAGAGTAATTCTTTATCGTTTTATAATTAGCTTTATGCAAAATTTGATTCCTTTTGTGTTTTGGTGTGAAATGGGGCATGTTCCAGATTTTGTGAGATTCGCCCAGTTTTAATTAAAAGGTGGAATATTTTGAAAATAATGTAATGTTGATTAAATCCTGTTTCTCAGATATAATGTCAGCTGCGCAGGGAAACTCATCACGTGCTGGTTGCGGTTCACCTTTTTATTGATTTTTTTTTTTTTAGCTAAATCTGAAATGATGATGTGTTTGTAAAGCAGTGACGGACACTGTTTAAGTGTGAGGTTTCCATCTGCGTGCTGGAGAGGGCCCCGGGGCCCCCGGCCCGCCTGCTATTCCCAGCAGCTCTCTTTAAGAGCCTGTGTCTGAGCCAGCTAAATATCAACTCATTAGCTCAGGCAAATGGGACTGCAATATAAAAAAGCGAAAGAGGGAATACTGAAGCCCTGCTGAGAAACACAGGAAACACTAGCATGAGAAAAGGTAGGTTTTTTTAGCATTCTGTCCTTGGTCTGTCCTCATATTTCATACTTCCCCCTCACTCGCTCACTTTTTTTTTGTAGTATGTCTGTTCCTCCCTGTCTTCTGCTTTCACTCTTTTGTAATTTCCTGTAAAATACGGCTATGCTGAATTTCGCTCTCATTTTCCCAAGCCTCTTTTAAATCTAATTAACTAAATGATTGTTAAGAACACTGGAAACAAGGTCACAGTGATGCCTGTTGATTACTTTCCCCTTGTTGCAGGGCCGGCCGGCATCTGTCGATTCATATGCTGGGAGCCTCACAGATACCATAACACCCTTTTTTCCATTTAGTTTTTTAACACCTCATTTACAACAACAATGCCTCTTCTTCGTTTTTTTTTTTTTTTCATCACATCGTCCTTTTGTGGATACAAAAGATTGCACCCGTGCCTGATCAACCGAGGCGTTCTTTTACCTTCAGTGTATCGTTTTATATTTTGCCTCCTTTGACTTGGCGGCGCTTTGGGGCTTGCTGGTTCTCGGGTACAATCTGCTCTCTCGCAGCGACGCGCTCTTGAAGAATATGCTTGAAGTAATGCGTCTGTGGTGCAATAAATTGCAATTCCGTGCTCTTTACGCCGGTGGACTTGTGCCAAACTGCGCGGAAGACTGAATGAAGATGTGGTTTCATGAAATGACAGGACTGATTTTGCCAGGTGGGTCTCTGAAAGAGAAACGGCAGTTTGCACAGAGGAACTAATGACGGCATTATCGTACGCAAAACAAATATGCGATTAAATGTTAATTTAACGCTCTAAAGATGGGTTTGTGTGTCGAGGCATGCTCTGAAATTAGTGCCTGTTGCATAGGAGGTGCTCTGAAGCGGACCGGCATCTGAATTAGTGTTGTTTTAGGTGTGTTGCGAGGGACAAGGCTGGGCCTGAGTGAGAGGAAGCCATCTTTAGCTGCATGAAATTCCATCTCTGTCAGAGCCGGGGCCCTGCAGTGCCGTGAAAAGCAGTTCGGTCTTGACAGAATTTAATTTGTTTTTCTTCACTTTTCTCCTCCTCTCTTTTGGGTCGAGGTTGTGCAATATGTTGCAAAGAGGATGTTTTTGTTGGGAGGGGATCTTCAGCTTGATTGTGAATCCAAAGATAACACCTCACTGTAGAATCTTTTCTGCGGAGGAGGTTATTGCACCGCGCCGAGGGCACTTGTGCGTGCTCTTTTGCACCGGCGAGACCGAAGGGGACGGCGGCTTACGCTGAGGCTCCGCTCTGTAATGTATTCAACGAATGGGGTCTCTTGCTCTGCTAATTATCCGAAGTAATTAACAGCAGGTTTTCAAGGTATCGCATATTATTATGTCATTAAAACGTTCCTGTGCGGAGGCGTTCAGGAGACAGCGGTGGACTCTGGAGTGACCGTGGGTGGACATTTTCTCATCTATTGCATTGACTTTGAAGTCTGTGTTGTAAACACATATAGGCTTATCCACTGCTGGAATAGGAACTGTTGGAAAGGCCAGTGGGATCCGTCTTTGTTAAAGTCAACATGAAATTGAAATTGACCTTATTTACTTTCACATTTCTGCTCATGTTTTGCATGATTCATTGATGCGTGTTATTCAGAAGAAAACACGGTGTTGATGTTTTTCTTTGTATTCTTTCATCAAAGTCTAATAACCTCTGCTCCGCCTCTGAAATAGCTTCTTTTCGGGGTTTTCCACCTGACCCCGTTCTGATACCTAACGCCCACTTCTCACAGTCCAATCAATTCCTGCCCTTCACTGATAAGAACAAAGTTTTCAAATGATTCTGGAAAGTTCTCCTCCGTGAAGAAACTTTAACATTCTTACTCTTAAAAAATAAAGCTTCCTGTACAAACTTTAATTACGCCACCGAAACAAAAGACAAAGGAAATGAACTTTATTGATAATGAATGTGAGGTTTTGCTGTCGGAGGTGGAAGCCAGTGTTGTTAGTTTTACCGATGGTTATCTGGGAATAACAAACCTTGGAATGTGGCGACTGACCAATCAGAATCCAGTATTCCACGAAGGCCCCGGGCGCACATGATTATTGTGTACATGTGGTTGTTCCTGAATTTTTTTCGTACATTTAGAATAAATTTTAGCACAAAAGTTTTTGATGAATCATGGTTTGTGAAAACATCCTTGCACACATTTGTGTGTACACGTGCTATGAGACCCTGTGGGTTTATTTCCTTTTAATAATCTAGTGAATCTTTTTCCACTTTTTAGACATCAAAGGTTCTTAACTGAACCACAATGCCAACAAGAAGGTTCTGCTTCATTTAATGTTTCTTTAGGGTACCAAAAATGGTTCTTCTGTGGTCTTGCTGCTTAAATCCTGTTATCCTGACACATTTATTTTTAAAATATACTTTTTTTTGGTTAAATATCCAATATGGGTTATGGCTGTTTGGTTTTTTTAAAACAAAATGAAAGCTGAATGCATCCAGAGAAGAGAAAGCCGCGCCGTGAGCTGTGAATGATGAAGGACTCGTGCTGTTAGATGAGACTCAGCCGTCTCAGCCGTAACTCATCTCCATGTCCGAATCACAGACGGCCGCATGTTAGACAGCGATCAGCGCATGCAGTGATCTACCCACATCCCTTGCAGCAACAACAACAAAAAAGACCTGCAGGGATGGCGGCTTACACAACATCCAGGTCTTTCACAAAAAAGAGGCTTTGATATTGAAGATGTTGAAGTCAATACCGCCCAGACATTGAAAACGGCAAGAAAGATGTTCAGGGCGGGCTTTTTCAGATGCTGATGCATGACATGGGGTTACCCGGATTAGCATCTCTTATATTTTTATTTATTTTTTTTTTCCCCCTTTTTTCCACCAAGAGAGTCATTCCGGATAAGTGCTTCTCTCTGGAAAGCACTGCACTGCAGACCTATGATCTGAACAAGTGACCATCTGTTCAGCCCTCCGTTTTTCCCCCAACAAGCAACTTGCACATGTAAGAAGAAATTTGCAAGCTACTCAAAACCAAGCGCACAGATGCTGCGTTGCCATACCAGAATATTTATAGGGCTTCATTGAGGAATACCGAATGGTTTTTACAGTCGTTCTGATGAAAGTGCGCTGCTGTAAATTTACCTGCAGCAAAATCCTCCCGAGGTGGAGGGATGATGGCACAGCTGAAGAGGGAGCGATCCCAGAGATGTCATTTAGCGAGAATGTTATTTAAAGGTGCATTATTAACATGAAAATGCCCTGAAGAGCCAGCTTTATTCTAAAGCTTTGAGTAAAAAAAAAAAAGAGGTTGCTCTACGGATACCGGAAGCAAGTGGTGCTTGTAAAAGAACTGTACTTTAGACATTCACAGAAGCACAAATTGCTGTTTTGAAAAGAGCGCAATTTCGGATGTAGAATACCTGTGACTAAAAGAGCAATGCATTCTTGTTAGCTTTATGAATAGATCCTGTTTTTCTAGGATGTGCCAAGTCATCCGCATGCTGGCAAGTCATGAAGACTAGGAGAACGGATTCCAAGCCAGTCAATTTCTCAGAGTCAGTCAGTCGGATACAGAGCTTCACAAATGTACTGCCACGCTAAGTACCTCGAGCTGAACCACGCTGAAAGAACCTGCTTCTTGATCTTCGCCCTTCAGTTACCTTGACAAGTTCTACCGTTTATCTTGTTTGATGTAGTTGTGAAAGACTAAAAGAGCAGTTCTGAAATTTTGTCATTTACGCATCCTCATGTCGTTCCAAATCCGTGTGTTGTTGTTTTTGTTTTTTCTTTCTTTAGTGCTGAGTTTTTAAGAATATCCTGCCACTCTTTTCCGTATATTAGATGTGAATTGAGGCTGGTGCTGTCAAGCTCCAAAATGATAAAAGAAGCCCCATAAAAATATTATGAAAGGGCTTCAAACAACTCACACGTTCCAAGTTTTCTGAAGTGTAACGAACAGAGAGTCAATTGAACAAAAGATTTGAATCATAAAAAACGTTTGGAGCAGTGGTTCTCAACTACTTAGTATTAAAGTACATTGTATGTTTTCCTTGTTTAAAGGGTTAGTTCACCCCAAAATTAAAATTCAGTCATTAACTCACCTTCATGTCGTTCCAAACCCTTAAGACTTTTGTTCATCTTCAGAACACTAATGAAGATATTTTTGATGATATCAGAGAGCTGTCTGTCCCTCCATAGACAGCAACACAACTGAAACTAGATAAAAAAGTTTGTCTAGACAAGTTGGCTTGAGAAAACCGGAGCTGAAAGTTTGAAAAAGTTTGAAGTAGTATAAGAAGATATTAAAAAGTCAGACAGACAGACAGACAGATACTAGCATGTTTCTAGTATGATTAGCAAGTTAGTAGCATGTTGCTAGCATGATTACCAAGTTACTAGCATGTTTCTAGCATTATTAGCAAGTTACTAGCATGTTGCTATCATGTTTCTAAAATGATTAGCAAGTTACTGTCATGTTGCTAGCATGATTAGCATGTTGCTAGCATTTTTCTAGCATGATTAGCAAGTTATTAACATATTTCTAGCATGATCAGCATGTTACTAGCGTGTTTGTAGCATGTTTCTAACATGATTAGCAAGTTACTAGCATGTTGCTAGCTTGTTTCTAGCATGATTAGCAAGTTACTAGCATGTTTCTAGCATTAGCATGTTACTAGCATGTTTCTAGCATGATTAGCATGTTACTAGCATGTTTCTAGAATGATTAGCAAGTTACTAGCATGTTTCTAGATAGATATAAATAGTCAGATGATAGATAGATAGATGAGTTTGAATGAGTTAGAAATAGTACAAAGACGGGAAGTCTGATTGAGTCTAATGGATCAACTAATGTAATGCTAGTTTAGCTCTTTTTGCTTCAGATTATGGGTTCAGCTTCTCTGCAGCACGTATCGGAGAGCAGTGATGTGCTGAGATGTGGTCACCATGCAGAAAATGTATATTGCCTTTACAGTACGCCACAGAAATCTCAAGACGTTTTTTCTTTGATTTCATCATGAGGTCACTCGCCCCAGAATGAGTCAATTCTACTTATCAACCCTGAACGGATTTGCACCGTGCGACCCGTGTGTCGAGCCTGAAATATTTATTGCCATCATACTCCTGAGGAAACAACTTGAGCTCGCACAACAATACCCCACAGGGGAAGGGAAAATTTCATATACTATCCCTTTAGAATCCCATTTACCTTTTATTATATTCTAAAGTAGCATAATTTGAATAAGACTATAAATTGTGGGGTGGTAGTTGATTTATTTTAGACCCGTGGCTTGTTCTGAGACTGGAGTATAAAGTATTTAAAGCTTGTTTAGCAGCATTGAGTTCCAGTTCTAGCTTTACCTTCTGTGTTTTCTGTGAAATGCAGTAGATAAACATGATTGAGAAGTTACTGCTTGGCGTTTTCGTTTAGTCACCAGTGTGCTTTCATGAAGGTTGCTTGTCATTTAGCAGATGATTTCTGCTCTTCTACACAAATGGCAGGAGCTGTTTCCCTGGAGCAACACGGTATTAAGTGTCTTGATGAAAGACTTGATTGTGTTAGGCTTCACTTAGAAACTCCCCAGTTTATGTGTCAGTCCTGCCCAGAATCACATTTGTGACGTCTGCGTTATCAGCACAGTCTTAATCACCAGACGGCCGCTCACGGAGGCGGTGACTGGCCAAATTACCCGACTTAGAGTGTTTTCACACTCTGTACGATCGCTTCAGTCCATAACCAATTTCAGTTGTTCCCCTCTGGTCTGCTTTCATGCTATTTTCTGATGTCCCGAAGCGCTTGCGTCATCAGCATCATAAACGCTCATAAAAACAGGAAACAATGTTTGCTTCACCTTTTCAGTTTTGCCAATCGATTTCAAGGATATTTCAAATCACGATTCAAATGAATATTTATGAACTTGGAGCGATGTACTGTACTGTCTTAAAGCTTTTCACTTCTGTTTCGAAAAGGCTTGAACTGTTGTCTGGTTTCATTGTCGATGTCGTAGCTGAATTCAGTCTTCCAGAGTCAAAAGCAGCCCACTCTTTAAGCTCGTCTTCAGAAAGTCAAGCTCACAGACTTTAAGGGCAAAAGGAATAAAATCTTGCCGTTTTGTCGATCTTCTTAGCTTCTGCCCAGAGTTAGAGTGTGATATACACAGCTGTGAGCACATCGTCAAATAGAAAGTGAGCATTACTTATTTACATCTTGCATAGCTGACTGTTGGCTATACGTGAGTCTTATAGAGGCATGAACGTAGATTTAGGTTTAAAAACAGACTTTTAAAAGATAAAACATGGAAAATTAACAGTTTGAATGAATGATATCTTAAAGTAAATATTTTCATTATTTTTGCATGGCCGAGATGACAAGAAGCTCATCCTCATTTTCACGAGATCTCATGCAGTTCCTTGGTGAACTTTAACATCAAACCAATCAGAACGTTTTTGACACTTGCCTCTTTACAAAATTCACAATTGCCGCTAATTACTTTGCTATGTTAGCTTGAGATTTAACCCAAAAAACTAAAATCTTTTGAAATACCTACAGTATAGTGCATATAATATAGATTTAACCTCCTTCCAGTTTACCTCATGTCTGATTATTTCGCCTGAGGTATGTGTTGGACTTCCTGTTTTCACTCTCTTACTAATAATCCATTTGATTCAAACATAAGGCGCTTTATACCTCCACAGCTTCATTTATAATCATAGTTAACTATCCAGAACAGATGTTCCTATCTAGACTCGGTCTACTGTACGGCTTATTGTTTTCTTATCCATCCGTCGCGGCGTATTTCTTTGAAGCGGAATTGTAATTTTGATGGATTTTTATGCTTGATGCACAAAGAAGTCACCTTCTCTGGTCCACAATCCCTTTAGATTTCAACACACCAAATGAGAACTGAAACCTATACCGTCCACTTAATAACACAAGAGTCAGATACATGTTGTTTGTGTTCTTCCATCGAGTCCGCAGTGTTTCCCACTGCAGTCTTTGCCTATAGGCCAGTATGAATGCTGTAATGATGTGCTGAATTATGCAGCAGAGCCTCTGATAGGCCCTTCACTCCAAACTCCCTTTTAGGCATCTGTCCTTTACCTTCTTGAACTCGCTCTTAAATATTTCTAGTTTGCTCCCATCGTTGCCATCCCTTCTCTCAGTTCACACGCTCCGCTCTCATCCAAACATCCACATCTCTTTCATCTCTTCACCCCCCCTCTTCTCTGCCAATTGGTCTTTCCCAAACGGATCCCAAGTCTTAATCCCCCATTCTGTGTGTCTTTTCCCCCAGTGTCAAAAGAACCACAAGGAGAATTAATGGGGGAGAGAGAAGGAGGGAAACGAGAGAAGAAATGATGACGTCAGCGGCCCTTCTGCTTCAAAGCTATGACATTAGCAGCTCCGGCGCTGAAACGTAGCCAGTATGACGGAGAGATAGATGTGCGTTTGCGTCTGTGGGTGTGTGTGAATGTGCTGCCAAGCCCTGAGTCAGTGCTTTACTTCATATGCGAATATAGGTACGCCTGTGCTATACATCACACTATTGCACTCGTGTACAGGTTGTTTGTGTGTAAATAAGTGTGTTTAGTGGGAGGTTAATTAAAGAGAGTGTGTGTGCGCACGTCTACAGCGAAGGCGTAGGTTTTGATGGCTGGCGTACAAAGTGACTTGAAAATGATTCATGGTGTTGCTGGCGCTTACACGGCCTGCCATTTGTATCAGCACAAGCGCGCCATCTCTCCCTCTCTCTCGCGCTTTTTCACTCATTGTGCGAGGAACACAAACAAAAGGCGCGGAGGGTTGCCTCATCCCCTCTGTTCTTCTTTATATTCACTTTTATTTACTCCGTCAGCTCTGAATCCACCCAGGCAGGGATGGACGCTTTACGACCGAGACTCTCTCCTGCGTTGAAGGATCTAATGCATGAATCAGGGCAGCAAGAGTAATGATTTCCCATGTTCCCTGGAGAATGATGGGGTTCAGAGAGGTGAGATGTGTTAGCTTTCTTCTCCAGTCCCCACGCAGTGACTAAACAACCGCTGCCAGGTTAATGCATCTTGGTGTCTGGTGGCATCCTAATTGATGCTGATGGACTGTATGCTGATGGGCTTGCCTTTCGTATTCAGTTTGGGTTACGGCGTTTTTTTCTTTTCTCCCTCAAGGTCCTGCATAAAGCGCTTCCCACCCAAGTGACTCTCTGGCCGTGTCATGGCGGCGAGGCCCGCCCTTTCGTTCTTATTGGCTGTGCTAGCGTGCACTGGGCCGGCCCAGCCCTCCCCCCCACTGCTGCTCCGCCCCCGGGAGAGAGAGAGGGACTCTGGAGGGGCTTCGGGCGGAGTCAACATCGCTGTGGTCCACTCCGGCTCCTCCCACCTCCCGGAAACGAGCGCCGGGGTAGGGGGTGTGGGCGGCGCCTCTTCAGCGGGCTCCGGTTCCGGTGCCGGGCCAAGCAGCAGCAGCAGCAACTCGGGGACGGGTTTTCTGAGTCGTGCCTGGTCGGGACAGGTGGGTGAGAGTGTGATGACGCCGTGGGGACCCGCGAACGTGATCTGGCTGGCCGTGAACGAGAGCAGTCCTGGGAGCCTCCTGCTACAGCTGTGCGAGTTACTGGCTACCACTCCGCTGCAAGGTCTTGTGTTTGAGGAAGAGAAGCCGCCACCACCCAACCGGGCACCGCTGGCACCTATGCTGGAATTCGTCTCGGCCCAGACAGGAGTGCCTGTGATTGCTGTTGGAGGCGGCGCCGGCTTGGGAAGGGAGCCACAGGTAAGAGTTACGATTCGTTCTTGTTAGCTCACATTTAAGGATGGAACGTTTACTGTTTATTACAGGGCTGTTGAATGCTTTATTCTGATTGGCTGATGAACGTTCTAAGGTGTGCAACTATTTTTTAGGAAACCACATGGAGAAGTATTTCCAGGACTGTGTTACAGTTCCATATCACTCCGCCAAATGACTTCTATTATTACAACAGCAAAATAACCAAAACCCACAACGGCGCTGTACATAATCCTACTCACAATAGTACAAACACTGGACAAATAATATATCATCAGATCGATGTCTGGCAAGGTGTGTGGCCAGCCGAATAACTGACTCCGGGCCGTTGACCACCTCGGGTGTGGATTATTGTTCTGATAATTGAAAGGCCCGGTGTCAATTATTCCTTACATAATTAATTCTATGTGGTTAGTATTACCATTTTAATATCTTAATGATCGTTTAATCGTTTTGAATAGCTCAGGATAAAAACGTTGCACAGCAGAGTAGTTTCACTTTTTGTTTTGTTTTTTTTGGGGTAAGAAAAAATGCCAAAGCTTGTTTTAAAAATGTGCTAAGGGGATTATACAAATTAACATATTAATTATATGAATGTACTTCTGAAGTGTCTGGCTGTCTTCAGAAAAGATTTGATGGCAATTTATTATTATCTTTGCTCCGTGTAATACCTAATAAAGTAGTCTTCTCAACTGCAATGCTGTAATTCTGGATTTACAGAAGATTACATTTACATTCAGTCTGTTTGAATGCTCTGCTGTACATTTTTATCTGTAAGATTTCCTAATTATTTGCTCATCCAGATATGTATGATTTTCTTACTTCCTTTGAAATCAAATGAAAAGTTTAAGTAAAGAACCCATCTTTTAGGTCTATTAATAGCATCTTTCATTGGTGCTTCAAAGTTAATGCTTCAAAAACTGTACAAAACAAACGTGAGAGAGCGCCATATGACCCCAGCTGGAGAATAATTGAAGCCAAACGATAGATGTGTATGAGGGGAAACATACTAACTTGAAGCTCTTTAAACTATAAACCATTGCTTTCAGCCTGTCGTCAGCATGCTGTGAGTTTCACATTTCGAAGCTGGTGCAATAAGTTTGTTCAAGAAATTCATCATTTATTGTAAGTTGAAGTTAATCTGAGAGCACTTTTAAAACGTATTGGGCAAAGGTGGAATTTCTGGTATATCATGTGTTTTTTTTTGTTGCTTGCAAGAAAATGTATTCCCTTAGAAATCCACAGATACTAAATTGCCATCAATGGATAAAGATGCTTTTTGTGGTTATGACATCATGTACCTGCACTAGAGTAGCCAGACAAACCCTGGCCTCTTGGTGCAGTCTTATTGAAAATAAACTAAAGCTCATTACCGTTTTCTTTAGACCTAATTCTTTTTTTTTTCCTGGAATGCATAAAGCACTTTCCCCCAGAGATGTAATGGTCATTTTTCAGCCATGACCTCAGTTGTCCTCTCTATGTACACTGCTCTCAGCGGCCTGGAAAAGAACTGAGCTGTCTCCCAGATATGCCTCTTCTAATTTTAGGGAAACAGTGGATTATTAAGTATTAAGCATTAGTCAACAATACAGGTCACCCAGGGTTTTTTTAAACAGTGAATGGGCAGTAAACAGAACGGATTGTTGTGTAAGAGTGTCTATACGCAGCAGAATTTATCTGCATACGGTTAAAAACCGTAAACTGACGTTCCCAGAATTCAAATTTTGTTTGAATTTGATGTTTTTTCTTCGAGATAATTCTTCTTAGTGTTTGTTAGGGTTGTGTGTCTCATGTAATGTTGTTAAATGAATGTTTCTTGTATATTTGAGTCTCATCATGATGGTGTTTAGTGTTTGTGTGAATGACTCGGAGCTCCTTCTATATATGTTCATATTTAAAAGCTTTGGTTCATCATGTGACTTTCTCATCACCTCCTGCTTTTGGTGTTTATCAGAGTATTTCAAAGAGACAAAACAGATTTCAGTGCTTTAATAACATTATATCAGTTAGTGAAATTACGGTAATTAACTGTAAATCTAACTTCAAACGATAAAACCTAAAATGTTGTTACCGTATTTTAGAGTCGAATTCTGGCAACCACAACTGCCGTTTTTTTTCACCGTAAATTTGACAGAATTTCTTGTACAGTGTACAGTAAAGATGGCATTGTATTTTCATAGTATGGTGTTATCAGTCTTGAGAAGCTGGTTTTGTACACACTCTGTGATTACAGCATGTAAGTGTTATTCGTACACAAACACATCTATTATAGTCAGAAATGACTCAGTCAGAGGCCTTTTGAAGGTCTCTTTTGTCACTTAAGCCTCATGCTGTCGACACATGCCCTGGATTTACAATATTTAAAATCTCTGTCTGTTTTGAACAAACACCGCCTGGGCTTGTTTGGAAAAATCCCTACTTAAATTATTCATTCTACGGCAACCGGGATCTGCCACTCACATGTGACGGTGGACTAAAAATTCAGTGTCGTACTACTTAATAAGATTTCAGTATAATTAAGATGACCAATTAAACTCCAATAAGTTTCAGGCTACCTACGTTGTTTTATTCACACTCGAGAGACGGTCCCTCCGCCACCGCATTTCTCTCCTGTGGAAAAATATTACATTACATTTTCATTTGCTTGCTTAGGCTTTAATTAACTCCACTTAGAAAGGCTCATGTGTTGTGGATCGGTGAGAGTGTGGGTCTGAAGCCATGGAGTTAACTCTGTCTCGCGAGGCATGTCTCCAGAGACTTCTTTTACCTCTTCACAAACCGCCAACAAGAGAACGGCACAAAGGAGTCACTTAACTGGTTTAATTAGGACAGTAATTAATTACATCATGTGGTTAAATTTTTCTGCGTGAGAAGAAAGTAGCTGTTTCAGACGCGGTTTTGGCAGCCGTCACACTCTGCTGGAGCTACAGGATGTAATGCTGGAAGTGCAAATCCAGTTTCAAGTGCTCAGTGTAGATTGATTTCAGCCGAATCAAAGCTGCGGCATCAGAAGAGTATGAAGTCTGTTAGTACTGGGATGCTTTTGAAAACACAAACACCTCAGGCGCTCGCTCTCGCCCCTAAAAGAATGAAAAATAAATGTAGAATTGCATATTGCATCTGTTTTAGGCAGATTTCTTTTGGAGTCGTTTTTAAACGTAGCCTTCCAGGGTCCGTTTTAAAAAGCTTTTGAATAAAATAAAATAACTTGGTCCATCTGGACCTCAATATGCCACATAATGCAGTACAGATGATTATTGCTGTCTCGGGGGCACGAGCTAGCGCGTGCTCGATGTCTGGTTCAAGTCTAGTGTGTGTGTGTGTGTGTATGAGAGCAGCAGGACTCGGTCGC
This sequence comes from Enteromius radiatus, assembly GCA_032357445.1. Classification (NCBI taxonomy): domain Eukaryota; kingdom Metazoa; phylum Chordata; class Actinopteri; order Cypriniformes; family Cyprinidae; genus Enteromius; species Enteromius radiatus. The sequence continues at coordinate 14,587,023 of JAUCMS010000038.1, forward strand.
TACGCAGTTACAGCAATGCTTTAAAACATGAGACATTCGCACAAGAATGTAATACATCTTGAAGCCTTTCTAATCTCCCTGGCAACAGCATTTAATGTATGACTGTAGTGCAGGGCCGTAACTAGGGCTGGGTATCGTTTAGAAAATCTTGATACCGATACCTTGAGTTCGGTACCGGTTCCTGAACGATAGCTTTTTTGATACCAATTTGATGAAATCAGTTTTACCAAAAAGACATTGTCTCAAAAACATTTCTTCAGCTTGTTGACATTTATCCAGACTCTAAACCTCCTAAAATCTCCTGAGACACTGCACAGAAATAATACATCCAGCACAACGAATCAGTGCTAATTAGTGCTAATAGAGTTTACACATCTCTTATGCTACCTTTACACTAGTGCTGTATTATTTATTCTTACAATAGACTTATCATTTTTCCCCCTCTAAACATTTTGTGTATTTACATTTTTTTAAGGCATAAAACATTTGTCAATTTGATCACAAATTCAACACATGGGTGCAGTGCAGAAAATGTATATATTTATACCACTTTTCTCCAAAAATGACCACGATTAGAAATGTATCCTGTTTCCTGTTTTTGTGCCATTTCGACAAAAACAAAAAAAACATAACTCCAAACAGCAGCACAGCGTTATATTGAGTCTCTGAGCAACAGACGGTGTTTCGTTCCTGAATGAATCATCCGTTTAAATGATTCGGTTCGCAGTGACTCACTTATTTACAGTCACTTACTGCCACACTGATGGGTTTCATTTCATATTCAGAGTATCTTTTATTATTTAAATGATTTAAAATATCAGTATTCAAAAGAAAATTCACACTTAAAAAAAAAAATGGCTTTATAAAGGTTAAAATGTAAAAATCAGTAAAACTTGAAAAGATTCATTCGTATCAATGTGAAGTGACCACCACACAGAATATGAAGAATATTGGAAACTTTTAAGATATCAGCATAATAACACTCAGCAAAATATTGTCTAATGTTATTGATAAAATATAAAAATGAGTCCCCCAATGTTCATGGTTACAGCCTTGCTGTATTTGATTTGATTACAAGTGGGTAATTGTTAAAAAAAAGATTATACTGATAGCTGTAAGTGTTCCTGTAAGATTTTAGCTCACTTTTTTGCACTTGTCTATACTGTACGTGATATATGTGAGACATTGGCACAGAACATCTACATTTCCACTCCTGAAAAAAATGTCTCCTGTCACATTTAAATAGGTCATTTTTGGGAGGAAACAAGAACATTGATTTTATATTCTTACCAATATAGAATTGATCTATACGTCTCCAAAAATAAAATGTATTTGATTGGGCTGCTGAGAGGTTCCAGAGCAGGCCGTTCCAGTTCTCTGTGTACAGAATGTAATTGCTAACAGAAGGTACTTCTTTAGTACGTATAGATTTACATCTGGGGTGATTTACAGCTGAAATTGATCCAGTACTGTTTAATATACTGTATATTGTTTTGCAATTTAATCTAAATCTTTCCACCTGCGATGCGTCTAATGCATGCCACAAATCCAGTTTCAAGTGCTCAGTGTGGATTGATTTCAGCAGAGTCTGGTGTTACTGGGAGGCTTTGAAAACACAAACACAGAATGAAAAAGCACACATGCATTAAAATCGGAAACAAGGGAGAACATAATTATTGTTTTTCTTGTAAATAATAGTGATTAAAAAAAAAATCAATTATACAGTAAATACCTTTTTTATTATATAGGCCTATATTCATTTAGTTGTATATGTATGTCAGGACGGTCTGAGAGGTCTCTCGCTCTCAGTGAAATATAATAAAAGTTATTTACCTGCTCCAATTTTGGTGTATCCGATTTATCAAGGTATTTGATTCCAATGTGGAGTTGAAGGAAACATCAAAACGTGGAAAATATAACCTGACCCATTTAGGAGCTTCACTGCTGCAAGTTACAGTACTACTGTAAGCTCTTTGAGCTTTTACAAGCTAGACTTCATTTAAATATAGAGCGGAGGTGAGCCTTTATGCCTGGTTAATGCTCTGCAGTCGTGACATTTTTCTCCTCACCAGGTTCTGTCTGGTTATTATATGAAAGATTTGACGTAATAGCCTGGCGTTATCCTTTGGTCACACAGTATGAACACTTGTTTTGCATGTGTGTGTTGTAATGAGTGTGTTAGAAAACATGCCGAGTGCCTTGAATGCTGACAGAGATGTTACAAATCCCTCTCTGTATTTTACAGGTATGTGTCATGAGTATACTAACTGTGAAAGTGTAATTATAGAGAAAAAAAACCCTGCCAGATTGCCAAGGTAACGCCTAGGGGGAAATTATTCATAAGGGAAAAGTACTGCAGAGTTAATTGAGATTTTATTTGCACAGGAAGTGTTTGTGATGAGGGAAAACTGTTCTAGATGAAGACAGTTAACTTCAGTGCATTCAACAGCAAATTTCCACGGCTGGTATTTTGTGGTGTCAGGTGTCTATACCGGGTTAAAAACAAGCCAATTTGGGTCGGTTTTAAACACGATGTCGAGTAAATAATAGACCGAAGACATGCTGTGTTAATCTTATCTGACGAGTTGGGGTGCTCATTTACCCAGCGGGCTAGGTTTAACACAGACGCTAGCTCATTCTGACTAGAATCCTGGGCTGATTTGACTTCATAAGTGGTTATTATTTTAATCTTTCTGTAACTCTAGAAATAAATTGATTAACCGTGAACTTGAAAAGGCTGTTTTTGCAGTCACAGAATTATTAATTCATACATAGATGACTCAGACCATTTAGATAAAATTAGCACTTTGGCTCTTTCAAATTAAAATCCAGAAATAATAATGTCTGTGGAAAAATATAGGTGTTATGGACCAGCAAATTTACTCCTTAGTCAAATTCAATGCATAAAAAAATCTAAGTGAATATACACGCTTTTAAAAATACATTCAAGCAATGTTGGAAGAGTTACTTTCAAAACAATAATTAACTACAGTTACTGATTACATCATTAATATTGTATTTAAATTACTTTACTAATTACTCGGTCTAAAAATTAATTTAGTTACTCAATAAGTAACGTAATATTCAAATCGCTATATAGAGTAAATTCAGCTTATTCCTTTTTACTTTGACACACAGCATATAATGAGCTCAGATACGGGAAAGATCTAGGCCGACCTTTTAGTTTCATAATCAGATAATATTTGTTTATTTTAAAGTAGACACTTCAAGCTTACGGAAAGACTGTACTTCGCTTTAGTTTAATACGGATTACATAACTACAGAATATTCGTTTTCCATTTTAATTCGTACATTTAAAAGATGACACTTCAAGTGAAAAGTGAAACACTGAACGTGAACGCTCAAATGTATCTTTAGAAAAAATGTCGATTTTGTTGAGTATAGAACTATTGAGATTATTTACACCATATAACGCAAGTACATCATAAATAACTGTAACTAAATTACCTAAAAATGAACAGTAATCCCTTACTTTACTTTTTCAGTGGAAGTAATTTACAGTAACACGTTACATCACTGTTTTATCATCACCTCCATTATGATCATCAAAGCTGTACGCTACACTATAAACCTGGCTGTGATTGCTGTAAAAATTACGGTTTTATGATTTTCAGTTAAATTTACAGTTAAATACCGTCATTTCATATAAAATGTTATTATACCAACCTATTAAAGCACTGAAATCTGTTTTGTCTCTTTGAAATACTCTGATAAACACCAAAAGCAGGAGGTGATGAGAAAGTCACATGATGAACCAAAGCTTTTAAATATGAACATATATAGAAGGAGCTCCGAGTCATTCACACAAACACTAAACACCGTCATGATGAGACTCGTTACACTCAAATATACAAGAAACATTCATTTAACAACATTACATGAGACACACAACCCTAACAAACAGAGCTGAGAAGAAAAGAAAAAAACAAAAACAAAAAAAACATACAAAACATAGAATTCTGGTTTACGTTTTTTTCACTGTAAATTTTACAGGAATTTACCATTTAGCAGGTATTTACCGTAGCGTTTTCACAGTATTTTTCTTTCTGTTTAAATCCCAGTGGTTTTTCCAGTGTAGTGTAATGCAGTGGCAGCGTTGATTATTATACAGGGTTCATGTTGAACGGCTACATCTCTTCCCTCGCTCTGACACGGTGGATGCTTGTGTAAACCCAGCAAATGAAGTGAAGCTTTAAATGAAGCTGTACCAAAACAGTGCAGATAAACCGTGCATATTTAACCCACAGGTTTCAAAGTATACAGAGCACTTCACACTTATGTCTCTCTGTTTAAAGGCATAAACAACTTAAAATGTTTTCTATAATCAAATCTTTTTTTTCAAATCAAGCTGTTTACGTGAAGATGTATGCTTTCTTTGCATCGCTGCAATTACAATATTTCCTCTAATGTGTTGTTTTAGCAGCTGCGGCATACACAAAACATCTGCCCGGAAATGATCCTTCAGAGATCTACAGAGGTCACATTTAGCTCGTCTGGATTCTCAAGAAGTAAATTCAATTATAAAGGCAGTCCAGTATCACCAGCAGGCACAAAACAGGTGTCATGCCACATTGGTGATATATTTGATCATGATTATGATGCATTAGCAAGCGTCAGACTAAGCATTGCTATTTTTCACTATCAGAAATATGGCTTCGTGTCAGAGTCGTAAATCTCCTCGACGGTACAGTGGAATGGTCACCTTCCGGGCTGTAGAGAAAAAAAGATGCTGAGATGAGCTGAAGCAGAGCCGAACTGACTGTTACGAATCCTGAAGCAGCCAAGGACACTCATGTCACCTGAAACACAGGCTTATGAATAGCAATGAATCCTTTACGTCATGCTGTGTGGGTATTAAGAATGACTGTATTGATCTGAATGAGTAAGATGCAGAGGGTAAATGGAGGGAAGAGAAAAAAGGCCTGATGAATGATATACTGAAACAAAGTGCTTGTAGATGATTGAACTATGACTGCGAACAGTATTGGCGCAACGCATCACAGAACTCGCCGTTCGGATTACACTACAGATTCTGAGGCACAGATCAGATCATTTCTCAGATTAGCAAAAAAATATTGTTTTTAATTTATTACAAAAAAAAAAGAAACTACTAGCTTAACTACTTAAGAGTTAACTTACTAAAGAGTTAAATAGATGAGTTTTACCATTTCTGAATCCGTTCAGCCGATCTCCGGGTCTGGCAGTAGCACTTTTAGCTTAGCTTAGCATAGATCATTGAATCGGATTAGACCGTTAGCATGCTGCAGCCATGGTACGGCAGCAGAGTTCCTTGATTATGAGATTGTGAGAGTATAGTTCATAGACATATCAGCCTAAAAAACTGCAACTTTTCATTTTCCGTCGGGCTTAGTACACAATGTAACTACAGAAGGGTCAAGCTTTAAATAGGAAAAATATCGAAACTCCTCTGTCATTTTTGAGCGTGATGCTAACGGTCTAATCAGATTCAATGATCTATGCTAAGCTAAGCTAAAATTGCTACTGCCAGACCCGGAGATCGGCTCAACGGTTGTAAAACTCAACTGTTTATCAAAAAAAGTGAAGTGGTTCTTTAAATACAGATGATTCTTAGTTAAAGCTGTGGTGTTGTTTGATTAGCAGACCAGACAGAAGTAGGTATTTCTAAGCTGCTGTCTCTTTAAAACTAAATGCACGGACCTGATACTGACACACATTGGGTTTCTTTAGTCAGCTGTAGTCACGCTTCGGGGGTGTGTGTGTGCAGCGGCGGCTGAGCAACTTCATATGTATGCAAGCCAAACGCATGCAAATGATAACTTTAACTCGATGATGGTTGAACTTAACAGTTAATCCATGAATCACGTGCGTGCCGAACCGTGGGGACTGGTCTGTTATCATCTATGAACCGTTGCACCCCTAACGAACAGACGTTCAGAGAAATTTTAGGCAAAATGCTATGTTGTGACGTTTCTCCATGTCCCACATTTCCTTGCTCTTTCAGGAAAGCGGCTCCGTCTACCTGCAGTTCCTGTGCTCCACTGGCCTGCAGCTGGAGGTTATTTTCGAAGTTCTGGAGGAGTTTGATTGGACGGCTTTCTCTGTGGTTACTACACGCCACCACGGCTACGAGGACTTCATGGCCATGGTAGAAGGCATGATAGATGGCTCCTTCATCGGCTGGGAGAGAAAGAGCGTGGTGATGCTCAACCTGACCGATGACCCCGGAGGAGCTCGTACACGCAGGCTGCTGAAGGAGAATGAAGCACAGGTCAGGAGCCAGAACACAAGAGCAGTGGGTTCTTTACGTTTGAAATGCTTCACTTAGAAATGGTGTTATCAGCACAAACATTATAGTGAAAAGACAACATTTTAGGTTAAAAATAACCACGTCAGAAATAGTATTCTGTTTGTCCCTCTTTTGCTTTAATGACAGCAGCACTTGAGCAGCAGCTTGAACTCGACAAGGTTGTGTAAAACCTGATGATCATGTTCTCCAGCATGATCTGAGAATGATCAAAGAGCATCTTGAGGAAACAAGAGCATCTGACTGTCTGTACAAAAGAGTCACATGATCACTGTTGTTACTTTACTTGCGATTGATTTAGTTACAGTGCAGGATTATTCATTCTGCTCATTTATTTACTTTTTTTAAATCTTTAAATAGTTCAAGTTATTTATTTCCAGATTCAAATCCCAGATTGTCTGATGTTTTGACATTCATGTGTTCATTCAAATGAAATGTCCAAATTCACTTTCCTGTAGGAATGCCGATATTGGATTTTTGCCGATAACCGATATGCTGATATACACCCGTGCCGATACCAATATATTTCCCCAAGTCTCTCCTGTGCAGGGATTCAAAAGAATATTATAAAACATATTGTATTTTTGGTTAGTTTTTTAATAAAAACTAATGTTAAAATTAAATAAACAATAATGCAGTTATTATAAGAGTAACTTTGAAAGCTTTGTAAATAATGATACATTTCCATTTCAATTGAATTCAGCATTCAAATCAACTATAAATCAATCTCTTTTTTTCATACAGATGCAGTGGTAACCTTTTATTTAAAGATTCAACATTTGTAAATGGTCTAAAGAAAAATATAAATAAGATTTTATATATCTGAAGTTTTAATATATCACATTAATAAATAAATCTGTATCTAAATGGATTTAATTTACAAGCGTCATGTTTGTGACGTTTATTCATGTAAACTTTAGCTTCTGATCTTTAAATTAAAACATACTCATGATTTTATGACAGTTACTGCTTTATTTAATCAGAAACACAATCTTGATATTATTTGTGTATTTTACTTGAATTTTAATACAAGTAGGCCGACAGCGACCCCTAGGCAATTAAAGCTCCTCACCGGACGGTCATCAGGACGAGGCTAGTTACAGAAACTATTGCACACCAGACACATCGTTATAATCTTGCAAGACATATCGGTATAATTCTAGATATTGCAACGTTTCCATTATTGGCCCATTCTGACATCATTCCAGTAATATACATTTACATGAAATGATATACATGAAAACGAAGGATGCACACCTCCTTTTATGTTTATCATTTCATGTGTTTCTGTAAATCTTTTTTTTCTTTTTATTTAAATCCCAAAATTAAGGCTTTTAATGATCTTATTTTAACTGACTTGCATTATTATCTTATCATAATTGTTAGTAAAGAGACACAAGCAATATTTATTATTAGGACAGCTCACATTTAAAAGGCCAAATCTGAGTAAGTTTTCACAAATAACATTCTTGTTTAATCTGATTTTTTTTTTTTCAAATCTTCCCATAATCCACCCCATTGTATGAACTGTACTGGAAGCTCTTTCTCTCTGCCGGGACTGTCCAGCTCAGTCTCGTTTTTTTTTGCTTTCTTTTCACTGAACTATCGTTCCCGCTCCACCAGCTCCATCAGCTCCATCAGCTCCATCGGCTCCTATTTCCCCACCTCCCCACTTTTTTTAATTCAAAGTGGCTTCTCTGCCAGCACAATTAACAACTGTATTACCAAATCAGTCTTGGTTAATTATAGATGTATGAATATGACAACGAAAAGAGAAAAGACAGCTCTAATGCCCCAGAGCAATTATTCCATAGCACTCCAAAATCAGCAACATAAGGTAAAGCTCCTCATGCGCTGTGTAAGCCACTTCCTCCATATTCCCAGCTTGATTTCTCCATTAACCTTCTCTCTCATCGCTCTCTTTTTCTTCTGAATCTCTCTCACTCTCCTGCGTTCTTTGGCCTTTACGTGAAGGCTCCCAAAGAGAAGGAGGTCGCGCGACCTATGAAAGGGAAGATGGCATCCGTAATGTTACTGAGCAGCGTGACATTAAATGACAGTTTCCATCTGACCCGAAGGTGGCCGACTCCATTCCCCACAGGACCGGCCACGCCAGCAGACATCCTCCACGTTCAACAACTTGACTGATTAATTCTCCACAGTGTCCAAGCGCCCAGACGTTCAGACCCTAATCAGCGACGGATACAGGAGCACATTCAAAGTGCCTGTCACAGTCCCCGTGTGGAAGAGAACCAGGGAAGAATTGGGGTCAGCTTGATGCAATGTGATAGGAACTTTTTGGGGGGGTTTTTTTTCTCGTAGTGATTTAACCGTCAGTAAAGGCCTGACAGACACACGCTTCGTCAAAGTGCAGATGTTATCGGCGAGCTTTGTTAGAAAGGTAAAAACTCTGCTTCCTGTGATTTGCTTTGAAACATAAGCTTATTTTATTTTAATAAGCCTCACCAAAAAAGACCAGCGTGATAATAAATTGTGAATGTAAAATGTAAACTGCTCCATTATCAGAACTGCTATCAGAATGAATGATGCCTCACTCCTTCACCCTCAGAGGCCCAGCCTAGAAGAAACGCAACAGCTGTATAAAGCAATGGTTTAATAAATCATTTTCACTATATGCAGGTTAAAAACAACACATAACACTGATACTCTGAAAACGGCAGAAAAATTGCATATTAACACTAAAGTCAAAGCCAGCTGAAATATTCAAGTGATATTACAGGGATGGGAAAAGGCTTATATGGCCTGAAATTTTAAACAAACAATAATATGAGGCAGGAAATGCAAAAAATAAATAAATGAATAATCTGTTACTCTTACACAGAGGTGCCTGTTCAATGCATGCATGCTTTAAAATGAATAATTATTGCAGTATTTACATTTAAATGCTCAAATAATAAAATTGTATTATTCAAAACTTTAACTTAGTATCTAAAAATGTTCCTTAAAATGTACAGTGCTTTATAAATAAAATGTATTATATATATACAGGTGCTGGTCAACGAATTAGAATAATTTGAAATAGTACAATCATTAAATTCTTTGAATGCATTTTTTTTTTGCAGAAAGCAAATCAGGTGTTCACCGCACCTGTCCTACTCGTTAGACTAATCACAGAACTCGTTACCTGTAAAAAATTTGCTCAGCTGAGCTTTCCAAAAGGCCCATTTAGGCCATTTAACTGTGACACTGTTGTTTTATTGAATTAGAATAATGGAGAAACCGTTTCATTGAATTAGAATAATTTTTATTATAATTAGAATCATCACTTTCTCAGTATTTTGTGGCTGCCCCCTTGGCTTGTATGACTGCCTGAAGTCTCCGCGGCATC
>JAUCMS010000038.1:14613935-14626669 GCA_032357445.1 Enteromius radiatus
CTATATTACAAACTTTCCATTAAGACCCTAAAGAATCATATTAGCTTATGGAAAATTGGGACTGGATGGCCCCTTTACATTTTCATATTGAGCTCATCCAGGTTATTAGACACATATGAATAGTTACTTTTTCTGGTAATTATTTACTTTTAGTGCCCAGCACTGGCTGTAATATTAGGGCAATGTCTAAAGCTCTTTTGATATAGTCAGGTGCTCTTTGCTTCAGTAGTTGACGTGTAATGCTGTCACACTGAATATGATGTATAAGAATAAACACTGCTCTAAATGCAAAAGCAAATCATATAGTTGGCTAGTTACGGATTTAAAAGATTACCTCTTTTTTGTGGAAATGCAAATTTAGATAGTAGTCTCATTACCTTTAATGTATTCATATAGAAGGCAAACAATGACACCTGCTTTATACTGTAGCCACAGACTGTGTTTGTTCATGACCCTCGGCCGCGGGAGCTTTGTGTAGAGGCATGGTGGTATTATAGTTGTTCAGTCAAGCATAGTTTCTTATGATGGCGCTTTTATGAGCCGAGCCAGCTGACAGCACTGTCTATGATGCCAGTTTAGGAAACAAAACTTTTTAAAAAGCTTTGTCAGACTTTGTTATACAAAGAGCATTTGATGTCATTCCATTTTCATCCGTTAGCGTTTAATCACCGAAACGAGCGATTCTGCACTTGTGTATTATTCATACGCCGCTCTGCATCATAAGATGCCATGATTGTTCCAGAATTATTAAATAGCAATATGGTGTCGCTAACACTGCTTCGCTGCCCTCGGATCTGTGTGTGCGTGCAGCTGTCCTATCTAAAGCTCGAGTCTCTGCATTATGAACACAAAGAACATGAATATCCATCCCAGCGCAAAAAGAAGGTTATGTTTGCAGGCTAGAATGTGAAATCGCAGTGCTCAGGCTTCGAAATTGCTCATGAAGATTTCATCTGTCATTCAGAAGCACTTGGTGTGTGTAATAGTAGTAGCCTGCGGAGTGAGACTGTCGATTTCAAGCCGTGCAATGCAAGGCAGGCCCGCCGGCCCACAAGTCAACAAGTCAGGTCTCCAACTAGGCGCTAGCTGATTCTCAAAGGCACTTGTGTACCTCAACAGCCGACCTACTGCTTTTACTGCTTTCCTATTTCAGTCGGGTTGCACCGTGGGCCGGTGTGCTGTGCTATCAAACACCTGTCTTTGTGTGTTGTGTTCGTTTGGTTTCACCCTTACTGAAATGTGTGACTCATTTTCCCCCGAGGGCTCTGTTTTGTTGGATACAACACTTCTGACAAAAGCTGGCACCTTGAATGCTAATGTGGTGCTCGCTGGTCTTGGAGGGCCAGGTTGAGCTTCTTAATAACCTCAAGGTGTGCTTAGCAGGAGGTTGAAGAGTAGCCAGTAATAAGCTGTCAATTTGGGTTTTTGCTGAGAAGACGTTGGCATGTTACAAGGTGGGTGAAATATGATCAAAGAAGCGAGGCACCTGACTCTGATAAGGCACAAAGCGTCCTTGACTTCTGAAAAGCAACTTACTTTTATGTCTTTACTGTAAGAGACTCCCCAGCTGAATTATTTAGCACTATGAATATGGAGTACTAAGATTAAAGTGGGGTTTTTTGCGTTAAATGGCATGATTTTGGCCTGTTTTATCATGCAGCAGGTGAGCGTTTTCAGTCGGATTGCTTAGGAACGTAATTGCACAAAATGCTCTACTCTGAAAATCACATTTCAAACTGTTACTCAACAATCTCTAGCACTGATAAGACGTGTATCTGAGACGTCGCAGGAAACTTGCAGCCCCAGTTTCATGTTTGTGTTTTTTTCCCATGAGGTTTATTTGAAGACCAGTGTCTGCAGAAATTAGCCGTCCTATTACGAGCAGCTCATTTCAGCAAAGCGAGCACACAGACAATCTCAGCCGCCTTTGGAGCTATTCTGCAAAGTGCTTGTGCGCATATATTATCACATTTATGGCACAGAAACAAGTCGTGTCCCAGAAAATTCTTTGGGTATTTGATTACACACCACCAGGTGATGGAAAAATCATGGAAATTCTGTGCTTTTTAGGGAAGTGGCCGAGAGCAACAAATAGCTTTTTGAAAGGAAATAAAAAAATAAGTCCTAAAAAACAAATTCAGTGCTTTCAAGCCAACAAACGCATGAAGAAGAACTGGGATGACTGCTTAACTAGTCCCGCTGATTACCCGTTACACACTGTTTAGCTTAGAAAATAGGACTTCCCTGAGAATCATCAATGTTTTGTCTTTACGTGTGACAACAATTGGTCTCATAAAGTAATTTCCTTTTCGTCTCTGCAGGAAACTGGATGCATTCATATATGATGCGGCTGTCCTGAACTACATGGCTCGTAAAGACGAGGGCTGCAAAGTAATGACCATCGGCTCTGGCAAAGTGTTCGCTACAACAGGATATGGCATCGCCTTACACAAAAACTCGCGCTGGAAGCGGCCGCTAGACCTCGCCCTCCTGCAGCTGGTTGGAGACGGTAAGAGACTTTAAGGTTTAACCCCTCGCTATTGTGTTTTGTGAATCACTAACAAACCTTCCTACTGTTTACATTGTGACGGAGAAATGAAACCTTGTTGAGTGTTGTTACACTTGTTATTCTGATTCTCTGAGGTCCTTGTATACGCAAACATTTGCATGTTTTTCTCTCGCGTCGCTTGTTTTTCTGTGATCAGACTCGATGATGAGGAACCTAGCGCCTCATAATGATTAAAGAGTAAATGCGAAAGGGAGCTGGAAGACTCTCACTGAAATATGATAAATGATATTAGAAAGAATGTCACAGCAAATGAACACAATTATGAATAGCCATAGGGTCACTTCAGTAAACAGCGCGTGCTGAACTTCTCAGGGCGGATTTTTGCTTGTTTGAATAAATAAATAAATGTAATGAAAAATAAATTTCCCATTACCTAAGCCATAGTTCAAGGCCATATTGTCGTAAATGAACCTGCGGGTTTGTTTTTATTCTTTGTTTCATATCAATAGAGGATTCAGACTTATCTCTCTCGCTCTTTCGTAGTGAAGGAATAATCCTCTATATACAGCCGGCATCTACATGCATGTGTGGTTTTTCTGCCCGAAACATGCCCTTGTCATGCCTTTATTTTTTCCACAGTGACATTTTCACTCTGATAAATGCACTAATGGCTATTGTTGGGAGGTAGGCCCATCAGTCTCGAGCTTTCATCTCCAAACTACTCCGGGCCTGTCTTATCACAAGAGCCTCGAAACCAGGCCATTTCAGACCTCCATCAAAGCTGTTATTATCCTCCAGTCTCTCTTTCCCTGCTTCTCTCGTTCCTCCTCCTTGCCTTTCATGATTCTTTTCCTCTGTTTTTTCTTTTTCCATTTTCACCTTTTTGTGAACACAGTGTAATAATAACCCAAGCTAAACCAAGATCTCCCCACTGTCTGGAGATTTGAATTAAAGACTCACTTTTCCCAACAATAGCGTTTGAATCTAGTGCTCTTTTGCTTTTCTTTTTCACTCTCTCCCTTCTGTCCATCTGTCTTGTTCCCTGTTTGTAGGCCTGCTTATCTTTCACGCTTCTTATCTCCTGTCATTGTGCTCATCTTTTCCTTCTTTTTAGATGAGATTGACATGCTTGAACGACTCTGGCTGTCTGGGATCTGTCATAATGATAAGATTGAGGTGATGAGTTCCAAACTGGACATAGACAATATGGCGGGAGTCTTCTATATGCTTCTGGTCGCCATGGGCCTAAGTCTGCTGGTGTTTGCGTGGGAGCATCTCGTCTATTGGAAGCTCCGCCATTGTATGGGGCGCTCCGGAGGACTGGACTTCCTACTGGCTTTCAGTCGAGTGAGTGACCCAAAGAAAATCCGTTATAATAAAAAAAGCAAGTCAATCCATTTAGTTTTAAGGAAAGAAAACAAAAAAATATATGTAATTATTGTTCTTTAATTTGTGTTAATGACACTCAGAATACATGTACCGCCACCATTGACCCGCAGCGCTCCGCTGGTGATTGCATTAACATTTTTATGAATGACTGCGTTCCACTTGCGTGGATGATGTTTCACTTTTTGAGCCTCAATGATAATTCAATTCCATTATATGCAGGCTGCAAATGACTTTACCGTTGTTAAACGTCCCATCTGGGTTTGATTTATAAATAAATAATGTCATTCAGGCCACTGATAAACAGGAGCTCCCGTAGGGAGTGCGTGCGTGTGTGAGAGAGACAGATCTAGTTCAATATCAGATTCAATAAATGTGTTATTCACACTTAAAAACATTTAATTCATTGCAGGCATTAACATGTTAATTTTCAAAGCCCATATAAATGTACCCAATTTAGGAATATTTCTTATGAAACTCTGCTGCAATTTGAAAGTAGGTGATAAAATACATCGAGGAACAATCACTGTGCCATAATGATCATTTTAATTCTGAAATCAGTAGGCCAGGAAATATAAAAACGAACCTACGAAACAAAACAGGAGTCATTTCAATGCATTTGGAAGTAAAAGAAAAGATTACCCTTTTTGCAATTCTTGTTATTTGCAGCAAGAACAAAGAGTGACACGCAGTAATCTCTTGCAATCAGGCGTTAAATCCTTTTTAGGGGGACTTTGCAGCGCACTCCTTTAATTCCTGTCATTTCTAAAATGTGATGGCATATCCAGCATTCCCACTGCACACACAGAGGGATTTTATGAAAGCCCATAACTTCTCTCATAGTAATGAATAGGGGAGGAAGAGGATGACAGAAGATGGATCATTTATTCGTTTTGTATTATCACTGTCTGTCTTTGCTTACATTGTGGAACGATTGAGAAGGACCTTAAATCCCCCTTTGCAAGCAACCAGGCTTTCTATGAGAGCATTGTAAGCCAGTTCATTTAGATGGGACTCTCAAACAGTGAGGTCAGCATTGCCATTACCTCAGAGAAGGGTTAGGTGGGCTTACAGTGTTTACTCTTGCATCATCAAAGCACTGGGAGCTTTACAATTTCATTATTATGGTAATGTTTCTTGTCTTTACCGAGACATTTTCCAAGCGTCTAAATCGGTTTGTATGTCACGAAGGGAAATATTACGATATCCTGAACTGTTTGCTAAATAAATCTTTTGCTTGTTATCTCTTACAGGGAATGTACAGCTGCTGCAATTTTGAGGATGAAACAGCTCCTGGAGGTTCCCAAAGCACACTTCCTCAGTATCATCATGTCTCCACAGTTCCTCCTCCTCCACCGCCTCACGTGATCTCTACAGCCATGGCCAATCCCCCCATCGCTATGGCACAACAGCAACAGCAGCAGCAGCAACAACAAAAGCAACACCACCAGCAGCCACCGGTATACAATGTGCTTCTTCCAGGCTCTCCTCCTCCTGGTGGACATTCTGGAATGGCTCTAGGCCCGTCAAACAGTCCCATTCTTGGAGCACCCATGCCTTGCTCTACTTTCCTACCTAGGCATGATCGTCGATTAGCTGTGGTGGATCGATGGACACGTCCAAAGGTTGGTCCTGAGAAGCCTGGCGGTGTGAGCAGTGGGATAACAGACTTAACACAGTACCAAGGCATGCCCCCTCACTGGGGTGCAGGAATAAGCGGAGGAGAGGGGGGTCTGGATGAATACAAGAGATACTATGGGCCGATTGATCCAGAAGGCTTAGCGGTCTCTGCCGAACCTCAAAACGTAGGCACCCAAACTCCAAAAGCAAAGCATCGAGGGACGAAACCCTCTGGAAACCCACGGTTACCTCCTAAAGGTCAAACCTCTGGACACTTACCAATTAACCATGCTTTGCCACATCCATCTCCACCTCAGCAATCTATCTGGCGGAGAAGCAGCTTATCGAAAAGGAAGGGCTCAGGAGGGCCGCTCTACGAAAACATCCTTCCACTCGGAAGGAGAGGTGGTAGCAGATATGGAATGAGGGATGGTGGTGGGAGAAGAGGACGCCGTCCTCCTCCCCTTCCTCTGCCTATACCTGTGCCCCTCTCTTCCCCAACACAGACTCCGCCCTCACCTTCTCCAACTATATGCTACACATCCACTTCGTCCAGCAGCTCCAGCTCCTCCACTTCATCCTCTTCTTCAGAATCAGTCTCCCGATCCAATTCTCCTTCATCTTCATCTTCGTACACATCATCCCAGAGCTTTAGATACCGAGCAGATGTACGAGATGTGTATGAGGACTATGACACAGATGAGCTTACGGAAGAGTCAAGCTTGCTTTTGGGGAGGAGAAAAAGTCGTTCGCGTATGTCCTCTCGGTCCTTGCCCAGCAGTCCTCCACCACCACCTATACCACCCCGCAAACCTTGTGGACAGAGGGCGCAGGTGAGAGACAGAGCAGGCAGCCAGATTGCACAGCTTCAAGAGTGGTGGGCCTCTTGGGGAGAGAAAGAAAAGGGTAGAAGAGCAGCTGGAGATAGAGATGTTAAGGAGGAAAGACGACATCATAAAGAAAGGGAAAGAGAGAGAAAAAGGAGAAAGAAGGGTAGAAAGAAAAAGAAGAGAGAAGAGCGGGAAAGAGAAAGAGAGCGTAAAAGACGTAAGGTGAAAAAGAAAAAGAAAAAAGAGGAGAAATCTAGACGACGGGAGAGGGAAAAACGATCTGAACAAGAGGAGGTAGATATGGACAGGAAAGACGTATTTGAAAAGGGTATAGGACAGGAATACTCTTCTTATCCTGCTCTGAGGCGAAGCTCTTTCCGAAAAAAGAGCGAAAGCTCTACAAAGAGTTATGAGTGGGATATTATCAGAGATGGAGTTAAGAGAGATAGGGATGATCAAGGTGGAGAAGATGAAGACGGCAGTAGGGGAAAGGAAAGGCATCAGAGAAGCCCAAAATCACAACGCCACTCCAGGCCAAGGTCCAACAACAAGCATTTTTCTAGCTCCAACAAACCTTCTTCAACTGTCAAATTTTGGAGTAGTGGGAACCCAACTTCTGATTTGCCATCGTCTTTTGGACCCCTGCTTCCCATATCTAAAAGACGAAAGTCTGTAGGAGCTGAGAGAGATGAGAGAGGAAGAGGTGGAGAAAGTCGACCCCTTTTAGGAAAAAACAAGAGAGTTAAGCCTTGCTCGAGAGAAGGCCTGTCATTTCACGAATGGGATTCCGAGGAAGAAGATGAGGAGTCTGAAGTGGAAAGAAGCAGGCCAGAGGAACAGGGGCAACGACGAGAAAGCAGAGGAATGGACTCTGAATCCGAAAGGGACAGAGAAAAAACTGTTGAGATATACACAGATGATGAGGGTTCCTCAGGGGAGTTTGGTAAGTTTGAGAGATATTGGGAGGGTCACGAAGGAAGGGCAGTTGGAGGCATTGGAGGAGGAGGATGGTTCTTTGGCACCTACCCTGCCAGAGAAAGAGGAGGCAGTATAAACAGTAGAGACGACTCCTTTTTGGGGTGGGGTGGTGGAGAAAGCGGCCTGGGTTTCGGAACGGGAACAGGGTGGGTATCGGGAGGTTCAAACCAGTGGCCTCCAACTCCATTGACTCCACCACCTCCTCGAAGATACTGGTCAGTTGATAAGTTACCAGTGAAGACTGAAAAGAAATCTAAAAGCAGGTCTCAAGAGAAGAGCCGAGCCCACACATCCTGTTCCTGCCAGTCACCGCATCACTCTGCCAGCACTCACTCCAAATGGAATCGGGTGACTTCAAGGAGTCAGGAGGAGCTCCTCCCCCACTGCCACAGTTTCAGCAGCAGCGTAAGACCCAAACGGCAATCATCCAAACTGGATCGGGCTCAGAGCCAGGCCAAATCTGGAAGCCAATCCAACCTCAGTGCACAAAGACCACAGCGCTCAGACCGGTCCCGACAACCACCGTCCCCTCCTCAGAGTCTACCACCATCTTTACCCTCTCCAATGGTCCCTGCACTCCCAGCCCCACCCTCTTCCTCTCACCATATACATGTACCTCCACCTACCTCCTCTTCTTCAGTTTCCTCCCCTTCAGTTGTCTCATCTACGACTGGTGCCCCACAGCCCTCCTCTTTGTCCTCGTCTAGTGCTAAGCTCCAGTACCAGAAACTGCGATCGGTTCCCCAACCCCAACGGTATCAATCCCCACACCTTCCCCTCAAAACCAAGAGCCTGTGCTCTCGTCGAGGCTCTGCCCACTTCTCCAGTGTTGAGAGCGAGGTCTGAGGAACATCATTAAATGAGGAACATCAGCAAGTAGCCCCTAGGGGCGATCAAATCACCTGCTCATGCCACAAACTGTTAACTGTTCATAGCAGTCGAGTTGGGTTGTTTTCGCTGGCACCCATCTCTTGCACAAAGCTCTAATGCTCAGAGACAAACCAGGATCGGGATGTCACAAAAATTGTAGCCCTTTCTGTGTACTTGTGTAAGAATGGAATACTGCCATGCCGACAAATCTTGTCGACCTTAGCAAGGCTGTTTGTATGGGATTGGCTTTGCTTTTCTTACTTCTTGGGGGCTTTAAGGTGGAGCATCAATAATGTGGGTAAATGTGATTTTTCTTGGAATGTTTTGCTGCCCGATGGCTCAGGAACGATTTTTGAAGGGAGCTTCTGAGGTCAAAATACAAAGCCCTAACGCCCCACACCCATCTCTCTTTTTTTTTTCTCTTTCTCTCCTGCTCTCAGAGCTCTGAATCGCAATGTAATTGTTGTGTGTATTTGTTCACAATATCTCAAGGGAAGCATTCACAAAGGAAAGTAGCAAACCATTTTTTTTCTTGACCTCCACCTTCTGCAAACTGACATCTAGCATTCTGTGTGTTGTTGTCAGTGTTTGTATTCCTAGCAACAGGGTAAGTTAGCCATGACTGATCACATATTGGCTTACTGAAGCTGAATGCCAAACTAAAAGTGGAGCTGATGTACAGTCCCGTTCAGTTGAAACCATTTCACAGGTCCTCCTGTTTCATTCTTGTCCCTTGAG
The DNA here is from genome assembly GCA_032357445.1 of Enteromius radiatus. Taxonomy (NCBI): domain Eukaryota; kingdom Metazoa; phylum Chordata; class Actinopteri; order Cypriniformes; family Cyprinidae; genus Enteromius; species Enteromius radiatus. The sequence continues at coordinate 14,622,867 of JAUCMS010000038.1, forward strand.
CAATACATAATTAACAATACATATATTTTATATTTAAAAGTTATTTTATTATATATAATATATATGTTTTGTGATCTGGTTCAAAACAGTTGTGTTGAGTTATTAAAAGAATATAAGCACTGTGCTGTATTACCGTAGGGCACATGCAATGTTTCAACTACCTATAATCGGTGGCAGCCCTTTCCATCTCGACTGAATGTACATGTTGCCATGACAACACAGTGTGCTGCAACCAAGACACTTTTAAGATCGTAGCTTTCTCGGGGGAGACCTTCTCGTCGGAGCCAGTTAGGGTAAGCTTTGAGCGCTGATGTTGAGAGTGCCAGGATGACAGGGCTAGCCATACTGCAGCACTGTACTCGCTAACCGAGATGCCGGCGAGTGATAAAAGACATCATTCAGAGAGCGATAAGTGAAGGAGAGCACTGTTTACAGTTTAACACTGTGTTTTTACACATTTTTTTACAAGCTGCTCTGCTCTGTCATTTATTAGCTTTGGACGCAGTACTCATACTTGCTTAGCAGGTTTGCTTAAGCTGTACAAGTAGCAGCAACAACAAACTGGTCAAATGAGAGCAAAATAGAGCAGCAGTTTTCTGCTTTTACTAGACGTTAAGTAAAAAAGAAAGAAAGCCAGATCAGAAGTTTTGCTTTGAGGAACTGTGAGGAAAAGATTGGTAGATCCTTTGTTTAATTTAGCTTTTACAGTACCATTAGCCAAAAGCTAGCATCTTCTAGTGATCGCTATAATTGACTGTGAATAATGCTAAGGGCAATGCGTGTTGGCAGCAGGTCTGAGTCAACTATGTTTCCTTTTATTTATACAGTATTTAAAATGTCGTTGTCTTTCAGAGTTTCTTTTGTTTCATTTTTCTTGTTTTTTTGTAATTATGTTGTCTTGACAAAGCTATAGCATATTATAACTACTAAAAATCCCAACACCTTTCTGCAGTAACCAGAGGATGTTCACGCTACATTCATCCAATCCTGACCAGTGTTGGGAAAACACAGTACTGCAAGTAATTAGGAAAGTAACGCATTACTTTTAAAAGTCAGACTTTATATTAGTTGGCCTTGACTACTGTGTGTTTATTGTGTTCATATTCACACGTTTGCTGTGAGGTGGATACGGGTGAGGTTAGGGGCAGGTTTGGTGGTATGGGTAGGTATATCTTATATATAAAAATATAAGTAAAATGTAAAAACATCTATGTGCACAATAGGTGCAGTGTACCAAGCAGGTGTAAGTATACAGTAGTTAAGGCCACCTAATATAAATGGGCTACTTTTTAAATGCACAAGAAAAATGACTTAATTCTTGCCTTGCATTACTTGAAATAAGTCACACAAGGTGCTTTGTTTCTCCATTTATTCATTAGGACATTAGGAGTGAAGTACAGACTAGAGGCTTTTCCTTTAGCCTCAGGTTTAATCATTTCAGTCTTGGTGTTAAAGGGCCTTTACAGATAAACCCAAAAATATAACTTCTGGGTTTTCTGTTGTTAAAAATAAACAAGAAATCCCAGCCCAGGTGACAAAAAGTAACTCAAAAGTAATGTAATGCAATAAAAAAGTAATGCAATGCATTACTTTTAAAATAAACTTGACCCCAAAAATGTTTTATGCTTTTCTGATTAATCCCCCACGTCCCACAAAATCTTCTAAAAATGAGCAAAATGAAATATGTCCTGTATATGTACAGCATTTAAAGCTGCTTTGAAACGTTCAGGCAGGGCTTTGTCAAGCCAGCAGCAAAGTTTGACTAAATTGAATCAAGCATTGTACATTGTTATTTACATGTGTATGAATTTATTTAAGCGCATATTTGACACAGAACCACGCACAGTCCGACAGGCTAGTTGTTTTTTTGTGTGCTTGTAACTGCATCTGAGCCATATTACGCTTATTTGTTGTGTGCTGAGCTTTTTACAAGTAGTACTAATTAATTGGGGTATATTTTGTTGTCAGTGGGCTAAACAGTAATGTCAAGAAACTTTGGAGTACTAGAAACATAATGGGTGATGATTTCAAATTTTTTTTTTTTTAAACACTGATGACTTCTGATTGGTGAAATCGGGCGGGCAGTTACAGAAATCTTCACAAGATCATCACAAACTGCCTCACTGTCACAGAGTAATTCTGAGTAATTTGACATTTAGGATATTTGGCAGCTTATGTATGTATATCCTTTTGACTCCAACTTTGTTGTGTAATGCGTGTCTGGATTACTTTATATATAGATGTACCTCATATATGTGTTTGTGACGTTTAGATAGCAATAGAGAAATAGCTGTTCAACAAAGGAGTATAGCTGAAGACAAGAGTATCGTTTTCTCTCGGCAGACTTAATAATTAAGGTGAATAATTTCATGTATTAGCTGTGAAAAATAATTTGGACTTCTCTTTCCATTCCACTGTGCACATTAAAGTAGACAGCTTTGATAAAAAAAAAAACAAAAAACATTTGGGCTGAAACAATAAGGAGACTAAGATAATGTCTTTTTCCTTTTCCTTTTCAAATGATAAAATATCAGGCATATTGCACAAGTTTTAGTAGGAACCGCCGCCACCGAGAATCTTCAAATGGCCTTTCTCTAGACATGTGTCTTGTTGTGTTGCTAGTGTCTTTGACAGTAAATGTTTCGTTTGTTTGTTCATTTGTTTATTACTAAGAATAAGTATCTTATCGAAGCAGCAGCATATAAATATAGATATTAATATAGATATAAATTATATATTTCGACAAATAACATGCTAAATTTATTATCTTTGAATTGGTCTTCTTTTGTCTCTTTGTCCTCTCTCGTCTCATAACAGCTGACATCAGAGACCAGTTTTCAACTGTGTTTTTATGAATAACATGGCCGACCATCGACTACGATGAATTTATGTTGCAAATAACCAACGCTGTGATTGAGGTGTGTGTATGTGTGTGTTTCGGGACGTGGTGACGCACAGCTGTTGGCTCCACACGAGCGAAGCAAACGGACGTCAAACCCTTCGCAGTCTCCACGTGTGTCACACAGGTCCAGCTTTGGAAACTGTGTGTGTGTGTGTGTGTGTGTGTGCGCGCTCTGTCTGTGCCAAGCTGCAGTGTGTTATGCTGAAAACACATTCGAACACATGCGATGCTGCTCTGTAATACTTTATGATAATGTAGCTGAGCAGAGCCAGTTATGTTTTATGCCACTCTGTGCCAGGACGGTAGTGCCCCCCCGGTACCACTGTGTTAGGTTCTTGTGCCATACTCCTCTCAGCAGGGGAGCCTCACAGGGGGGCCACTCGCTGAGCCGCTCGACCATGGGAGACTATACTATGCTGTGCTGCGAGCAGAACAGAATAAAAGACTTTTAATACAACGCCGTTTGGTCTGTTTTGTTTTCAGCATGTGCTCGGAGGAGAATGCCTGTGATTGAAAGTGATTGACAGCGAACGCTGGGAATAATTGTGCCAGTCTTTGTTTTCTAGGTTTCTGGGGAGAGAGACAACATGAAAAGAAAGAGTGAAAAGCCTTTTGAAAGCGCTGGTGAGGACACCTACGTTTTACCTTGATTAATGCAGAGTTTTAATAGAGTTGGGACAGCCCTTCTATATCGCTGTACATCACGAAGAGCTCGTCAGATGCTGCTTCTAGGCAGGGCCAACATTTTTCAGAAAATTCTTCATATATATATATATATATATATATTTATAATTGTGCTTACATCTACAGTACATTGCAAATATACACAGACGCACATACATAGTGCTGTATATATGTGAATAAATCACAGCTGAAGGGTGTTGTTAGGCTCGAGGCGATG
>JAUCMS010000038.1:14633894-14649279 GCA_032357445.1 Enteromius radiatus
AAACACAGCATAAACGCATATATTATGTAAAGAAAAACTTTTATTTTGGATGCGATTAATCATTGCCCAGCACTAATCTAAATACTTTGTTATATACCCTTTGTTGGCAATGACAGAGGTCAAATGTCTTCGGAAAGGGAAAGGATGTGACATGTGGCCAAGTATGGTGGCCCATACTCAGAATTTGTGGTCTCACAGTAGTGAGAAGTGATCAAGCACACACACACACACACACCCAGACCCAGACCCAGAGCAGTGGGCAGCCATATCGCTATCACTGCAGTCGGGGAAACGGTGCCTTGCTCAAGGGTCTCACCTCAGTCGTGGTGTTGAGGGTGGAGACAGAGCTGGTTATTCACTCCCTGGGACCTGGGACTCAAACCCGCGACCTTTCGATTACAAGCCCGACTCCCTATCCATTAGGCCACGGCTGCCCCCTGCTGTGAGTCTTCTCAAGGTTCTCTCACACTGTTGCTGGTATTTTGGCCCATTCCTCCATGCAGAGCTCCTCTAGAGCAGTAATGTTTTGGGGCTTTCAGCTCCCTCCAAAGGTTTTCTCTGGGGTTGAGATCTGGAGACAGGCTAGGCCACTCCAGGACCTTGAAAGGCTTCTTACGAAGCCACTCCTTCGTTGCTCGGGCGGTGTGTTTGGGATCATGATCATGCTGAGAGACCCAGACACGTTTCATCTTCAATGCCCTTGCTGATGGAAGGAGGTTTTAGACATTTAGATGGATACTGCTTCACAGTAGGGATGGTGTTCTTTGGATGCAACTCAGCATCTTTCTCCTGCAAACACCACAAGTTTGTACCAAAAAGTTCTGTTTTGGTTTCATCTGACCATATGACATTCTCCCAATCCTCTTCTGGATCCTCCAGATGCTCTCTAGCAGACTTCAGCTGGGTCTGGACATGTTCTGGTTTAAGCAGGAGGACACGTCTGGCTCTGCAGGATCTGAGTCTCTGGCGGCTCAGTGTGTTTCTGAAGGTAGTCTTTGTTACTGTGGTCCCAGCTCTCTGCAGGTCATTCACTAGATCTCCTCGTGTGGTTCTGGGATTGTTCTTCACAGTTCTTGTGATCATTTTGACCCCACGGGCTGAGCTCCAGATGGAGGGAGATTATCAGTGTTATTTTCTAATAATTGCTCTCACGGTTGATTTCTTCACACTGAGCTGCTTACCTACTGCAGCTTCAGTCCCAGCCTGCTGCAGGGCTACAGTTTAGTTTCTGGTGTCCTTTGACAGCTCTTTGGTTTTGTGACTATAGTGGTGTTTGAGGTTGTGGACAGGTCTCTTTTATACTGATAACGAGTTCAAACAGATGCCATTAATACAGGTAACGAGTGGAGGACAGAGGAGCCTCTTAAAGAAGAAGATACAGGTCTGTGAGAGACAGAAATCTTGCTTGTTTCTAGGTGGCCAACAGAGGAATCTACCAGTTAATTCATTAAAAATCCTTTTTTCTTTTTTTATGTCTCTCATAGAATTGTAAAAATAACTAGTCACTATATAGTGTGTGTTTGTGTGAGGACGCTTGTGTAAAACTACCGGCTTTTTCAGTTCATTAATAACATCTTCTGCGTGTAGCTGCAGAAGCAGAGCTCAATAATGCAATAATTTACAGTAATACAATAATTAGAAAATCTAATGGATAATGTAATGTATTTTTTTTTTCTCTTTTGTTCTCCATAAAATATTTCTCTCCCTGTGGCTCTTGTTCTGACTCAGTCTGTATGGAGTTATCCATATGCATAAATGTATTCAAATCATCTGTGCATGCCCCTATAATCTGTCCTCATTTGCATAATCTTCAGATGGGTACTTATGTGTTCTCTGACTGGACGGAGCTTCTTCTGTCCTGTTCCAGCTCTCTCTCTCTCTTACTGTTGATTTCATGTTTTAACTCGCCCCTACTTCCCGCCTCTCTCTGATGAGACCTCTTTGAAGTCACGGTTGTCACAGCAACGACATGTGAGTGAGGGCTGGTTGCGGGCCATTTCTCGGTGGAACGCTGGGGATTCTCTGATCGGCCACAACTCTATAAATCAAACCCCAAAGTTAGCCTTTTTCTTGGTAAGTGAGTACGGTCATCATTTACGTTTAAAGACATGTCTGATGGTTGAAAGACGTGTCAAATGTCACTCCGTCTGTGTTATTGGAGAGCACGATGATTCGTAGAGGGAGCTTTGAATGCAGGTTTCAGGCCGTCCTTGAGCGGAGATATCAGGTCAGTCAACAGCACTGTGTGTTATTTTTATCACACATGTATTGGGTTTCCCCACCAGGGGTCTAAAAATAGACAAAAACAAAAAAAAGAGGAAGAGAGAGGCAGTCTAGAGAGGAAGAGGAGAGAAAGACTAGCCCGCTCCTCCTCCTTCTCCTGTGCTGGATCCATCTCCAAGACCCTCAGAGGAGCTCGGTCTCAAGACCACCGTAAAGACGGTTCTTTATAACGGGCCTGTCAGTGCCTTTCAGGGTGTGTGTGCAAACTGATTCATGTGATTACATAAAGCTGATTTATCAAATATTAGCACTATATATGGGTCAAAGATGACAAAGCGTTTAAGCATAAAACAGTAATACTGCTTTCAATCTTAGTTTGTAGAAATGTAGAAAGTTTTCTGTTCAATTTAATTCCTTTTTTGTTTTTCTGAGCATACATTTTTCCCTGATTTACAGAAAACGCCCACTAATGTTATTTTGTCAGGCATATAACAAAAATCATAATAATAATAATAATCAATAATTAGTTTTTTAATTTGTCACTGTCCTAGGTTTGGTCAGTAAGAGTGTTTTAGTAATGTAAATCATTTAATATGCTCCATTATTCTTTTAATATGTCAGAATAAGAATGTTTTACAGAAATATTGTGTTACACTGAATAACAATATAACATTATTTCAACCAAATTGTAACGTTTTATTCTCCAAAAACCAAACACTTTACTTATATTTAATGTCCTTTCTATGAAAATAAAATCACTTTCGAATCTTATAGTATTTATTTTTGTATTTTACCGAACTTTCAAAAGGTCACTTTTTTATCTTCTTTACCTTTAATACCTTAGTAGGGCATATTAGTGCTGTAAGAGTGGTAATATACTCTTATGAACATATGCATTATGTTTTGGTTTAATCTAAATATTTCCACCTGACCGTGCAGCTTTAGTTTTTTCACCTTCCTCCTCGTCGTTGAAGCACCACAAACACCAGCGCTTCTCTGCTGCATGGCCAGGCTGGGAGTAAAAAAGCCCAAGGCTGTGCAGTGCAGCACCTTGAACCACACACACACACACACACACACACACGCTTTTTCTTTAGCACATAATGGTTTATCACATACAGACACTGCATACAACACACACACACACGCTGCAGTGTTGTAAACATCTGCTTATGTGCTGCAGTGCTATCTCTATATTTCTCCGAGCAGAATTACTCCTCTTTACCGCAGTACAGCAGGCATCTGTTATTCAGCAGGCTTCAGATCGCTTTGACACTGAAGTTTGGAGTAGTTCCCTTCGAGAGAACAGTTTCATTTATTTTATGTAAATATTTGCCAATTCTCATATTGTCGCCTTTCTGTTTTCACCACATAGCTTTTTATATTCGCTTCAGAGAGAGAGAAAAAAACAATAATAAAAAAAAGAAAATGTTAGTAAAAAGTTGCCTTAAAATTATAGTCTTGCCACATACTGTAAAAATATATTTATACACTTACAGAATATATTGTCAATTTATTGTAAATGATTTCAGTATATTTTCTATTGATACAGTGCTGTGCAAAGGTCTCAGGCCGCTAGTATTTTCAGCAACACAAAACTGGTTTAAGTGGGTTATTTGATGAAGAAAAAACCTACCTGGAAAGCTACCTGACAAACTCATCATTTATTTAAGCATCATTTTTGAAAGCATCCTCATTTTACAGCATGTCTAATTTTTTTTTTTTTGTGAATTGTATATCAACATTTAATTTTTTGATTAGTAAAAGATTTCATTTCAACTTTAAATAAATTTAAATATCATCCTAACAAACCATAAATCAAATAGAAAATTGACCCTTCTGAATGGTTTTGTGGACTGGGGTCACAAATAGTGTGTACAGTATATAGGTTTAGTCATTTCAAGTTTCCAATCAGTTTATGTAGGCTACAAGAAAATCAATCAATCAATCAATCAATCAATCAATCAATCAATCACATGTACCACAAGACATATACATATATAGTTTTTGTTGTTTAGGGAAGACTGCTAATTAAATGTTAGATTTTCTGCATCTGACTCACATGCCTTCACAGACATATAGACCTGAAACTAACCGTGACCTTATTGAGCCTCATCAGCGTCAAACTACCCGAGTGAAAGTGTCTCTCTGTCATCCCATCCTCATTCAGCCAGATCACCGCAGTGCTGAGAGAGAGAGAGAGAGAGAGAGAGAGAGGGAGAACACGCGTGTGTGGAGTGTGTGTTAGTGTGCTAGTGAGAGAGGAAAACTGCAAAATCTGTCAAGGTTTCCAGGCGCTCGCTCATTCCTCTCGACGCTGACTCGGGTCGCGTGCTGGACGGTGAGTGCTCGCGCTCTTGCTTCTTCATGCACGTTACCGTCGCCTTATGAGTGGCGCGTGATTAGACAGCATAGTTTGAAGTCGAGAGATCGATTCGTTCCGGTGCTTTCGAGCCAAGTATGACAGAATCAGTCAGTTCGTACCTTATAGTCCTTGCATGTGAGTATATCGACTGCGGACCTCGTCACAGAGCCAGAGAAACGCTCGTGTAATGCTGCTGTATGGATTTATTTGAGATGCGAGTGTATTTTGTAGACTCCTGGTCAGGTCATGGATGGTGTACATCTCTCTAGTGCTGACTTTGGTAACGCCACGAGGAAAGAGTGTACTGCGGGTGTGAGGATCTGAGAAGGGGTAGTCACGCTGTGTGTGTGTGTGTGGGGGGGGTCTTCACCAAATGTCCCCATAACAAGGATAATACAACCTGAAATCAGCTACATAGTGAGGACTAGCTTTTATACTGTGTAAGTATGCTAAATAGTGTCCCACTGGTGTGTAGATATTCCGAAATATTTCTGTAGGGGTTGTGTTCAGAGGCAAGGGATGAGGAATAGCATTAGATGAGTATTCAGACCAATAAGAAAGTCCTCATACTGATAGAGAAAAAGCGTTGATCTCTAATACAATTGTTAAAATTGCTCTGTGATATTGTTGCCCCCCCAGTTGATTCTGCCTCAGGTCACGTATGATTGTTTTCTGGCTTCTTGTGGCTCAGCTGAAGCACAGATATGAGTTTGAGCTGTATGTAGTCTTGTGCACATGTGAATGCATGTGCGTGTGTCATTGAGAGCTCAGGCCTGCATGCACGTCTGTCCTGAGATATTTTGGGCCAAGGTCTTTCCCCACACCCTGTCCCCCCCCCCCCCCCCCCCATTCCATTTGCTCTACTTGAATACCATCCTTTTATCGAAGCACGCATCTCTGTGTTCTCATTTTCCTCCCACACTCTTCCCACTTGCCAGTTGGCCTAACCTGCTGACAGGGGAACATATTGCCATCTCAACAGAAAACTACACTCCCCTTGGGCTCTTGCTCCCCAGTCAAGTGGACACACCATCTGTGGCACCCCCAGTACACCACGAGGGCTGTCTTTCAAAATGTGGTCATGTCTGGCACATACTGAACGCCCTCTGACGTAACGCCTGTATTGCCCAAATCCCCTGGACGGTATGAAGGACGACTGGATATTGTTCTGTTGTGCTGTATGTCTAATAGGGGCTGATGTTTCAGATTGGTTGAGTTATGTTATAGTGTTTTTAATGGTCACAGCAGTGAGTTTTTACTGGACTGCCGGATTGTCAGCTCTTTCCTCTTGGATGATAGTATTTTAGGGTGGGCATAAAAGTTTTTGATGACTTCCAGAGTCCACATTTCTTTCTATTTTAGAATAGAAAGAGTTTTCTCTACAGTAGATTTTTACTAGAGTGCATTTTGTTTTACACGTATATGTGTTCTGGACCCTTCTTGATCCAGATGACAGAGCTTTGGTGAGGGAACACGGGTTTCAGCACCACGGTGACGGACAGCTCCCAATTGCCTCTCTGTTTTCTGTCTCACCCTGGAGCCTTGATTCACTCTCTTTTATCTTTTTCTCTTTCATTGAGTGTCTTTCTACTCACTTCGTCCCTCGCGGCTTTAAAAACGGGTTACATTTGGTACCTGCACATTTACATTTCAATAGCCATATCACATGACCAGCGGTTTCTGCAGTATGCACACATTGACCACTATGATTTATTCATCTGTTTAGTGTGACCGTATGCTGCTGGTGCACTGTTTGCACACTTAAACAGAGCTGCAAATATTAGCATTTTACTCATACTTTTAACAAGTCCCTAACTCGGTTTTGACTGAAGTTTCATTATTTGCATTCTTTCAATTTTTTTAAAATTTTTTAATTCTAATAAATACATTAAAATTAATGCTAATTTGCCATTAATAAAATTTGTTTTTTTTTCATAATATATGTATGTGAACTGTGTTTATGGATTGTGTGTATATAAATACACACACACACACACACACACACATATATATTTAGAAAAATATTTACATGTATGTACATTTATATATTTTATAAATATTTGCATGCATTTATATACATATATATATTTTATATATACATAATAAATATGCACTGATAATACACTCATATATTATTTTAACAAAAATGATTTATTTTGTGCAATTAATTGCAATCGAACATTTGACAGCACTAATTAAAATCATGAATTTTTTAATCATTTCAATCATGTGAATAATATAAGTTGTATATCTATATTTGTTCAAATTATTTAAATTGTAATTATTTAGATTATTATTTCAATTATTTATTATTCAATAATTGATTCAATTATTTTCACTTATTTATTTTTTAAATATGAAAATACTTTAGTTTTTATGGACAGTGAATCATGTTGTAGATCGAGCAACTCATTTTTTAAAAAAGCAATCAAGCCATGTTTTTTGCTTGCTGTATTTAGTTTTTTTTGTGGCGACCGGTAATCCAGCACACTTCAGACACATGCACATATTGCTCACATTTTCTTCATTAAATGTACTACTATTGCGATCCTGGTACCCAAAGCGCTAATGCCTTCTTCAGAGGAACTTCATTATTCACCATATTATCCTTCCCGAAGCCATTTTTCCTCACCTTTAACTTTCTTCAAAGCGGCCCTTTTTCTCCTGCGCTCTGCTCTGTCAATGCTCTGTGGATTATCTTAACCCGCACACATAAACCACCATTCACTATGAATCCTTCATTCATTTCCAGCACGCCCTGGGGCTCCCGACACTAACCGGAGAGGATTTCTCCAATAATAAGCCATTATTGTGTTCTTCTCTCCCTGCCAAAAACCAAGCCCCCCCAAAAAATGTTAATTTTCCGGCCTTCTAATCCAGTAGCTGTATAGTGCCTTTCAGTGAATTAAGGGAATTGTGGGTCTTCTGGAGGCATGCCAGTCAAATCCTCGCTCGTGTTTCAGAGCATGAGAGCAAAGCGTGTAGCAATCCAGGAGGTATTACACTGCAAAAGCTTCACGTTCTCTACATTTCTCCAGTATTGCTTCTGATTGTCTCTTTCGATGTTATCCTTCGAGCTCTTCAGCAGATACACGTTACACAGCCATGGGCTCACCCTTGCCCTATAACCTTACAGGACGAATGTTGCAGAATTTTTTTGTTGAGGATAAAAAGGATAAAATAACTATGGATGTATAATGTCTTTAAGCCGTGGTGTAAATCTGAAGAGATGTCTCACTGCAAGCTTGCCTCTAATCATTTTAGTCATCCAGTATTTAAAGGGCACTGTTTGTCCTTCATCTGTTTGTTTGGTTGATGAGTCACACACTAGTTCGGTTCTCGATGGAGAGGCACAGCTAATATAATCACTCCTGGCTTCCTTTAATTAGTCTATGCTTGATATTAAAAGAAAACCCAGTTAAAGCAAGTTTTGAGTTTTGCCACATGATTTTGCACGAATGTGAGTATCGTGAGAATCGTTGGCATGGTCTTCATGGGTATTTATTTCCAAATGCAGAATAAAGCTAAGTGTAATTCTCTCTTTTCATTTTGAATAGTTGCAAATATTTGTTTTTATGAACATGAGTTGTTTGACTCTATATGAGCTAATTATTAAAAACCAATGCATCACCGGCTGAAACACAAAACTTTATTTACGGGAGGAAACGCATATTTCACCCAATCATTTACATATTTGTGGTTGGTAAGATGTTTCCTCAGTGTTTATGAAAGTATCTCACCAAGGCTGCATTTATTTGACCAAAAATTATGAATATTGTAAAATATTATAAATATTTAAATATCTATTAAATTGTCATTTATTCCTGTAAGGTCTTCAGCATCACATGATCCTTCAGAAATCCTTCTAATGTGTTGATGAACGTGTCTTATTATTTTATATAATAATATAACTTACAGTTATATTATATTTTTGCTGAAAACATGTATTGGATGTGTACAAGAGGACGTGTTTTCTTCTGTGTATAATAGCATCATGCACATTCAGATTTTTTATTTTGTATTTTTGAAAATAAACTTTATTAAATGAAAAATAATTGAAATGACTAGGTTAAAATGTTGTCTCAAACAAGGGTTTCCAAAAGGGTAAGGAGGGGGGTGCTTTTACAACATTTATATATTTTATTCTCCTTCTAGAGAAGTCCTGAACCTTCTGACAATAAGACGTTTATTGCACAAAGACAAAGCTCTTAAAGGGACAGGGCGGATTTGTATTTTTTTTTATCTTCATTTAATGTCATTTTTGATCAGTTGAATTGAAGCTCGGTGAATAACAGTGTTCTTACTGACTCTATAATTGGAATATTAGTGCGTCTGGAAACAGTCCAGAACACCACACAGTTCCCTGGCAACCATCCACAATGTATGAAATGATATTTTATGTATTTCTGTCCTTCTAGATGAGCTCGTTTAGCACCAGGGCGCTGACGCTCCTGTCGTCTGTGTTCGGGGCGTGCGGGTTGCTGCTGGTGGGGGTGGCCGTGTCCACCGACTACTGGCTGTTAATGGAGGAAGGCATCGTCCTGCAGCAGAACCAGACCATGGAGGTGAAGATGGCTCTGCATTCTGGACTCTGGAGGGTCTGTTTTGTGGCTGGTAGGTCCAGTTAGCGCTGTACCAGCAGGTGATGGTGTCGTCACGCTGCTCCTGCATCAGGTGTTACACACAGATCCGCAGCTGATGCCCCGGTGTCTCGGTTAAGTCCTGGTTTATTTGCGAGGCATCCTGCTGTGTTATGCAGCTGGTCTTCTTTGTCCCTGCTCTGCACTGGTGTGGCATCCTATTGCATCACCCTCCCAAATCGTGCCAGACACTGAAGCAGGAACTAGCGAGGCTGTGTGGGCAAACCGCTGCCAGATGGCTAACCACTAGGCTAATATAAGATGCAGGGAAAATTTTGGGTCCCACTTTATATTAGGTGTCCTTAACTACTGTATACTTACATTTAAATTCATGATTTGGTACTCTGCACATGTTTTTACATTACAAAAAAATAGGGTAACAATGTTTTGGGTTTTACAGTTTAGAGTTAAATTTACAGTTAAATACCGTAATTTCACTAACTGATATAATGTTATTAAAGCACTGAAATCTAGTATCTTTGAAATACTCTGATAAAGACCAAAAGCAGGAGGTGATGAGAAAGTCACATGATGAACCAAAGCTTTTAAATATGAACATATATAGAAGGAGCTCCGAGTCATTCACACAAACACTAAACACCGTCATGATGAGACTCGTTACACTCAAATATACAAGAAACATTCGTTTACCAACATTACATGACACACACAACCCTAACAAACAGAGCTGATGAGAACACACTGAGAAGAAACTCCTGTAAATTTGACAAAAATGTAGCATTAACCCTTTAACAGGTTTTTACAGTAGCACTTTCACAGTTTTTTACCGTTAAAACCACAGTATTTTTTTTACAATGTGCCTTTGTTATTAATTTCTGTAATTACATTTATATTGACACTGTTGACCCACCGTTAACCTACCCATACCACCCGGCCTGTGTCTAACCTGACCTCAGCAGCTCAATAACTAGTAGCAGTTAATGCCACCTAATATAAAACCTGACCACTTTCTGCTTCTGGAAAAGTGTGTTTGCATCGCATGCTGGTTTGTTTTCATGACACTGACAGGAAGTGCTGAGGTGGACTGAAACCATGCCACACCAGTTGGCTGCGAATGGCTGACTAAGAGAAGTGTGAAGATGATGTCACCTTGTAGCTCAAGCGCTCCTGGTATTTAATTTGTCCGTATGTGAGAGTTTGACAAATCACTACACCAAGACTCTTCGCGTGTATAATCTGCACACTTTCATGCACTCCGGAGAGATTTATGTGTGCTCAAACAGGGTTGAGTTTTTACATATATGTGTGTGTGTGTGTGTGTGCCGAGAGAGAGGTCTGATGTGGCCTGCGTTCATGCGTGATACACAGAAGTGTTTCATGTAAACCGTATTCTTTGTATTTTTCTGTCAAAATAAGAAAGTTCACTTGGAATTCCTCAGCTTTTAAGAACTCTGGTGGTGGGCGGAGCTAATGCACTAACGACAATCCCATTGGCTGGCACTCACCTGTTGTCGTCCCTGTTTTGATTTCAGCAAATCAATTCGAGCGAACGCAGACAACGTGATTAATATTCACGAACCCAGCAGCTCGTTAGTTCTAGTGCGTTTTAGTGGATTTCATATCACAATTTTATTTATCACAATTATTTTTTGTTTTTTCCCCTTTTTTATAGAAACTCATATACATTCATGTTTATTCTAATTACTAAAGTTCTATCATCATATTATAATGCTATAAAATATACTGTGGTGATCATTTACAATAATATATTGGATTTGATAGGTGTCTCTCACAGAAACATAGATTAGTGTACAATGATTTATAATAATAATTTACTCTATTTCGTCTCTTTTTCATTCATTTAACATATTTATATTGAGGACATCCAAGTTATTTCATATATTTGAATAGTTACTTTCCCTGCTAATTAGTTACTTTTATATTGATGTAACACTAACTCAGTTTCTATTTGTGGGAAGTAACTATAACTAATTACGTTTTAAAGCAACTGCATTCAAAAATAGTGTTTCCTCCCGCCTCACAATGTTTTGCAAGCTAATGCAAAGTCTCCTGGAGTAAGGCAGAAGTGAAAAGTGTGTGAGTATCAGTGTTAAATACAAAATATTGCACAGTTTTGTAACGAAGAACATTCAGTTATTCAAGTATATTCTGTAATTGCATAGAAATAGAGTTTTGCAGGGGCTCTGTTGAAATGTATATGTATCAATTGTCATTTATTTAGTTTAATTGTCTTAATTTCAACATTTTCTACACAAAATGCGTACACAAATGTATGTATTCAATACACTAATTAACTAAGTGCTTATTATAGTAGCCTTTATATTTCAGGCAGGGAGCCTTATATTTTGGGGATCCTTAGCATCGAAAAAGGAATATTGAAAAAGAAGTGTGTGAGTTTCTCAGCTCTCTTCTCAGTGTTTCTCTCTGTTTGTCTCTGTCCATCTCTGTCCCGCTCTCTGTCTGTCTCTCCGTCTATCTCAGGGCCAGAGAAGGGGAGATGTGTGGCTTCTGAATACTTCACCGAACCAGAAATAGAGATCACTACGGAGAACACAGCCAATATACTGAGTAAGACTTTACTGCATATCAGTGAATACAAATGCAGAAACCGCGGGGCGAGTTGAAGTAAATATCATATTTAGGTGTTGTAACAGATCATTTGCGCTAATTATAAATATTGAAATATTTTTATATGATATGTTATATTATATTATTTAATATATACATATCTATTATTTATTTTAATACGTGTCTCACATATTTACTTTTTTTTAAATCAATTTAAAGTTGTGTCAATAATTTTTATACTGTATGTACAATTTTATGACACCATAAAAACTACTACATTATATTATTATTTTATATTATATTATGTTACGCTATTATTTACATTTATAAATACATGACATATAAATATATAGCTATTTTTGAAGCGCTGCAATGAATAATTTAATGTTTTTAATCCCTATAATGGTTTTGTTAGAGATGGTCAGGACGGCCACCCCGTTTCCTATGGTCTCGCTGCTCTTTGTCTTCACGGCCTTTGTCATCAGCAACATCGGCCACATCCGTCCCCAGCGCACCATCCTGGCCTTCGTCTCTGGAATCTTCTTCATCTTATCAGGTAAGGTATATGGAAATATGTGTGTGATTTTTGCGGCTCATATCCTCTCGATTAGATGCTGTTTGTTGATATCTAGTTTCGGTGGTGTTTCTCCACAACCACATCCAAAATCAGGCTGAGAATCCCACAGAGAGGCTTGAATATTTGATGAATGGTGTTCCCGATATCCATCTATGGTAATGTGTGGGACACAATATCCATTAAATGCTCACAAACAGTAATTAATAACAGCGGTCTGATCAAGTCAACAGAGCTCAGCTAACAGCTGTCATTTACATTCGGCAGAAACAGATCGTCAGAGAGGGTTCAGATCCGACTCATTTGCCTGCATTAAAGCAGACCTAGTGTGCGGGAATGATCTGAAAGAAATCTTGAAGCATTAGACTAAATACATAACAGATATATGTGACCCTGTGAGTAAATCATCTGGTTTGTAGAAAATCTGGAATCTGAGGGAGAAAATCACCTTTCAAGTTGTTCAAATGAAGGTCTTAGCCATGCATATTCGTACGGTGCTACAGACGTCTGTGCTTCAGGGTCATGTGTGTAGGGCTGGGTGGACTTCAGAACAGTAATGCAGTTTAATTGCTCGTTTCCTGAAGGTGTACGAGTACAGTGTGCTCAGACTGGATTTCACGAGACTCGGTGTGTCTTGAAGACAGCGATGTGGCAGAACAGCTGCAGGAACAGACCCTTGAAGCCTTAGAAAGCTTGTGTTTGAACAGTTCTAGAAGACTGGAACAAGACTCCGTCTCAGAATACTGAACTTATAAAGACAGCCGACCAATCCGTCAATAATCTTATAAAGAAGGCTTTTTTTAGAGACAAACTAAAAGTGTCAGTGAATTGAAATTTTGAATGCAGATGCTCTAAGAGGTCAACAATAGTCTTCATTATAAACTCAACGTCAGTCAGATTTCTTATTTAAATATATTTGTATTTTCTTATTAATTTCATTTATTTTCAAAACGTCTAAGAAATCTTGCAATGCCCCCTAATTAAGATCTGCTTTAACACCGAAATATGATTAATACTTTTATTCAACAAGAATGCATTAAATCGATCAAAAGTGACACTGCATGTATTTCTAAAAGTACAAATCCCACAAAAATATCAGTCGGCACACCTGTTTTCAATATCGATAATAATATTTATTGAGCACAAAATTAGCAAATCAAAATGATTTCTAAAGGCTGCTAATATTTTAAACTATATTACAATAGAAATATCTGTTTAAAAGCCTAATAATATTTGCAATTGTACACTGTATGACTGCAATATTAAACTATATTCTGCATTAAATAAAGGCTATGATAGCGTGATTTACATAATTGATAATTGTCCCAGGTAACTGACTGCCTGCGTCTGTCTTAATTTAATTGATCTCGTATCACTGCTTTTTTTCTCCTCTCACAATATGATAATTTCAGCAGTTTCGATGGCTATATTCACAATACAGCATAGTCTGGCATAACTTACTGCGTAATTGCAGCACTTGATTTGCACTTCTACGTGAGACCATTTACACTCCAATCACAACAATCAACATTTGCTAATTAGAATACAGTAAATCACTGAGTGGCTGTTAAAATCTCATTTGCCTCACCGTCTTCATTAGACGCCGGGAAATGAAGAAAGAGGCAAAAGCAAGGAGTCAGCAGCAGAATCAGCAAAGCTTCTGTCAGAGCCAGGGCCGCAGGTCCCGTGCAGCGGCTCTAGTGCATGCGCTGCTGCAGGTTAATAATAATGCTGCATCAGGTGCTCATGTTACATTTAGATCAGCATTTTGTACTACAGAATTATTAATAAAGCACAAGACACCACGACAGCGCTGTTGTAAAATGCTGAACACAGACATGCACAACACTGCACAAAAGACTAAATGCTGTCTGTGATGCTCTATACTGCAAGACTCTATATATAGATATGTATTTCTTATTTTTTCTAAAAGTATCTGATATTTGAAATTATTTAAATAATAAAAGATACTTTGAATGTGAAATTAAAACCACCAGTAGGTGGCAGTAAGTCACTGTAAATAAGTGAGTTATTACAATTGAAACGAATCATTTAAAGGAATGATTCATTCAGGAACGAATCATCATTATGTTGCTCATAGACACAAAACAATGCTGTGATTGTGTTTTTGAATTATGTTTGTTGTCGAAGTAGCGCAAAAACAGGAAATATGGTGTCTTAATTCATAAGTCTCTTAATGAACTTCTTGTTTATTAAACTATTGTAAAAAAAACAAAACAGTATCACATTTGTAATCATCGTAATTTTGGGAGAAAAGTGTGAAAGTTGATTAACAAGGCTTTATGAGGTGTTATAAATATATACATTTTCTGCCCCCCATGTCTTGAATTTGAAATAATATATATATATATATATTTAAAAGTTTCTATACTGAATCTCTACTTTATATTTCTATGCAACAACGTGTTTTTGAAGTAACTAAATTTTTACTGTTTATCGATGATTTACTTCACTAAATATAACTCTGTCATTTAATATTTCTATCATAAAATATCTGACTAGCATTAATTTATTTGCAGCTTCACTCTCAGCATCTGAGAACAGTAAGCCCCGCCTACATTGATTTGATTGGTCAGCTCAATTATTTTGACAGTGACGAGCGTTGTTACAGTAGCTCACAGAGCCAGAGCAGGCTGGAAATATTACTTTTAAAACTTCTTTGTTATCAAAATTAATATTGCGGCACAATGGAGGGCAGCAGATCTGTATACTGTAGTATACAGTGTTTTACATAAGCAGTACTGTACTGCTCCAGTTACGGTTACCACACAGTAAAAATGACTAAAACCAAAAATACATGTATTGAAATGTTATTTGGTTAAATGCAGTCCTTCTGCTAAAAACTAGTCCCTGACAGAAACCGTAAACGCCAAGAGAATGAACATGCCTCTCATCGAACGGAGCTTAAATAAAAACAGAGAAGAGCTCATTTCTATTTTTAACACCATATATGATATTTTCAGCGTGACTACACCTCTGTTTTCCGTCTTTTAGTTTTTGGGCGTAGCGTGA
>JAUCMS010000038.1:14662495-14673035 GCA_032357445.1 Enteromius radiatus
CACAGTACATATAAATATATTAAGAAACGCTTTTATTTTGGACGCGATTAATCGTTTGACAGAACTAATATATATATATATATATAAACATACATGAATTATACATGAATATCATATTAAAGGAATAGTTCACCCAAAAATAAAAATTGCATATTTTACTCACCCTGAAGCCATGCTGGGTGTATATGAGGGTTTTTCTGGCTCTTCTCTGGTAATGCTGCTGGACAGCGGCCGTTATTCTGAAACTCTGTAAATCAGATATATATATCCACAACAGCTCGTCTTGGCTGACCTCTGGCTCGATCTATAATGTATAATGCGTCATACGTGGACTCAGAGGTCAGAGGTTGTGACGCTCTCAGGACACGCATACAGCTGTTGGTAGAAGACAGTTATTTAGATTATAATATGAAAACTAGAAATATTGTTGTTATAAAAACTCAGGGATCTAGTTCAGTGTTAAAGGCGTATGGGTTAGTTTCATGATGAATATATATGATGTACAGAGCTTGACAATAACGGCCGCTATCCAGCAGCATTAGCAGGCTGCTAATAAAAAACTCTGAAAGAAGTCAGTCATACACACAGCATGGCTTCGTGAGTAAAATATGCCGTAATTTTCGTTTTTGGGTGAACTATTCCTTTAATATATTATAAATTAATGTGCATACAATATGTTTATTATATATATAGAGAGAGAGAGAGAGCAAGAGTTAGTGTTGTGGCACTTTGTAATAAACTATTTTTCACATATACTTCATCTACAAGTAAAAATATAATATTTATTCAATTCACTCAGTATTTCATATCCACATTTATTTTTAGTAAATAAGTCTCAATTTAATAAGCAGCATTAATGTCATTATTACAAAAGTGTAGTGTTTATATTTTGCATAATGATATATATATATATAAATATTCTTAAATATTTTTACTATTGAATATTTCATATTTTTTCAGCTGTTATTGCGTTTCATGTCGATGAAATTTGAATTTGCACAAAAAAAGAAGATCCATAGTTAGAAAATGGTGGCTTGTGTAATTAAATCGAATATTTGTTTAAGTGTTGCATTAAACAGAAAACGTCAGTCACGATATCACTCATATCTCTGTAATATAGCCCTGTCTGAGATCTATTTCATATCCACTACACAGATTTGTTTTGTTCTGTTTTTTTTTTTTTTTTTGCAGTAAACATTCACTGAACATATTTAGCTTTATTAATCAGAAACAACCTAATCTGCTGCAAGGAAGCAACGGACCATATCCCTAAATATCTTTCCTCCACATCCGCACGCTTGAACGGCTCCTTATAAAGTATCTATCCATGCAAAGAAATGCTCAGTTACATCTGTCTCGTGACGAGCCCAACGGGACCGCGACCTTTTTGACCTCTGGGTTTTTTTATTATACATTCAGATGTTGCAGATCTTAATAACCTATATTTGTATGCGCTGATGTCATTTGTACATCTTGGCTCCAATTGTACTCAGAAACAGCAACTGATCTACCAACACTGGATATCACATTCATCTCATCTACTTCTTCCTGTAACCCTGGGCTCCGGTTACAATCTTTGTTGGTGTGTTTTATTCGTACCCCGCTGTCTGCTCACACTCGTGTTTCTGTCCCGACTCCAGCCATGGTGTGGTGCGAGCGGGGAATCCAGGTGCTTCTCACCACCGTGGGAGCATTCGCAGCCTTCGCCTTGATGACCGTGGCCATCGGCACAGACTACTGGCTGTACGCTCGGGCCTTTATCTGCAACAGCACTGCCAACTCCTCTCAGGATGACCCCCACAACAAGGACAAGAAGGATCCTGGAGCCCTCACCCACTCCGGCCTCTGGAGGATCTGCTGCCTGGAAGGTAAGTGAAGGGCTGTGTGTGTGTGTATGTGTGTGAGCAGGAAATGATGCATGAAGGAGGTCTCCACCTGTGCGGTTTATGAACGTGATTCTTGGAAGTCCTCCAGCCGAAGGATTGTGGGATTGTGGACGACCGACCGAACGCTTGAGTTCTTTTTTGCAGCTCAGTGCCACTTAATAGACATCATGAATTAACCTATCGGGAAAGAGATATAGATATTTATTTGATCAAAAACACAGTACATCAGTAATATTGTGAAATTTGTTTTCTAGTTATGTATATAATTTTCCTGTGATGGCAAAGCTGAAATAATTCTAGTCTTCAGTGTCACATGATCCTTCAAATATCCTTTGAATATTTATTGACATTTATTATTATTTTAATGTTAAAAACGGTCGTGCTGCACAATATGTTTCTGAATATGAAACCCTCCTTTCCTTTCCATGATTTAATTCCCCATGATTCTTTAATAAATAGAAATCATTTTAATTTATTTAAATTCATGTAGAAATCTTTTGTAACATTGTAAATATCTTCAGTGTTATAAAAAAAAAAACATGAACTCAAATGCCTTATTTGTTTTGCAAAACGACTACGAAGAATTAATAACACCAATTCTGAAATTTGATCAGATGATCACCATCAGCTTCAAGTCTACAAATGCCAATTTGAGATTTAATTTTGGCTTTCACTTGAAAGTATTTCTTTGACTGCAGTCATATTTATGCACTCTTAAAAAAAACCTGTGTTAGCACATGAAGTACATTTTGTAGATTTAGGAAGCTTGTTGTTACGGAGGAAACAGCACCGGGGCACTGAGTCAGAACCCTAACACAAACCGATTCCTCTGTCTAGCTTTAGGGTTACTTTAAAGTTATCAAAAGCATTGTGGGAAGCGCTGCCTCCAGATCCTTTTATGCGATGCAGGGTATCCATGTTAAGCTAGTTGTTTTAACAGTAGTTGCTCTAGCCAGGTCTCAAGAGACAGCTTTGAAACAAAAATGGGCTGTATTGTTTCCATTTGCA
The DNA here is from genome assembly GCA_032357445.1 of Enteromius radiatus. Lineage (NCBI taxonomy): Eukaryota > Metazoa > Chordata > Actinopteri > Cypriniformes > Cyprinidae > Enteromius > Enteromius radiatus. Next base: position 14,665,390 of record JAUCMS010000038.1, read on the forward strand.
TTAGACACCTAGAAGAGTACATGTCAATGGCTGTGATTATGTGGTGAGTCATCGCAGGTCAAAGGCTCTCTCGTTGCATTCGCAGCGTAATCAAACACAGGCAAAAACAAAGTCATTTTGACTTATTATATTGCTCACTTTGGCTCTCTGCTTTATATAGCCAAAACTGATCTGTTTTTTAAGGGAAACGGTGTTTCTTACAAAATGGCACTGTCCACTATATACTGTATCTGACCAGTCATGAGCGTCCACTTTCTGAAACGGAGAGTTATATATCATCTAAAAGCTGAATAAATAGCTTATTTTCTTATTCACCGTGGCACTGTAGACTGTGTTCCCGGTGAAACACAAGGATTTCCGCTGTAAACAAAAAATTAGTTAAATTTACTGTAAAAAAATGGCAGCTGTGGACCTGTAAATATTAAATTAAATTCGGACCTTTAAAAGAAACAAACAAAAAAAACAATATAGTAAAAATATTTTGGGTTTTACAGTTTAGAGTTAAATTTACAGTTAAATACCGTAATTTCACTCTTGATATAATATTAATAAACCAACCTATTAAAGCACTGAAATCTGTTTTGTATCTTTGAAATACTCTGATAAACACCAAAAGCAGGAGATGATGAGAAAGTCACATGATGAACCAAAGCTTTTAAATATGAACATATATAGAAGGAGCTCCGAGTCATTCACACAAACACTAAACACCGTCATGATGAGACTCGTTACACTCAAGTATGCAAATATTCAAAGAAAATATATAAAATTCAAACAAAATTCTGGGAATGTCAGTTTAAAAAGTTACAGTTTTTCACTGTAATTTTTACAGGAATTTACCGTTAACAGGCTTTTACCATAGTTTTTTACTGTTAAAATCACAATTTGTTTATAGTGATATAATGCCGCCTTGGTCATCCTTACATACTAGAAAAGCAAAAACAGGAATGAAACCATTTTCTTCTTAAACACTCCATCATATCCGATCGGGTTTGGTGGAGCACTTTTAGCATAGCTTAGCGTAGATCACTGAATCGGATTAGACCGTTAGCATCTCTCTCAAAACTGACCAAAGAGTTCTCTGATATTTTTCCTATTTAAAGTTTGATTCTTCTGTATTTACATACTGTACTATGACTTGCGATATTCCAGGAACTATACTCTGATTCTGGCGTAATGATCAAGGAACTTTGCTGTCGTACCTTGATGTCACGCAGTGCCTGAAAACACTGGGGACTCGAGGTTCACACAGAATTGTCCATGATTCTTGGCACACAAAGGCATTGTCTTTTGCCATCTTGTAGCGTGAAGTGAAAACAGCAAGCGCTGGGAGACACTGGGCATATGCAGCGCACACCAACATGTTGTCTAAAGTCAATGGTTTATATCACACGGCGGGAAGCCTTTGACCTGGGGTGACTCACAGCCATTGACATCTACTCTGAATCCATTTCCAACAAAACACCTCACAGACTGTTTGACTGAACTCCATTCAAACACCTTTTCTTTTTTCCTTTAGCCTTTTGTCAGTTTTATTTATAGGGACACTGAGAATAAGACAGGAAATGATTAGGGGAGACTGGACTGAGAAATGTTGCAGGTTGAGCTCAAAGAAAGTCAGCCAAGAAAGTGTTTGCGTCACCCTTGACAAAGTGCAACTTTATTCTAGTTTGTTCAGAATTGAATGTTCTCTCTTTAGGACTGAAGAGAGGAGTATGTTCCCAGATTAATCATTTCCCAGAGGATGCTGATTATGACCAGGATGCTGCAGAATACCTTTTACGTAAGTCACAAGTGTGCATGTTTTATACCAGATTTTACATTATATATACATACAGTGCCCTCCACCAATATTGGCACCCTTGGTAAATGTAAAACAATTGAAAATAGGGAGAAAATCTCATGATGAAATAAATGTTTTTCTCGAATACATGTGGGCCACAATTATTGGCACCCTAGAATAGTAGTAAATATCTCTGAAGTATATTCACAATTTTGAGCACTCCAGGGTGATTATGGACATGAAATTATTCAGCCATTGTTTCTTGTTTCACAGAAATATATATAAGAGGTAAAACAAAGCCCAAATTCCCTTAATCATCAACACAATGAGAAAAACCAAATCATACATTTATGAAGTGCAGCAAATGATCATTGAGCTTCAATGAGTGAAGTGGCTTTAAGAGCAGTGAAAATGACCATCTCCTCCAACAGAGAAATAATGAAGAGTTTCCAACCAACATACGATGTTAGGAAGCTGTCTGGAAGAGGACGTGTGTCTCTATCCTCCTGATACACGGCGAGGAGGAGAGTTTGAGTGGATAAACACTCTTCAAGGAGCACAGCTGGAGAATTACAGAAAATAGTTGAGTCTCAGGGTCAGAAAACCTTTAAAAAATAGTCAAACAGCCCCTACATCAGCACATGTTGTTCAGGAGGGTTTCAGAACAATTCTCCAGCGTGTTCAGTCGTCAGACAGGACTGGAACTACAAATGGGACTGGCTTCTCTGATCAGATGAAACTAAAAAAATGAGCTTTTTAGCAGCAAACACTCAAGATGGGTTTGGTGAACACAGGGATGAAGAGTACTCTGTGTGTAGAATGAAGTATACTGCTGTGTTTCTGATGTTGTGGGTCTATATTTCTGCTGGAGGTCCTGGACATCTTGTTTAGACGCATGACATCATGGATTCAATCGAATAGCAGCAGATAACAAATCAATAATTCACTGACTCTGTTAGAAATATTATAATGGGTCATGGCTGGGTCTTCCTCTGGGACAATAATCCAAAACAAACATCAAAATGAACACAATGATTAGTCACTGAGCACAAAATGAAGCTTTCTCCATGTCTGTCCCAGTCCTCTGACCTCTGAACCCTGAGTGAGCTGAACTGAAGAGGACCTGGAGATCTGAAGGGTCTGGAGTGATTCTGGATGAAGGAGCGGTCTCTTTTCTCTTATCAGCTGTTCTCCAAACTCTTCAGGAGTTACAGGAGAAAACTGCTGTTATCTTGAGAAAAGGGCGTAGCAATAATTGGGTGCCAACATGTATTGAAGAAAAAAACATTTATTTCACAATGAGATTTTCTCCCCATTTTCAATTCTTTTACTTCAATCATAGGTTAGGATTTTGTGATTTTTTTTTGAATGAAAGACCAAAAGGATAAACAACGCAGATTTATTTTCACAGCCACCTTTGCTCAGATTTACCAAGAGTGCCAATATTAGTTTGGCCACTGTACAAGGGTATGAGAAAACCACGTGTTTTTTTCTTCCCAGGTGTAGTCAGGGCGTCCAGTATATTTCCTATCCTCAGTGCCATATTATTGCTGCTAGGTGGAGTGTGTGTGGCTTCTAGTCGCTTCTACAAGACCAAAAGACACATCATTTTGGGAGCTGGCATTTTGTTTGTAGTGGCAGGTAATGTCTCATTATGATAGTTATTGAATCCTAAATTACAGTCATTTGTGATGGGATGAATTCACACAACTTTTTATTATGCTTTTCTGTGTCATAATTCCATGTTTTATCACTAACGACCTACAATTCAGCAAATTATATCAGTGTTGTTATTGTTAACTAGATCATCTGTAAAACTAAAGCTATTTAAAACAAAAAGTGTTCATCGAAACTTACAATAAAACAAATATTAGCTTAAAAGCTTAAAATAAAAATTACTTAAATGTATATTATATTTGTGTATTAAATAGGTCAGTGTATTAAATATTTAAATAGTTGACAATAATTAAAGGCCGGTTTCATAGACAGAGTTTAGTTTAATTGGAACATTTAGGTGATTTTGATAAATATGCTGTAGAAAAAAGCATTACTGGTGTGTATCTTAAGACAAAACAAAGGCACTGACGTGTTTTAAGATCACTCAGTGCAAGTTGAGCTCAGATTTACATTTTTGACTAGGAAAACGATGTCATGGCTGCTCTACGTATCCTTGACAACTGTGTAAACAATAACATCACGCTCTTTGTTGTACCTATAGATATGCATCGGTGGGTTCCTTATTCGACTGTGTCCGCGAACTAAATAATAGGGAATCTACGTATACATTTTTTTATGAGCCCAAATATTCAAATACAATATTTTAGGAAAATGCCCATCCCTAATGAACAGGTGTGAATTCACCCCAAAGTGTCTGAATCCTTGCTTTGCATTAAAAATAAAACTGCTGACCTAAAGGAACGAAAAAAATAAACATTTTGTCTTGAATTGATCCAGGCCTGAGCAACATCATAGGCGTCATTGTGTACATCTCGGCAGCACTCAGCGACATCTCGCCCAAAAAGGACGAGGACAAGAAGTGGCACTACTCCTACGGCTGGTCCTTCTACTTTGGCGGCCTGTCGTTCATCCTGGCGGAAGTGGTGGGCGTCCTGGCCGTCAACATCTACATCGAGCGCAACAAAGAACTGCGCTGCCGCTCGCGCACCGACCTCTTCCGCAGCACCACCTCGGCCGTGCTACGCCTGCCAGGATACCGCTTCCGCCGGCGCTCCTCCCGCTCCAGCTCACGCTCCACAGCGGAGCCCACCCGCTCCCGCGAGCAGTCCCCGACCTCCGCCATCGCTCCCAAGAACTTCGGCCCGCCCCTTGCCGCCGGTCCGCCGCCCTTCTCGGTAGCCACGCTTCCCAACCCACACACCCACTCCGGAGGAGGCATGGGGGATATATCCATGTACACGCTCGGCCGGGAGGGTAAGCCGCCCATGTACGGCACCGTCGACCGCGCTACGCTCTACCAGCTGCACAATTACTTTCCCACCAAGGAGGGCGGCGGAGGAGCGCTCATGACAGGAACGCTGCCTTCCCTCTCCAAGTCCAACCTGGCTGCGTCGACCAACGCCACCCTCAACACCTCGTCTTCCTCCGGCCCCCAGCAGGCGCCGCTGTCCGCCGGCTCCTCCGCCACCATGGAGCGGGATCGAGGGCTGGGGACCTTGGATCGGCTCGGTAAAGGAGACAGTTCAAACACTAACACTCTCAACAGGAGAACAACGCCGGTGTAACGGAAGGCCAGAGGGGGGCGGGGAAAACAACGATCACATGAACTGGAAGTGAGGCGGGAACGGAGGAACAGGGGAGGGAAAAAAAGAGCAAGAAAGGCCTCTTGCGAGACGACAGAGAAGTGAATAAGAAGGCAATACATCCTCTTTTTTCTTGTTTTTGAACATGGTGACTTGAGTAACAGAATCCATCCGCACTTCTTATTGATTCATGTTGAAATACTCGATGTGTGTGATGGTGATCTTTCGGTTCTTCGAGCTCTTTCAATTCCAGTGCTTTATCATCAGGTTACACCTGTAACTTATTCAGCATTCCAATATAGTTGATGTTTTTTTTAATTATTATTATTATTATTATGCTAATTGTTATTGCTGGTTTATACGTTATACATTTTTATGTTGTTTTTGCTGAATCAGCCATTTTATTGATTTCTTTCGATTGATGAACTCAAACTGTGATTTTTTTCTTGCACATGTTGACACTATATTTCACGATGTCATTCAGTGTCAAGCATGTGTTAATTCTGCGCGAGTGTGATGACTATTATTATTATTATTATTATTATGACTATTTTTTTTTTTCGTTTTTACAAAGATTGTTGATATTTAGAAATGTGGAATTTTTCATTGTAACCGTAAGTGTACGAGTAGTTAAGTCTTCATATAAATATATTTGATTTATATATCATATTAACAGTCTTAATATCGTTACGACGGGATAATAATTATAATGAACTACTTTTGAGACAAAGTCAAAAAGAGAAAAAGAAAGAGACAGAATACAGAAGAGAAAGGCATTCATTCCAGGGGAGCAATACGTATACCTAAAAAACCTCACCAGAAAAGACAAAAAAATCTATTAAATATATAGTATATTATGAATATAAATATACAGTATATATATATATATATATATAAATATATATATATATATAATTGTGTGTGTGTGTGCGTGTGGAAAAACTTTTTTGGTAAAATAAAATATATTCTATGAATGTGTAAAACTGAGATCTATGTGCATACTGTTAGCAGTTCCCACTGCAGCATATTATTTTCATGTTTATTTGTAACTTTGTATGCATGATTCATATCTAATATATGATATATTCATAATGCTCTGCTTTTTGGCTTTGTGTGCATCGCTCTAAGTGCTCATGCTAATGGATTGGGATGACAGACGAGGGTCAAAAGGATGGTCATCATCAAGACCCAGAAGACTAGTCGAAAAAAAACATTTAACATTTAATCCTCTAATTAATTTTGTTTGTTTTTACCAGTCTGCAAATGTGGGAAGTGTAAAATCTACATCCAAGAGGACGGCTGTACACTACCTGGTAATCATCGCCACTGGCATCCCTTAAAGGGCGCCTACATAGTCAGCTGACTTCTAAGAAAACTCATAAGTGGAATGTTTTAATAGACAACAACTCATTTAGCTTTTTAACGTGACACACACTCCTTGACATTAGCATTTTGCAGATGCTGCGGCATATAGACATAAAACACACACAAATATGCAAATTAGATTAATTTATTTTTTACCTTATTTAATGATTTTATATGTGTAATGTGTATTTCTGTATTCTGGCATCACCTTCTCTGGAAAGCCTGCCTTTGAATTTGGCCAGAATGAAGTACCTAAAAAGGCTTTAAAATACTGTCTAGGTAGAGAGCCAAACACAGCAGCCTTCAGGACGCACACACACACACACACACACACACACACACAAGAATAGAGCAATTAGAAAGAAAGCAACGCGTTATTGTCTGCGTCTAGCTCAAGGGAAGGACATGACTGAAAGACAATTCTCCAGAGTGTCACGTTCACTTTTATTTAAATATAAATGTGAATGCTGTCTGAGGGCCTCGTTTGTGCGTTGTGTGTTGTGTGTACACAGATATTTAGGCGTCCTTACTCTGCATACCTTTCAGGGAAGTGTCAGGCAATTAAATGTCACCTGTGTGTTTCTTCAAGAGAGCTGTCATCAATCCGAGTTACAGTTTGAATCTGCACCAACAGTGCTCTTGTCCAAACCACATGGACACAAACACAATTCACATTGACAGTAAAGAAGTAGTTCAGGGTCAAGCTCTAAGCACACAAACACACACACACCCCTGCTGAGAAAAACAGCATAAGCTCCTTAGTAAGTTTTGAAGCTGGGATGCTGGTTTATATATATATATATATATATATATGTTAATTTTTTTTTTTTACTATCATACTAGCATTATTTCATACTTAAATAGCATACTAGTAAAAAACTGACAAAACAAATAGGTTTGGTCACAAAGTGTGGGTGGGGGGGGGTGTGCTATGCATAGAAATGTATAAAAAAAACTTGGATATATAAACAAATATATTTTTATATATGTATGTGTCAAAACTCTTCTGTGTTTGAACAAATTTTGGATTTTTTTTTTTTTTTTGATCGCTCGTAGGCGACGGTGGAACTCCTTATATGGGCCTTTCTCCCGGAAGCACTCACCCGCAGCAGGCATAGGCCAGAGAGCACGCTCGTGAACGCGCATCATTCAGCTGCACTGCAGGGGCTCGTTCTTCGTACCTCGCTAACTCAGTTAGCTGGATTTGGTTGTTGTGGATTTGTCCTGATCTTGGATTG
>JAUCMS010000038.1:14688194-14702950 GCA_032357445.1 Enteromius radiatus
TACAAATCGAGCCGTTTCAGGAGGCGGGGCTTAGAGGAGAAACAATAATGTACAGTATGTGGAAAATAATGTGTTTTTTTTTATCTTAAAGCACATAAACACATTACATTACACCAAATAATGTTCTTTTCAGCAACATCATATGACCCCCTTAATGCAGGTATGTTGTCATATTGAATGAAAAATAGTTAAAGATGTATCTGTAATGCATTTGAGTCAAATAATCACAATTAATTCAAAGTCAAACATCACATTCAGCTCATGTTGCTGTCTGATACCCCTTTAGACGTTGTATTTCCCAGAGTGCTTTTGGCAGAGCTGCAGACTCCTCCCAGTCTAACAGCGGCTCCTTTAGTTTAGCTCAGGAGTGTCTGTGAGGAAGATCCTAGAGAAGTCTTCGAGCAAATTCACTCTTCATCAGTGTGTGAAAGGTACTCGCTCATCCAATTTAACGCAGTGCACCAATACGCCCAAAGTTAAGTTTGAACGCAGTCAGGAACTAGTGCTCGGTGTAAATATACAGGTGCCTCACTTGGACCGGCCCCAATCTGGAGCATTATTGGTGATCTGGAGGCTATTTGAGACGGTCTCAGCAGCCTTTGAGCACAGATTAGACCCAGATCCTCTGGTAATGTTGTTTGGGGTGACCAACAGGAGTTAAGCATAATTTTTGCATTTTTTTATCGCGTAAAATATCTAATTTATTATTAAAACTCGGAATCGGTTTTATTAAATCCTTATTTATTTTTGCCGTACCTTTCTGTATACATTAAAAGTCCGGTTTTTGGGATTAATATCTTAAGCATCAAATCAGGATATAAGAATGATTTGTGAAGGATCATACGACTCTGAAGACTGGAGTAATGGCATAAATAATTCCGCACTAAATTAATTTTAAATTGTAATAATATTCCCAAATGCAGCCTTGATTCATCATTTTAAAGAGTATATAAACTCAAAGACGGCACTGTATTATTGACCTTTTTTCTTTAGTAACTGGCAGTTAAATTTCATTTGTCTGTGCTTCACTTTCTCTCTCTTTTTAAGCCGACTGGCATCAGTTTTATGTGTGAATAGCTTTAGGACTGAAGGGTTCGGGCTGCCAGCGGTCTCTCTTCACATTCAAGCATCATGTTTTAAATCACAGAGTACTGCGAAAAATGCAGATTGTCCTCCGTTTCCTAAAAGGAAGCAAGGGTGTGTGGAGTAAGGCTATGGTTGTGTTCACAGGTCACCTGAGCAGAATCTATTATCAGGAGGTCATAACCAGATCGAGCAGGTCAGCGGCCAACACAATTAGTCTGGATTATCAAACATATTTAAGTACAGCGATGAGACCTCGTGTAATCTGCAACGCATAAGTGTTTTTGTTAATGTCAGTAAAACTAAATCTAATATAATAAATATTATAATAACACTGAAATAAAACAAAATATCAATATTAGAAACACAACTTCTGAATAAAAATCACTGAAGTGTTAAAATGACTAAAACTAATATAGAAATTAAAATAAATGAATTATGCAAAATTATAAAACAATCTCAATATGATATAAATAGTATATAGCACATACAATATAAGCCTGCATCATTTATATAGTTTAATTTCAGCTCAGTTCACCTCTGGATTTCCTCAGATGACCAGTAATGACCAGTAATGACCTCATGTGTAGGAATGAGACAGGTACTTAAGTGGTGTTGCGGTTTAGTGTTTTACAAGAAAATACGATCAAAAGAGCCGTTAAAGCTGTGAAATACACGGAGGACTGATAACCGGAGGAGGGAAGGATGGCTGGGGGAGTGGAGAGAGTTAAAATTATCCTCCCTGAAGCAAATCCCTCTCAATCTGATCAGTGTGTTTGGAATAGACCGCAGGTGAGGATCTCTCTTTCTCTCCAGAAAACCTTCAAATATACTTCAGAAGGTATGCTGTCTGTCTGTGATTGTGTGATTAATGTTCGTTCAGCTTTGCGTTGCAGATATTATACTTTTTATTTGGCGTACATAGTCCTGATTTTAGGAAAACTGAGGAAATGCTGTTTTAGTTCTTCCACTCGCAGAAATAAAGCTAGACAAGCTGTCTCTGGGTGGTGTCTTTGTAAAGGGACATGTTTGTATCTAAAGGGTCCATTTCGGTAACTTAAAGGTACATATTAGTACTTAAAGTGTACATATTTAACCCTAACAGATACAAATGTGTCCTTTTTGAAAAGGTACCACCCAGAGACAGCTTTTGAACCTTTATTTCTGAGAGAGAAGCACCTTCTCTCTGTTATAGAAATATAATATTTGATGTTTATCTGTACGTGTTTTTAATGGACTTTTAAAAGAGTAATAATTAGATGTTGATTATGTTGCGCATTTACAGTGCATGGATACCAGATACAGTAAATATAGTTGGGAAATATCTTCTAGTAGAGGAATGCGTATAAATGGGTTTTTGCCTATTAATCACATAGGCCACGTAAAATGAAAACAGAAACCATTGAATTGATCCCTGCTGTATAAACATGTATTTCTGTTCTTCTTCTTGAAGCTCACTAGAGGCGTTGAGTTTAAAGCTTGCAGGAGCCTCAGGGTTTCCTCACACTATATCTTTATCTACAGCTCTGTTTTGGGTCGTCATATGTAAATATGTAATGTTTTTGTTTTTTATATGTAGCTGGATGTTTTATTAGATTTAATGTGTGGTCAGCGAAGGCCAGATAACCTCCTGAAGTACTCTGACCTGATACGGCAGGTGAAGACGTCTCCGTCTGTCTCAGACTCTGAGCAGTGGGTGATTATTCCAGCTTTGGTTCAGTTTTACAGTGAAATGAAACGAGCAGGTGCTACCAAACAACATCTAGTCATGGAAAGTTACACCTCTAGTGTTTTGATGTGATCTAAACACTAATCTTTGAAGTGACTCGTGATGCATACTAAGCAGCCAAGACGTCTTGTGTAATATTTGACCCGAGTCTCGAGTGCCTGATCTTTGCTGGTGCCAACCTGAATACATCCTTTCATTTCAACCATTGCAGATTTCATTTAGTCTTGTTTAATGTCTCGTTTGAGATCCATTTTGATTGACATCAGCTGTCTTCCTGCTGTTTTGTGTGTTTTTGGTCCAAAAGAGCTTTTTTTAATCTACTTTTAGTCCAGACATTTCACCTTGAGTCTAGCACCAACCGTCCATTACTGTACATCTCAACACATGCCCTCTTCTTAAGAGATGAAAACCATCATATTAAGATATGTAAATTCACGTAATAAGCTGAATCAGGCATTTTTAATAAGATAAGTATGATTTTAAAGCTAATCATGTTTAAAAGTGCGTCTGTGACATCTGTTGGTGACATGATACAGACAGATCTAAGGAGCTTAGCACCAGTCCACTTCCCTTTATCTAATTATATTCTCAATTAGTCAATAGACGATGAATGATTAAACCGTCAGGACAGGTGTTACTCCTGTGTCTGGATGAGATTCTGACTGATGTGTGAAAGTCTCACAAGACTATCGGTAAATAAACTGTGTTGTCCTTTTAAGTGAGTTCAAGTCATAATTAGAGTCGATTGCTTATGCATTTGTTGCTTCAACTCCAAAACAGACTTTTTTTAGAAATGTACCTTGATTTTAGAACTGTGTCACTGTTTATAAATGTGTGAAAAACCCCCAAGAAGCGTGTCTGGTGGACTCTAATCATACAGCTTCACCGTCGCTGAAGGTCTAACTAAGCCGACAGCCGAAGTGTCCTTGACCATCACCTTGATCTTTCCCGTTCTCACTCCCTGCGTCAAACGAGGATTCCTTGAGCTCTGGTGAGACGTCTTGAGCGGCGTGCTGTACAGCGTGAGAAACACATTCAGACAAGCCTCTTAAGAGTCTGCTGGCCACATGGAGAGTGTTTGTGACCAGACACCGACACATGTGATCACCACAGTACCGCAGGAAGCATGCCAAGCCAATCCAGCACGGCCTTTAAGCTTTCCCAGATCCCAGATCCTATTAGACAGCCAACCTTGGGGACGCAGAGGAAGTGAGGTGCTAGATCATCAGGAGGAAACTACAAACTGTAAAACACAACACAACTGAGGACATCATGTTTGAGTTTATTTCTCTGAGTCACAGTTTTCAGTCTGGACGTCCTGTAAAGGTCAGGCTTTTCAGAGATACCTAATGATTGGATGTTTCATCTCCTTAGTCTTCAAAACTGGTGTTTCATAAATCAACATCTCAGGAAATGGTTTCAGATCAAAATATGATTTTCTGTTATGAAACGGGTATAATAATAAGAAACCTTTTTATTGTCAATTCATTTGGTCATAACATAGTTGAGAATCATCTTTATATATAAAGTTTGTTGAGAAAAAAATGGAAATAAAAAATTTTAAGAAATTGAGTACTGATGTCCTTAAATGAGAACATTGCACAACTTATGAATGAAATATTTCATGATAATAATTAACGCTCAAAACAATCTAAAGACTGTCTCATTGTGCCGAGACGGACACGTGACAAATGAAAAGAGAGCACTTTATATTAAGGTGTCATTTGTTAGTATACTTAATATATTAAAGGGTTAGTTCACCTCAAAATAAAAATTATATCATTAATTCCTCAGCCTCGTGTCGTTCCAAAACCATAAAGCCTTCGTTCATCTTCAGAACACTAATGAAGATATTTATGATGCGCTGTCCCTCCATAGACAGCAACTTAACTGAAATAATCCAGGTCCAGAAACATAGTAAAAACATGGTAAAACAGTCCCTGTGACATCAGTGGATCAACTTCAGTTCTGAGACGCTACGAGAATACTGTTTTTGTGCAAAGAAAACAAAAATAGCATCATTTGCTCGACCGTTCGTCTCTCCTGAGTTACATCTTCCATGTTTTAAAGAATATCACAAAACAAAGAAATTCATACAGGTTTGGAAATACTCGAGGATGAGGAATTTACTGTCTGTCTATCTATCTGTCTATTCTTTGAATTTAAAAAGCTTTTTTTTCTCTTAAGTTTGGTGAAAATCGCTCAAATGGTGATTAGCAGTTAGCAGTGAGCTGTGTGTTATTGTGTTAATGCTTCTAGCGCCCCAGCTAGCTCTTTACTGATGTGTTTCCTCTGCAGTTGTTCTGCTTCCTTCATGATCTGTCTCTGACCGCAGGCTTTCACAATCGCTCAGCTGCTCACATTATTCTGAAAGCCATCTTTCATGGTTTGTATGGAGCTGGTGTAACAGTAATCTGATTACAATCACCGAGGGGTTTTCCAGCTGTTAGCGTCATTCACCTCCAGTCCTTCTGTTGACTGATCGCCACAGGAACTAGAACTGAACTTTTTACAAAAACACATTAGAATTATTGTAAAGCTGCATTCTGCCTGAAATCTGTTTTCTAATCTACAGGGATGTGCCTGACAGGATCCGAAAGTTGAAGGAATAACTGCCAAACAGATCCGGTGTGTGCCAAATATGTGACCCGAGCGGTCAGCGGTCACTGCCATGTCTGCGTCTGATGGATCTATAACTTGTAACTTTCTGTGGTAGACACAGTATAAACAATGCATTTTCTGGACATTTCTTGTGGATTTCTAAATCCACTGATGGTTCTCCCATGACCTCTTTTCATGCTGCGCATCCCAAGAAATCAATGATGATGATGATGATGATGAAAAGCACAGATCATGCAATCATGGCCTTACCTTTCTCAGAACACATGAACTGGAGAGGGCTTTCTCTTCTCTTTCTCTTGTCTTTATTACCCTCGGCTGGAGTTAGTAGCGTGCCAGGTTTGGAGTACGACTGGGGAACTCAGCCCAAGCTTGTTTGCATCCCTATCCCTGCGGATGCTGACCCTAGCTGCTTCACACCAGGTGGAGCTTCACACGGGCCCAGCAGCAATGGACACGGGAACGGCCATCACGGCCCAGTTAGTGGACTGCCCGGTGCTCACGGCGGGGGCAGCAGTAGTAGTAGCAGCCGACACGGCATTTCTGACGAGGCCAAAGCCACCATCCTTCACCTGAGGGAGAGCCTTGTGCGACAGAAGGAGACCATCTTGGATCAGCGGGAGACCATTCGGGAGCTGACGGCGAAACTGACTCTCTGCGAGAGCTTCGGGAGGGGACACCACGAAGACCCCCACCACGGCCCTTCACAACACAGCTCACACCAATACGAGGGACACCACGCTGACCCGCACTTTCCTTTGAACGGCCATCGCAGTGACCACCACCGAGGAAAATCTCCATACCTGGGCAAACACGGCTTCTCCCCGGAGCAGACGGGAAAAACCCTGCAGGCCCTGAAGGAGAGGCTGGAGAACCTTCAGGTGGGAGAGAAACTCAACGATAATATTATATATTAATATTCTTTGGTAAATAAAACTAAACTAAACCTGATATTTAACCTTGAACCTTTATTCTGATAGTCCACTTTAGACATTCTCATTCGCAGTCATTAGAGTATTACTAGACTGTCTTCTAACACTTATTTCGATGAGTTCACAACATACAGACTTATTCTACTAACCCTAAACCTAGCCTAACTCTGAGAGTTAGTGACATGTAGCAGTGAATTAATAACAAAGTTACATGCAGTACAGTGAGTAGAGTTTCCAAATGTTCCGAATCCAGCTCGGATGTGTTTTCTCGGAGCGATCTGTATTCAGGACAACTTCTCAGCAGGACATAAGCTCTCTTCTGTTTCTGTAACGTACACTGACTTCCTGTGCCAACAACAGATGATTGAGAACGACGGCCCGGTCAGGATTGGCTTATTTCATTAGCCGTTACCCTTCCCTTGAGAAAGCACACTGGATAAAATGGTACACCTACAAACTAGTTCAATTATAACTGGTATGTTTATTGATTGCTGTGCGCCTACAGTCGGTCTTTATATGTGCCACTCTCATTGAAATAATAGCATGCCTTTAAATTCTCCATTTTTAATTGATCTGTGGTACGGGTTTAATCTGTGCTTTAGATTCTCTTCTGTTGTTTTCGTGATCAGGAGATGAGGATGGTTGGAGGTAGTAGTCTTGAAGATGGTTCTCTGTAGTGTGATAGTTCCTGCCGTCTCTAATTAGCCCCATCTGTGTTGATAAGGCATTAAGAGCAGAATGTGTGGTGCTGAGAAAAGCTGGATTTGCTGCAGATAATCAGAGGAAGAAGGGGCTGTCATAACACTAGTCTAATACTCCACCGCTCCAACAACTCGAGTCTCTGATTCTCGCTATTAATGCATTTATAGGATTAAAAACACTGTGAAATTTAAAATCATTGTTTCTACTTGAATATATATACAACATTTTATGTATTCCTAATTTATTATAAAAATATATATATATATATATATATATATATTTTTTTTTTTTCTTTGATAGTTTGGAAGATTTAAAAATAGTTGATTTTATGTTCAAAGATTTTGTAAAATTGTATATTCTGTCACTTTCGATAAACTTAATGTGCCCTTGACTAATACAAGTATTATTTTTTTTATTTTTAAACTGATTTAAAATTTGTGAACAGTGGTGTATATTGAATATCAAGGGTAAAAAGTTCTACAGTAAACCTTCAAAATAAAAACATGGTGTCCTATGGTTTCATCCATAATTTTAGCCATAAACTCTTAAAAATAAAGATGCTTTGTAATGCCATAGAAGATCTTTCTCTAAATGATGCCATAAAGAGCCTTTTTAACATCTGTTTCACAAAAAGTTCTTTGGTGAAGGTTTTAAAAAAATTTAAAACGCTGCTCAAGTTCTGTGCAGCAACTGAGATCATTTGATTAAATAAGCGTATATTTGCATTGGTTGTTACTAACATGGCATTGCAATAAAAACTTTATAGGCAAGAAATTCTTCCAGTTCCTATTCAAGTTCACTGAGAGACCTCCTGCAGCGCAAGATCAACGCACTGGAAGAGCAGCTCCATCATCACTACGACAGTCACTACGGTCATCATGACGGCCATCACGGATACGGTCATCACGAGGAGAACCATGACCACGATGACCACCATAATACCCACCACAACGGCCACCACGAGGACCATCACGATAACCACGACAGCCACCAGGCTAACCACCACGATGACCATCACTCCAGTAACCATCGTAACCACCACTATAGTTATCGCCACGACCGTCACACCGACCACCCTGATGACCACCACGGCAATCACCAGGACAACCATCAAAGCGGCCACGATGACCATCCCGACAGCCACCACAGCGGCAACCACCACGATGACCATCACGACGAGGACCATCATGGAAATGGACACCATGACGACGATGATCATGCTCCTCATCCTCAAAGCTCGATCAAGTCACCGGTGTCCAGAGCACCGGTGCGTGGAGCCATCACCAAACTAGACGCAGTGCTGAGTAACCTTCACCACAAAACTCCAGAGCAAGGTAGAACAGAATACAGTGGAATTCACTCTACCTATATTTTTTGTCCATTTTTTTTAAATAGGACAACTGTAAGTGTGGTATACAATATTTTACAATATGTTATTGTAAAAATGTAATTTATTACTGTGTTTATTCTGAAGTTATAAATGCTGAACATTTTCTGATAAACATTTGCTCTATTGTCAGTCATTACTGGTGGTCAGCTATTAATATATTGCTTTTTTCAAATTTCAATTTTATTTATTTAATTTAATTAATTTTCCCAGATGCCACAAAAACTAGATAGATAGATAGATAGATAGATAGATAGAGAGTTTATTTTTTAAGTTTAAATAACTAATCTTTTTTGAGTGAACCCTTATTTTTCATGCTCCTGGATCACATTTGAGGTCTGAAAGGGTTAAATGTAAAAACTGAGTTTATGTAGCTGTCTTTTAGGATTTCTTTTGGATGTTATGCTGCAATCCCGTTTCACAGTTAGTTCTTTTCTTGTGTACCAGGAGTCAATAAGAAGCCCAAGAGTCCTGATGCTTTCCAGATTGGCTTCCCGATGCGCACCAACTACATGTACGGACGGATCAAGCGCACCCTCCTGAGCGAGATCTTCGCCCTCACCGTCTGTCTCTGGCTGAAAGGAGGCTCGGGTCCTGGGATCGGGACACCGTTCTCCTACTCGGTCCCGGGTCAGGCTAATGAGCTGGTCCTGATTGAATGGGGCAACAATCCCATGGAGCTGCTGGTGAATGACAAGGTAAAGAAATCAGAGAAGAACAAAAGATTAATCATTATTAAACACAGACAATCAAAAACAGTTCAGCTGGAAGTGTATTCAGATTTATACAATCTAACAGAAAATAATATATACTGATATTAATGATTGTAATCAGATAGGAAAGGGGTCAGCAGATACCGTCCTTGTCCTGTCCTTGCTCCAGTCTTCCTCTTGGCTCCTGAGCCGTGTGCATCATCCTTCCTAATGAGTTAATGGCTTCTCCGTGCTTGACGTGTGAATACTTTCTACTGCTTTTTTTAAACTGAAAACAAGAGACCGTTTACTTGCTGTCAACTAAACTGTTTACAACTACTGCTGCTTCACGTCCAGAGCTAATAAAGAGCAGAGCACAAGATTACTTTATAATACACAAGCAGACTATAAAACATTTCATCACAAGTAAAAGCTGTATATCTTTACATAAAGAAAGAAAGAGAGAAAGACGAGTAGGAAAAGTTTGCATGGATGAAGTAGAAGTTAGTCATTTAAAAATGTACAAATAGTAAACTAAATATATATATATATATATGACGTGTATGCATATAAACAGATGTACAGTATATGCTATGGAAGCCCATTTTAGCCACTGAATAAAAAACACAACAAAAAAGGTTATTGCAAATTTGATCTAAAGTTTTTTGGCAGAAGCAGGCTTCCATAATATGCACATTATATACAGATACACACATTTTAATTTAGTTCTTCAGATCTTATCAATGAGTCAAAGTGACATCATTTCCTGTAACTTACACAATTCTGAGAGACAGAGTTAAAGGAAAATATGGTTTGGTAACTGAGTCGAAGAAAGATTTACAGACACACAAGAAAACAAAATCATAATTGAGTGTTGTAGAGTTAAGAGAGTAACTATTTAGAGCTTTTAAAAATAAAATGAATAAAATGTTGCCAAAAGAAAAGTACTATACAATATTTTGATTGAACATCGATACATGATGGAAACTAATTCAGACAACAAGAAATCAGGATATTCAGCTATTTAAGACACTTTTTAAATAAATTATAAAATATAACCATTTGGTGAAAAAAAAAAGCAAAAAAAAAAGACTTCAGAAACTAAATGTAGCCACAATTATAAAATCAGTCATATATATGCAAACGTGTGTATAATAAAATAAAATATAATATATATTTACTAAACACGTAGTGTTTAACGCCATACTCTGTTTGTGTCGTCTTGCAGGCGGTCACTCTTCCTCTCTCTCTGATGGACAGTAAATGGCACCATCTCTGTATAACGTGGTCCACACGGGACGGGATGTGGGAGGCTTATCTGGACGGAGTGAAAAGGGGCTCCGGAGAGAATCTGTCCCCGTGGCATCCCATTAAACCAGGAGGAGTCTTCATCCTCGGACAGGAGCAGGTATGTCTCACAGAATCAGTCGATCCCCGTCCAAACACACGCATGCTCACCTGGGACTCTGCTCCTCAGGACACTCTGGGCGGCCGCTTCGACGCCACGCAGTCTTTTGTGGGCGAGATGTCGGACCTGCAGCTGTGGTCACGGGTGCTCACCTCCACCGAGATCTACAACCAAGCGTCCTGCTCCAGCCACCTCACCGGGGACGTCTTCACCTGGAGCGAGTCCATGGTGGAGCTTCACGGAGGTGTCACCAAGTATCCGTTCGACCCGTGTCATTAGAGCCCGGTTCTCCACACCTCTGCTTGACCTGCAGCTGGAGTCTGAATCCAGATGGATGCAGGATAATAGGATTCCACACAGGTCGACATAGGCCTCGGGCATTTAACTAAGCACTTTATTAGTTGACGTGTCTAAGACTTACATACTGCGTATCGATAAGCACTTCGGATGTCACCAGACTGCGTGTGTGTTTGATTCACTTCCAAACACTAATGGAAGAACTTCAGTATCACTCCACAACAACAATTAATAACAGCTGGCATGTGCTATCAAAGAAAGGCGGGACAATGTGGTCTGTGTTTATATCTATGTGATGTCGAGTGAAATACAGATTTTATTATCATTATTTTATTTTTTGCCCTGTTTGTATTCGCTCTAGGCAGAAGGGGGCAGCAGTGAGTTTTAAAGGCCAACTTCATTAATACCTTTCATTTATGCGGTATTTTTTAAGCCAGAACTTCAGTAGTTTGTAACCTGAGGTGCTCTTTGAGTCTTCCAAATCAATATAAGTTATGCCAGTGAATAAATAAACTGCATGTTTTTACCTGCATGTAAATATGTATTATAGAAAACCAGAAAAAATGTGCATGCATCATGTTTGGGCGTATATAAAATGTGTATGATTGCAGTTTTCTATTGCAATAAGAGTCTTGAAGTGTTGGAAAAGTGTGTATTTTTTTCACATGTACTATGTACAAGATGGCAAGCGTTGTCTGCGGGAAAATCAGCTGCTGTTTACAGCGAGGTGTCCATGGAAAAATAGCTTAAAAAGGGGTAAAACAGACTATTCCTGTTTATCTCTCCCTCCATTTCATAATACCCCTAGTGAAAAATAAGTGTATTTGAATTACATTCATTCTCAGTATACTACAAATACATTTTCATATAATTAAAGACATATATTAAGTATATGTGATTGTGCTAAAGTGGAACTATCGCAAGTATACTTTAAATATTTAGCATTTAAAGGGCAATATTACACAATCTTCATTAAAAGTGACATAAACATGCATTTTAGGCTCATTAATAAGAAATTTGCATTGTGCACAAGTAATACTCCAAATAAAGTTGAATTAAGATGTTTATATCAGTAAGTCTCCAGTTATCTGTCAGTAAATATGTTCATAGATGAACTATACTATCCATATACAGTAGTATCTTTTAAATATATGACTTTTTTGACTATGAGTAATTACAGACATTAGTTCTGAGGTAGACACAAAGTCAAACAGGTCTCTGTCAAATCTGGGTTCTAGAAGTAAAAAAAAGTTACAAGTAAGGTTTAAAACATAGAATACAGTATGAATATTAGTTCCAATTAAGAAATCATCATTGTTTATTTTACCATATTCAATCAATTAATCAATCACTTATAGGCCTATATATATATAATATAGTGCTTTTAACAATACAGATTGTAGCAAAGCACTGCACATTATCGAATAGCAAAGAAAGAAAGGGCGTTTCTATACACATCTATCTCAGTCATAAAACCAGCTCAAAAGCAGCATTTTCTATTATTCCTATTTCCAGTTACTGAAAGACAAAGAGCTAATTAATCTTAAATATATAATCATGCAATGTACAAGATTGTTATGTATTAAAAATATAGTGTTATGCATTAAAATAATTAATTGAATTATTAATTATTTGTAAATAAAGTAATGATTTTCAACTAATCAAAGTATTCCTATATCTTTGACATGGATTTTATAAAATGAGAGTCGATTATTTCTGAGCTAGCCAGTTTAAAACTAATCATGCTACAGACACATATATAACCATATAATGATGAAAACATGTTTATATGATTATAATATGTTTCTTTTGTTTTAAAAGGCTCTGGTTTGAATGTTCTTTCTTCCGCATATTTTAACCCTTCCAGCCAATCAGCTTTCAGTATTACACCGTCACCTGTGTTTGAAGCATCAAGTGACGAAAAACGTTAAAAGTAGTCGAAATATCGAGGAAACATAAGAGACGAGTTTTCCCGCTCACAGGTAAGTAACTGTTATAGATTAAATGCGTCTCCGTTCATTTTGGGCTATAAATGTTGACACTGCTCTCGCATCAGGGATTTATTATTTGTGTACGTGAACATATATAGACGGTTTTATCGGGCACGCGCGCCTGGAGCGAAGTTGACTTCCGGTCTGTGTTTGTTTATCTGTCTGGTTAGTTCCGCCGGCTACAAACACAGCTACTAATGAAGTTGGTCTCAGGTTATTGTGATGCGGGATGTGTTTCACACATTTATTTATTTTACCTTCCACGATATCAAAACTGAACGATTTTCCAAAAGGCTTCGTTGAATAAACACGAGCACGTAATGTTTAAAAATCACATACATGCCTATTTATAGTTGAAAGCGTCTGTAGGGAAATAATATAGAAGTTTATATATATCTCTCGTAAATGTCCTCACATACCCGTTTTTTAATTCACTGTGGATATCGTGTTACTTTGATGAACTTTAAATGTAGGGCAAACATGAAACATATTGTTTTTTTCAATAAGAGCCACTCATTATTTTCATCAACATCTTTCATCGAGAAACTAACCCTAACTCTAAATGAAAACCTGTCATTAGTTTTTGTTTGTTTGTTTTAAATAAGGCATAAAACTGAGTATAGTTGTTTTGTTTGTTTTTTAAATAATAAAATATAAATGTTTCCTTATGGTATCCTTATGTGTTTATGAAGTCCCATGGCAACTTTGGGACGTATATTTTTAAAACCAGAACGAGAAAACCTTCATATGGTGTTTGAAGGATGTTCCTTGCAGGCAAAAACTGAAAAGGCATTGTGTCCATGGCTAATTTGGGATTAGACAGCTAAGATAGCAGATAGAGCTGTGTCTCAGGGGACATCTGCCCACCAGCTGGCGCTCACAAAAACAGCCTAAAGAGAGCCCGAGACACCCATAGAGACGGAGAATAATCTACTTTATCATCCCAATCTTTATTTTATCACATGCACTCATCATGTTTTCTGACAGAACTTTCACAACATCAATAGAAAAAAAAAACATGTTTGTATTTTTCAGTAGGTTGCTCATATTTAGGAAATGAACATCCAGATATCAATAAATTCATAACGGCAAAAAGCAATTACTCTCCTGCACTGTTGTGAGCCACGGCAGAGGTTTCTTAATGTTTAAAGATGAAAGAAATGGCCTTTGTCTGCCTGACCTTTTCTTTTCTGCTTTGCATGTTGAGTCTCAGGGTTTAGAAAGAGCATAAATGACTCAAACGAACTGAACACGAGAAAGCTTTTGACCTTTTAAGTCAAAATGATTGCAAATATATTGTGAATATAGAAATTTGGCTTGCATGTTCAAATGTGATGCGTGCTGTAAATATGACATGCATAATATATAAAATAGAATTTTAATGAAATGTATATGTTTTTATTTCCAGTTTGTGAATAATGAAATGGATTAAACAGAGACGATGCTAGTGCTAGAGAAAGCTCTGACGGTGCAGTTCCACACTGTGTCCTGAAGATGGCAGTACATCTCTTCACATGATCTCAACACAAAACATTACGTTTTTTACCTTATATGCCTATTTTGCTTATAAATTATATAAACAAATACAGCATGACACATTTTCTTCAGGACAATAACCTTTATCTTATCTCTCTATTCTTTTATTTATTTGATGTGTTTTTTTATTAATAAATGGAAATAAAAAAAATGTGTGACAATATTTCTTAATAGAAACAATCTTAATGAACAGATAAAACAAGTATTGGCATGTAACATATTTATAATACTTATAATGGATAAAGAAGTAAATGCACACACACACACACACACACACACTCACATGTCTGGTTTGCCATCCTTGTCTCTCCATAGGTGTAATGGTGTTTCTACTGTACAGACTGTATGTGGTATTGCCCTACACCGACCCTACACCTAAA
>JAUCMS010000038.1:14703373-14727389 GCA_032357445.1 Enteromius radiatus
TATAAGCTTGTTTCCCCATGGAGACCTGACAAATGTCCCCACGAGGTCAAAATTACTGGTATTCCTATCTTTGTGGATATAAAAACAAGTCCTCTCACACACACACACACACACCCACAGTGGGATGCATTAAAGCAAGCATCAAATGTATTATAAAGATGGATTTTAACAGTTTTAACTTAAACTATTGATATGCTTTTGCATAAGTGTTTAGATTAGGGCATTCATTTTGCATCAAGTTATCACACGTTTAGCCTAAGTATGTTATTATAGTAGCTACTTAAGAAAAACTTTAGTATCTATCTAATTTTTTAACAATAAATACTACAAATACAACATTAAATATACTATAATACATTTTAAATACAGAAATTTACTTTGAAGAACAAAAATGTATTTTCAGATCTCTGTTGTCCTGGTAAATGCTGGAAATGTTCAATAACTTGCACATAATTAACTATAAATATAAAACTTGGTGACAAGCTACTAGCTCAAATCTCCACTTATAGCTAAGTCAGCAGCAGCATATGAATTTAAGTTTATTAAAACCAACAGTAAGTTTTTCCAGTGCACATGAATGAGAGGAATAATGATGCAAGCGCGTCGTGTTCTGAAATGCTCTGTAGTCTCGTGACTCCTGCAGCAGATTCTGGGCTGCTGTGCTGCAGAATTTGATCCTGCCATCACTCACGTGCCTGTTTGAGGCCTAAATACACGCGGCAGGTGCCTGCTACGACCTTCAGAGGTAAACAAAGAAAACAAGAAGAAAAGGTGAAGATGATATATACTGGTAGTATTTTACTACTACTTTTCCACTCTATAAACCTCAGGAAGCAAAAGCCGCACGGCTGCATCGTTTGGAGACAGTGGTACCCGGCGCTGCATCATTTGGTAGCACCCATCAGCTGATGCTCTATCAAGGTCACACGCGCAGAGCATCATGGGCGGCGGGATGCTATTGGTCCCACCCCACGAGCACACAATCCGCATCCCGACCGAAACCTCGCCGAATAAGGAGCTGTGACGGAACAGCTGATGCGAAATACGAGACGCGGATAAATAAAGGGGCGGGGGCGAGGCTTTACGTGCGCGGCCGCCGGTGTTCCGTCAAAGAGGAACGTGCTGTTAGTCGTGTATCTGCTGCGTGTGACGAGTGAACGAATACATAATTGCCGGGGCGAATTTCTCCAGACTTCAGGTCAGCGGGATACGCGCACACGGGAGCGGTCACGACGCGCGAGAGATCAGGTACCTGCAGCCTCGAAGGATGAGAAACACTTAAACTGGCAGCTATTTAAATAGTATGTGACTTACCATAATAGCCCGATGCTGAATATTGTAGCCACATCTTCTACGATCTCATGCTTAGTTTAGTTTAAATCAAATCGACGGCGTCTTCTTTAAGAGTAGCGCGCAGTAGTGAATGTTACTGTAGCGCGGCGCTTTCTGTGTTTTGTTATGGTTCTGAGACTAGTAATAGTAGTAGGCTAGTATTAAAAAAATTACGAAAATGTTTAGTTATGCATGTGCAAAAATTGTTTAATGATTAAAAACAGTTGAAGAAGACGCTGCTTAAATTCACTTTTTAAGAAAGTGGAGTCAGCAGTGTGCAGAAACACCTGTTGTACGACAGCGTAGAGCTTTCTTAGTTTATTTAACGTTAGGTTATTTAACTATAAGGCTGATTATGTATTTATTTATTACAAGATCGTTTGTTCCTTCTTTTGAACGTTTTCTGCAGTAAAATGAAGGTTTTGGGGGCTGGGGGTTGTCACAAAAGGCTTGGGGGAGGGGTCAGAAACAATATATTCTCTTATTTTTACGTCTATATGAGTGTGTATTTATACATAAACATTCTCTCCGAAACGTTTTCCAAACATTCATTTTACCTCAAAAGTTTGCGAGTTCGCTTGAAGATGTAACTATGGCAACAGTACTCGCGCTTTGATGTTAGTCAGAATGTAGCCTTGCGAAACACAAAATACTACTCTCATGATGGCTAAAATTATTTATTTTAATATTCATTTGTCGCTATAACGTTAGTGGTGAGTTCTAAGAGATGTTGCGGGATGATAATGGAGTCGCTGTGATGATAATGCAACAGATTGTTTAAGAGGGAAATGTATGACTCTCGTACTGTTTCCGCTTCTTTACAAATGTTGTGCGATGTTTGCAGTTTTTAAAAGCAGAATAGTCAGGAGCAGCATCGCATCCCGGGCCAAAGAAGACTGTGTGCCAAGAGTCACGTTCACGCGGAATCCATCAATCTTGGACGTTTCCACTCTGGCACGATGGAGGGGGAGAAGGTCAGTCATTTTAATCTGTTTCCCTCAATGAATACAGGCTTATAGTTTAATATTCTGTTCCCACAACATGTGCATTTTTGCAGGGTTTACATATACCACGAGTCTGTGAATGTAGGCCTACCTAGATGCTTTGCATGACTTTAATGAATCATTAATTAGTTATGCAAACTGTCCAGATGCGTATTTGCAGTCTTTGTTTCAGCGCTGAATGTGTCAGGAGCCGATCAATATGATCAATCAGCAGTGCCATGGATAACCACAGTGTGTTTGTCTCATTAGTCTCATTGGAGGTTGCCATGACGATGAAGGAGTGGCTGAGATGCTGAGGACAGGATATAAAGGATATTAAGAATGCAAATGTTTGGGAGAGACCTGGAGAGAAAGGCAGAGTGGGTGGTAGTTGTTTGTATTGGTGGTTTATTTATAACCCTCACAACATGAGCAGATTAAATCATTCTTCAGAGCGGGTTTGATGATGTCATCTCTCTCCAGGTTGTCTTGTAACTCTTTAATTCCGAGCGTTTGACTCAGAAAGCGTTTGTCCCGAAACGTATTTCCCTGAGTCATGGTGACTTCGGAGCATTAGTATGGGTGCGGAGGAGGGCGAGAGTAATCACAGGAATAATAGGCTCAGATTAACAGGAAATGATGCTGTCCATCTACATTTCTGTAGGATAGTTATTGGTTCATCTCAGATGTTGGGCAGGTCCTACACAGATGCGTCCGTGTCCTAGAGCTACTACTCTGTTTATGGTAAAAACTGGTAAGAAACACCGGTTCTGTTCTGATGTAGTCAATAATATCTTTAAGGTCAATTGTGTCAGATATCCGAGCGTCTCAGCATCGCACCGCCCTTCACGATTCGCTCGGTCAGCGCTGCTGTGTCCTAATGCCCTACAAACCCAGTGTTGTCTTACAGCTGGAGCCAGGGCCGAGTCAGGACACGCTTTATTACTGATGAGCTCTTTAATATTATAATACGGTGTTAGCTGCTGTTGTGTTCACTTTTACTACAGACTGCTGCTGGATATTTGTAGAGAAATCAGTGAAGCAGACATTAATGTGTATAATGTATATGTGATCGTTATATTATATATATATATATATTACTGTGCTTGTAATAATGATGACTTACAGAAGATGTTATTATTTCACAGACATTTTTCACTTATTTTAACGTTAACATTTATGTTCTTAAATAATTATTGATATTTTTAGTAGTTGGTGTTTTACAGACAGCTTTTATTGACTCATTTTGCACATTATTGTCAACTAAAAGTAATTTTAGTCTGAACAAAAGTAATCTTGAAGGACATGAAATGATGATGATGATCTGTTTTCCTCATATCCTCTGCTCGCTGCTGAATTCGTGTTTCTTATTTTTCTGGGCTATACTATAATAAAACTATACTACAATTAACATGGCGACTATAGTTTTTAAACATTTTAAAATATAGAACATTTTGAATATAAATAAGTGTGTTTTTTTTCTTTAAATAAATAGGCTACTTTAAGACGAGACACTGCAGGTGAATAGGGTAAAAAATAACTAATAGTTCTCAGCTTACATACATAGTTGGTTGATTAATTGATAATTGCAAAAATGTTTTTGTTACAAATATTAAGCTTAAATATGCAAATGAGCTATTATTCATACTAATTTGCATACATTTCAAGAACAAGCATCTAAACACTGGATGAAGTCAGTTAAAAATTATTATTTAATGTTTTGACACATTAGAGTGAAAAGTTTGTAGAGAGGGAGTTTTATCTCTTTTAGTCGCTCCATAAGTCAGAAAACAATACATTTTGACAGTTTTTGGGGGGAATAAAATGTTGTATATTATCAAGCATATTATATCTGAACCAATCCCTCTGGAAAAAGCTTCAGGATATAGACAGGGATAAAGTCTGGTGTGTGTTAGCACTGCTGAAGTGGAGAGAAAAAGATGTATTGTAATTGAAATCTATTGACAGAAATAGATCAAGTATCGAGTCTTTTGGAGGTTTTCTTTCCACTAGTCTGAAAAAAAGCCCGTAATCTCATATTTGACAGGTGCGTGAAAAAACAGGGTTTTTCCTCCAGTGTCTCCTCTTAATCTCAGAATTATCTTTTAAAGTCTGTGTTTATATTTCATTTTTATGATCAAAATGTTAGATTAAAATAGAATAATAATGTAAAACGATGGACAGCTACCCAAGCTTGAGTGTTTTCTGTGTTGTTCTACAGAAGCAGGTGACATGCTACCTCCTGTTTTCTTTATCGACGGCTGTGATTGGCTCGCTGCAGTTTGGCTACAACACAGGAGTCATCAACGCTCCAGAGCAGGTGTGTGTGTGTGTGTGTGTGGAGTACTAATGTAAAGTACAATCACACATACTACACATAAGATTTATTAAATTAAGAATGCATTAATCTGAGCAGACACAGTTTTCCAAGACACAGCCCTGCGGTGGCCATCTTTAATGAACACTTCTGGTCCTCTTAGAAACTGCGGGCGTTCTTTAATGCCACGTGGATGCAGCGTTACGGGGAGCCCATCAAGCCGGGGATGTGCACCATCGTGTGGAGTTTCGCTGTGGCCATCTTCAGCGTGGGAGGAATGATCGGATCCTTCAGTGTCGGCGTCGTGGCCAACAAATTTGGAAGGTGAGTGGAAATATGGCAAACAGTTTAGAAGCTGACACACAGGACGTGTCTTTTACGTTTTAAATGAAAAGAAGGAAATCCTGCGCTTGTGACTTCTTCCGTGTCATTACACAGATACATTTATTGGTAAAGACACATTTAGGTCAGAGCCATGGCCTGCTGCTCAGTGCAGTTTCTTCTAGAACGTTGCACCGTGGAGCTAATGCTTACTGCGCGGGTTTAAACCTTCTTCTGTGTAGTTTATGCATCAGTAAAGCGTAATGAATATAAGAAAGATTAACATAGTCGTTTTTCATTTACGTGGTTGTGCTGGGAAACAGCCAGATAATACATCAGCTTAAATCAGTGCTTTAACTGGACAGCAAACGCTTCATTAATAATACAAGCGGTTCAGTATAATGAGGGCACTCAGAGTAGGAGAGCTGACCCCTGTCTTCAGCGAGAACACTGTCCACTCTGTCTGCAAGACATTCAACGCGAGCATTCATGTGTTCACTGACCCTTGTTCCTTTTCTCCTCCACTCGCCTTGCTTTTGTTTGGTTTTTGATTTGGTCAGCCATAATCAAATATGCATGATCTTTTTGTCTAGTGGAAAGAAAACCTCCAAAAGACTCCATTAAGTGTTTGTTTTATAGCACTTGATCTATTTCTATACATAGATTTCAATAACAATACAGCTTTTTGTCTAAAAGAGTGTTTTCTCCTGCTCAGAGTCATATCTCTGCACTTCAGCAGTACTAACACACACCACCATGCACGAATTACCTCCCGGGCCAGCAGGGCCCTAGGCGGATGCTCTGTGAGTAGCCGACGCTGTGGGGGCCACGCAACGTTGTTTGGAGGTGTCGTCAGGGGGCGATGTTAACGTTGTGGCAACGTTATGTGGAGGTTTCGCTCAGGGGTTGACGCAAACGTTTTACGAACCACACTTTACATGTTTATCCCTGTCTATATCCTGAAGCTTTTTACAGAGGGATTGGTTCAGATATAATATGCTTCATAATATACAACATTTTATTCCCCCCCAAAAAATGTTTTCTGAGTATTTTCTGAATTATGGAGCGACTAAAAGAGATAAAGCTCCCTCTGTACAAACTTTTCACTCTAATGTCTCAAAAAATTAAATACGAATTTTAAACTGATTTCATCCAGTGTTTAGATGTATGCAAATTAGCGCATATTTCATTGAATAATAGCTCATTTGCATATTAAAGTGCAATATTTTAGAAAATGTGTAACAAAAACATTTGTGCAATTATCAATGTAATCAATTAGCTAGTTATGTAAGCTGATAACTATTAGTTAATTTTTTAATTATAATTATATATATTTTTTCCCTATTCACCTGCAGTGTCTAAAATTAATACTTTAGATGCAAAAATGTCCCTTTTGAAAAGATACCATCCCAGTGACAGCTTTTCTACATTTATTTCTGAGAGTCTATTATAATAAAAGGGCAAAAATGCCAATCTTTTAAAAAAAGAAGATACTCTATATAATTTTTATTACTTATATGTTATTGTTTCAGGCGCTCACGAGTACATCATTTGATTATGTTTATTAACCTATTAAATGTTACAAATTTTAAATGACTATTAAATGATTTTATTTCATGTGTTTGAATACTTGCTTAGAGTTTGGTTTATTACTTTTAACTAAAAGTAGTAATTTGTGATCTCTTTATCCAAGGACAGTAAGCGTGTGGTATATAAGGTTGCGTGTTCTTCTCTTTCTTTCTGTCATTTCTCTCATTTCCTCTGTTTGCTGCTGAATTAGTGTCTCTAATTGGATTGAACTCCCTCTCTCCCTGTCTGTTTTTCTCTCCACAGACGTAAATCTATGATGCTGGTGAATGTGTTGGCTCTGATCGGCGGGGGTCTGATGGGACTGTGCACTCTCTGCTCCTCCTTTGAGATGATCATTGCCGGGCGGCTGGTCATCGGGCTGTTCTGTGGCCTCTTCACCGGTCTCACGCCCATGTATGTTGGGGAAGTGTCTCCCACGCCGCTCCGCGGGGCGTTTGGGACGCTGCACCAGCTCGGTGTCGTGGTGGGCATCTTAATCGCTCAGGTACAGCAGTGCTGTTTGTCTACAGTGGTTTTTCAAAAATGTGTGAATCATTTCAAGAGCTTTTGGCCTC
This sequence comes from Enteromius radiatus, assembly GCA_032357445.1. NCBI lineage: Eukaryota > Metazoa > Chordata > Actinopteri > Cypriniformes > Cyprinidae > Enteromius > Enteromius radiatus. The sequence continues at coordinate 14,710,471 of JAUCMS010000038.1, forward strand.
ATTATATGTTTGTGCCACAACACAGCCTTGGGGAAATATCCCCTCTAATTAGTTTTGATGCACTTATGTTACCTGAAGCTTCTAATTGAGTCTGCCGATCCATTTTTAAATCTGCTAACCTAATTTATGCCATTATATCTTAATCAGTTTAGATGTGATACCTGTAAATGTTCAACGTGTGACCTTTTCTCGTCTAGATTTTCGGTCTGGAGTATCTGCTGGGCTCAGATAAGCTCTGGCCTGTGCTTCTGGCTTTAACTGTGTTACCCGCCGTCCTGCAGTGTATACTGCTTCCCTTCTGTCCAGAGAGCCCTCGATACCTGCTTATTAACCTCAACGAGGAAGAACAGGCCCGCAAAGGTAAAAATGACCATGATTAATGATGATAAAAAAATTAAAATGTTACGGTTAAATGGTTGATGCTAAATTCCTGTAAAATTTACAGTGAAAAACCGTAAACTGACATTGACAGAATTTTAATTTTGTTTCTTCGAGATAACTCTGTTTCTTCTTAGTGTTTGTTAGGGTTGTGTGTCTCATGTAATGTTGTTAAATGAATGTTTCTTGTATATTTGAGTGTAATGAGTCTCATCATGATGGTGTTTAGTGTTTGTGTGAATGACTCGGAGCTCCTTCTTTGGTTCGTCATGTGACTTTCTCATCACCTCCTGCTTTTGGTGTTTATCAGAGTATTTCAAAGATACAAAACAGATTTCAGTGCTTTAATAGCTTGGTATATTAACATTATATCAGTTAGTGAAATTGCGGTATTTAACTGTAAATTAAACGTAAAAACCTAAAATATTGTTACTGTATTTTTTACTGTCGAATTCTGGCAACCACAGCTGCCATTTTTTCACTACAAATTTTACAGATATTGTTTTTACAGTATATTACTGCCTTTCTCATCATCACCTGCATTTGGTGCTTATCACAAAACAGATTTCAGTGCTTTAATAGGTTGATATATTAATATTACATCAATCGTGAAATTACGGTATTTAATTGTAAATTTAACTTAAAACCGTAAAACCTTAAATGTTGTTACCGTATTTTTTACGGTTGAATTCAGGCAGCTGCCGTCAGGGTTACACGTGACGCGATGCCTTGGCACACAATAAAAGGTATTTTTTCCCATGGTAATCAGCATTTTTGTCCCAACTAGCCATGATGCCACTAATTTAGTTTCTATTTCCGCGACATCGCAGCTGGAACAACAACACACAACCTATATGACAGCAGATAATCTCAATCTAATGAGTTTAAATATCATATTACGTGACCTTGTAGCCATACTGAAGCAACAACAGACAGTTTACCCCAGATCTTGAAAATGAACGGAAGCAAAGATGAGCGTTAAAACTAAACTCACTGTAAACCAACCACTGTATTCCATAACAGATCTAACCAGTCACTCAGTATGTAGATTTAATCATCTTAAAACGGTTTCATATTTATAAATTAGATTATAAACATATCCGTTTCATTTCGAGAGCAGTGCGCTTCCAGAGAGTCCCCGCCCACGCACGCTTCTGATTGGCTGTGATATTTGATTGATTCTGTGTTCCAAATGCTCTTAACCTTATGTTTCCACTTAACATTAATTATGCCTTTTATTATGAGAGCGCTGATGACACAGTGAGCCAAAACATCTGCTTTAACAGGAGCCCTTTATTAAATAACATACAGGTGATCATTTACTGGAGCGGGATGATTCATTTTACACCAGATTATTACGCACATGAGTGTGTAATAGATGCCAGCTAAATTTTGCTCTGACCGACCCGACACAGCAAACCGAGCTTTGAGCAGGACTGTTTGGTGATGCTCTGTTCCTGGGTAAAGTTTATAAATCATTATAAGATACATGCATAATATAACAAATGTGCATCTTCTGTAAACATAATTAAACTCATTCCATTTTCACCAGACGTTCATCTTCAGAATGACTCTGTTTACCAATAACATCTAAGAAGCAGGTTCTTTTCATAAACCTAAGTCATTGATAGCATTTTCTGTGAAGTTTTCTCGTCCTTGTCAGAGTTGCTAAACTAACCTGGTAACCAGTGTTTCTGATATTGTGATTGTGTTCGTTGTGAGGAAGTGAAAGCTTGAGTCTTTAAGAGTCCCTGAACCTGACAAAAGACCAGCAGCAGGTTTTGGCATCTGATGTGAAGCTGATGAAGCAATAGCTGCCTTTTATCCTAGAATACATCTAAATATACACAAACATTACATTACAAAACCGTAAAGACATTAATATTATAATTAATGACAGATTTGTCTTTCAGATAGGTGCTGTTTTTCATCAAAGAATCCTGAAAAAATGCATCATGGTTTTCCTAGAAATATTAAGCAGAATAACTGTTTTCAACATAGCTAGTAATCAGTACCAGATCAGACTGATTTCTGAAGGATTGTTTGACAGTGAAGACTGAAGTAATGACTGGTTTTGCTAATAAAATACATTGTAAAATCTATTTAAATAGCAAAGGTCTTTTAAATGAACTGCTTGGGATCAGAAAGATTTGTAAAGTTTTTTGTTTAACTCTTATCCTCATCAAGGATTAGAGCCCGACAGATTTATCGGCCGATATTAGGCAATTTCCAAACTATCGGTATCGGCATTTATAATAACCATGTGATGAGTGTTGGCGTTGTATAGTTTGGGCAGAGGAAAAGAAAATAGTCCTAGGAAGCCAGGGTCGGTAACAGAAATCCAAACAAACAACGCAGAAAACTCGGGAAAGGCTAATCTGTTGACATGGAAACATACAAGCTGGGTGGAGACACAACAGAGTTGGCATGGAAACCTGAGCAGACATAGAAACAGAGGGAGACCCGTCATAATAAAAGTCCCAAAACAGTGACGGAGTGACACACCAACCCAAGACACAGTCCGGGCTGGAGTGCCCTCTGCTGGCTTCTGAGAGTACCTCCAGTTAGTGATCATAACAAATAATATTTTTTTTCCTGTATTTTATGAAGAGCATAAGAAACTTTTTTTAAAATATACAAAATCCTACTGATCCCAAACCGCTGGAGAGCTCTGTTTTTCCCATGCTGAAACGGACTAGTCTGTCTTGTTAGATCTGCATGAGTAAAACTCCATTATTCTGTCCCTCAGCGCTGGTGCGTCTCCGTGGTTACGAGGATGTGGGGAAGGACATGCAGGAGATGAAGGAGGAGAGTCTGAAGATGGCGATGGAGAAGAAGGTGACCATCCCGGAGCTGTTCCGCACCGCTGCTTACCGCCAGCCCCTGCTTATCGCCATCATGCTGCAGCTGTCCCAGCAGCTGTCCGGCATCAACGCTGTGAGTCACATACATTACCCATCATGCACTCTGCTCGTTACACCATACTACCTACTGTTCTGAAAGTGAAACAGTATTCTATTAGGGATGCACCGAATGTTCGGCAAAATAACCTTGAATAACTGTAAATACAGCATAAATGATCTTACTATAAAAGTCTTACTATACTTGTAATGCAACCAAATGTTCGGAAATGCAGTATCATCAGTATCAAAAATCATGCATGATTTCTAACTTCATATTTGGTTAGACTGTCAAAAGTTTAATATACACCAGTGTTCTTGTTTACTATCACTTTACGATCTTTAACCATTTGGACTTCTCTGTGTGTTTCTCAAAGGTTTTTTATTACTCTACTGGTATTTTTGAGTCTGCTGGAGTGGATCAGCCCATTTATGCCACGATTGGAGCTGGAGCCGTCAACACTGTGTTCACAGTGGTCTCTGTGAGTATCTTATCTCTGAACTTCACAAGAGATCTGTGATGGGTTTGAGATAACACTTTAATACCACCCTGTTCTACAAGCTTTTCTTGGTGGAGAGGGCGGGACGGAGAACTTTGCACCTCATTGGTTTGGGTGGAATGGCTGTCAGCGCCTTGGTCATGACCATCGCTCTCTTATTGGTGGGTCCTGCTGTCTGTTATTATTTAACAGTCTGACCTTCATAAGACTGCTAATGTGGTGCCTGTGTTTTCTCACCCTTGTCCCTGAGCAGAAGGACATCGAGGCTCTCCGCTACCTCAGCATTGCTGCAGTCTTTGCCTTCGTGGCCATGTTTGAGATGGGCCCCGGACCCATCCCCTGGTTTATAGTGGCTGAACTGTTCTCTCAGGGGCCGCGTCCTGCCGCTATGGCCGTCGCTGGATGCTCCAACTGGACAGCTAACTTCCTTGTAGGAATCAGCTTCCCTAAACTGGAGGTAGGAGCTTAATTTTGACTAAATAACTGCCTTTACTTTAACTTAGTATTGTTGAAAATTATTCATTTCAGGTACAAAAAAAATATATATATATATATAACTGTTTTATTGAGAATTTAGCTGCATCAAAATGCAGTATGTAGGCATAGAGAGGTAAACAAATATAATAATAAATAATACATTTACATTTTGCATGTTCAGAAGAAGTGAGCGTCCCTGTTGTGTGAAAATGTCAACAGGCTCAGTGCAAATAAAGAAGTAACGGGAACCTGGTGTTTGAAATAGACCTGAACAAGTTCTTTAAGACTTCTCTGACCTCTGGAACATGTCCAGTCTTCATGCTCTATGTTAACTATGCTTTCACTAATAATACCTATTATATAGCGTAAAGCATCCATGTTTGTCCATGTCAATTAGAGCATGAAAACCTGAAAATGATCAATTCCAGGTACATTTAGAGCGGATAAGTATTGTAACAAGGGAGACGGAGGCATGCGGATCCATTTGCAGCATTTTATTCAGAGTAAACAGGCAGGGTAAAAACACAGGCAAACTGATCAACGTAGACAAGGCAGAATCAAGGTCTGGGTACACGGCAGAGTTCAGGGCAGGCAGCAACAATCACAATACAGAGTAAACAGTCCAAGATCGAAAACAAACACGGGAAATGAACGCTCAGTAGTGACAGCCGGGGCAAATCAAGACTTTGCGATTACCTGAGTGTGACTGTGGACAGGACTGAAACGGTGAGAACAGAGAGGTTAGCTACGGCCTCTATGGCAGAGATAGTACCTGCTTCGAGTTCAGAAGCGGTCCAAGGTGGAGCAGACGGAACAGAAACCCTCTGGAACGGAGCAGACAGCAGATGCCCACCGGGGCGGCACAGGTGACCAGAGCCAAGCAGACATGACTGTAATAGAGAACATAGAGTGATTAGTGAAAGCCTCTGTGGCCGGGACAGGGCAGGACGAGAGTTCGAAGAGAGCCTTCATGGCCCAATCAGTCAATGGTAGAAGGGGAACTCCATGGCCACTCCTCTGGTCGTGACTGGGCAGAATATAGGCGGATCCGCCAGGCTGGTCTCTCTTCGAGCCTGAACTTGGTTCTGATGACCTTCTTGTGTAGTGGCTCTGGGTTGGCAGCCATTTTAGGCAGTGGTTGGGATTGTGGATTCAAAAATATATATTTAATAACAAGTGGTCGTTATCATTGTGGTCATATTGTGATTTTGATTAAATTAGTATATTATTCAGAATCTAAAATACTGTATGTGGAGAACCAGCTTTTAAATGAAGTATTTATATATGTATTTTTTGTGTTTATATATGTATTTACTTATGTTAAATTAGTGCGTTCTTCTCTTTTTGTGGGAATATCGCTTCATTTTTGTGTGCAGAGAACTTAAAACTACAAATTGTCGTAATATAGGCCATATTTATCTAGTTATGACTAGTTAACGTGATTTTCTTTTGTGGCAAAATGTTAGAATTGACTGTTTTCTCATTGTTTGTGAATTACAGGAGCTGTGTGGGCCATATGTCTTCATTATATTTATGATCTTCCTCATCATCTTCTTCATCTTCACCTACTTCAAAGTCCCGGAGACCAAGGGCCGAACGTTCGATGACATCGCCCGTGGTTTTAGTGGGGCTCCGCCTCCGACTGCCACCTCTGTGGAGGATCCCGGCAGAGCACTTCCTGCCTCTCCGATCAAAGAGAAGGTCCCGTTGGTGGAAGCGTCCAAATCCTCCTCAGAACAGGCAGCAGGCTCATCTGAGAAAGCTGCGGCGGATGCCAAAAAGGTGGAGGAGAAAGCGAGCTCAGTTACCCAGCCACTGGTGGATGCTAGTAAAGAGGAGAAGTCTAACTCCAGCATCTGAGGAACTAGAGCTGATTGTGATTAAAGCCATGACATGTACCACTGAAGATAGAAATACTAGAGTATAGAGTACTAGAGGTTTATTTACTGGAAAGAGATTATTCAGCGAAAACAGATTATAAGTCGCAGATCTCCTAGACATATTTTGAAAGGAAACGAGAGCTCATAGTACATGAGTTTATTTTATCGTGTCGTTTGGAAACTGATGGTTTGGGGCAATATTGATTCATGTTTTAAGGGTTTTATCCTTTTATCGCTCATTCCTGTTTTTAATGTGAATTATCATCGTTTATTTTATCAACTCAAACAGTGAAATTTAAAAAAAAGGGAATTGTAACATAGTTCTCACCGTTTAACTGTCAAACCTCATTTATATTTTTGCTTATAGAAAAACACCAAAGTGTTTTTCATCTGAAAGAGAGCTGGCGAGCTTCATAATCTCTAGGTTTTTGCACTGACGATATTTATTTTGTATAATATATAGTGTATATAGGAATATATATACGTTTTCATTACTTCAGATCACTACTACCATCAGAAACACGTAAAACGTATAATTAATTAGAAGATTGATTCAAAATATCTATATTTATAAGAAGTGCTTAGCTAGTAAAGCTTATGCCAAGAATAAAATCGCTAGTTTACTGCCAAAAATAATACATTTAAATATGAAATAAGTCACTCATTCATCTAAAATCTCAGTAAAGGTACTGTAGAGGACACGAATGGACCAACCGGTGTTCAGTGTACAGGCTCGACAACTACACAAACACACATTTCATATATCCAAGATTTGGATTTTTAGCGACGTAAGTGACGTAATCAAGGAGGAGATTTGCGAGACTGTGGTCATTAATGGCACGGCTGAATTTCCTGTGTTTGGTCGTTTAGTATTTCAGCGTCACATCGACTCACTTTGGGACGTCTCACTTGATTTGAATAAAAGTGTTTGTAGATTTGCACTTTCTGACATTTTGGTTGAATCCCTTTCATAGAGAACCATTATAGTATTTATTTGTTCATACATTTATTTTTTACTTATATTAGAGAATCTTTACCAATAAGTCGCTTTATGCTGCCATTGCTTAGGTGTTGCTATTTTTGTCTAGATATTGAACGTGAAAGTATTTATTAATAAGCACATTTATACTCCAGAGGTAATATGAGGAAGTGCTCGTGATCATGTATGTGTTGCACGGAGAGAAACTCCAAAAAAGACCAAGAAAGCGATCATTCCTCTTGCAGTAGTGCTCTGTGGTTTATATTCCAGCGGCCATGAGCAGCTTCACATTGAGCCAGCCCTCTTCTAACACCAACTAACACACCATATTATCTGTTTCTACCTTACACTTACTGTGCATAATGAACACGACTCATAGCTTACTGTACAGTTAGAAGAGTATCAGCCTGTAAATACCTAAGTTAATGTTTCTGTGTTGAATAGTCTAATTGACGTTACTGCAGGTAAAAAGGAGAGTGTGTGCTAAACAGAAGTGTTGATGTTTTGACGTTTGTATATTTTCTGGTGGTTTTTCCTGAATGTGTATCAGAGTCATGAGTGGTACTGTGTACAGCTGTTGTATTATTTTGTGAATAAACAGTCTAAATTATCTCTTCTCTTCTTAATAAGATCATTCAAATTCAGTATTTATAATACAGGAACATTTGTGATATTTTGGAGTCATCACAAAAATATATTCAAGTTTTTACTCAATGTGCATGAATAACAATATATGAATTTGATCATGAGTATTTATAATCGCTGGACTGATGTTAAAATAATAACACCGCGTCATTTGTCTTCATTAGCATGAACCAATCATCTTCAATAACGAGCTTTGAAGCCAATCAGATTTTAGCGTCACTCATGCGTCATCACACGTGCGTCTGGTTAAAACAGGTGTTTTTATATTTAAACAAAACAAAGATGAAGTCGCATTTATTGAAGGATTATAATAAAACCTACTCCAGTTTCCCTCAGTAACCAACACCGAAGACTTGAAGATGTAAGTAAAAAAACAAGTATCTAAAAGTAGACCTAATTTAATACAAGTCAACATTTATTATTGGCACCTGCACATAACCACGTTAAACTGACAAAATTTGCATAAATATACCGATAATATCATTTTAAAAACATTTGAATTTGCCACAGCAGTAAACATATCGGTTAACAGTAGTCCAACCTAAATAAATATAACGTTAATGATAAACTAGACACAGCTTGTTTGTGTGTTGTGTTTTAAACAGTTAATGCTGTTAAACGATTAATGCATGCAAAATAAAAGTATTTGTTTACTTAATATATAATATACAGTATATTTTGTGTGTGTGTATATATATATATATATATATATATATATATTTAAAAATATTCACTATACAGGGGAGAGTGGGGGATTTCTCCTATCAGGAATGAGCTAGAGCCATGATGCTCCCTCTGCGCATGCTCAGAAGGCCTCTCCTTCTTTCTGGAAGTTAACAGTCACATGTCATCATTCATTCTGGGAGAACTGAAATTTTAGGTCAAAAAGTTGTTGTTTTTTTATGACCAGAATTTTTTTCATACTGTCTAATCTGTTCAAGTATTGATCTTTATAGTTATATAGTTTGAATATGGTGGGGACTCATGGCAACATTAGTGACACTTAGATAAAATAGATATAAAGGCAATTCAGTGGTTTGATAAGGAACATATTTCAATAGCCACGGAAGTTAACGAAAGCAAACGGTAGGAAAAAAAAACGTGAATCGGCCATCCTGACAGATACCCCCGAAAAGGAGGCTTGTTACTACAGTATACTTGAATGTTATGCCTTTTAAATATTGTTATTAAGTCAATGAACTTTTTAAGACCAGAGACAGAAACTAAAAAAAGATTTGAAAAATGATGCAATTATGAGTTTATTACATCTAAATGATTGTTGCTGCCCCTCGGTACTGTATCATATTTGGGGACAGTCGCAACATTTTCCAGGGTCCATTAAAGTACAAATTACTTCCATATTATGATATGTACACATGTTATGGCAGTATGGGCAGGTAGGTGACAGATATGGGTTTAATATATATATATATATATATACACACATTGTCTTTCTAAAACAAACGGTCGCTGAGAAACTGAAGGAAATGTAAAAAGTGTTTCAACTGTCCCCACTCTCCCCTATATACAGTATATCTTATGTTTTGTATTATATTATGTATAAATATATTTGTAAACAACACATTTTTTAAATACATGCGTGTGTTTGTATTTCTATACATGAGACATAATTTGTAGCAAATATATAATATTTCATAATGTGTGTATGAATATAATATTAATATTTATGCATAAACGTGCAATTAAGCTTTCGGCCTTTATTCTTAATATAACATGAGATAATGTTCTTCTTGTTGAAGTCTGTAACAAGCTTTCTGTAATCCTCTGAACGTGCTCATAACTCGTCACTGATGCACATCTGCATCTCTTTGGTGAGGTTTGAATATGACCTTTAACATTAGAGCACAGCATAATTGAATGCTTCTCCATAGCCGGCCTCCCTCATGTATCTGTCCATGTCCAGCGGCTCAGACACTCGCAGCACGGCCTGGTCATTCGCGCTTCTCTCTCCTGATTGGAGCTTTCTGATCAGCTCAGCCAATGAGACTCGGTCCTTTGGTTTCCACTGGCAGCAGGATTTGATCATTGAATATCTAGAGAAGAAATATCGTTTAGGTGTGTGTTATGTTTTGTGTGTACAGGTATGTGTGTGTAAAGAGCTCACAGTGTGCTTGAGCAGTGAGGGGGTCTCTTCAGGGTGTGGACTCTCTGTAAATGCTGCAGAAGTTCACTGGCTGGGATTTTGGGGAAGGGTGGCTCTCCTGAGATTAAAAACAACGGGACTAAGAGCTTCAAACCACTTCTTCATAAATGTATCAAAAACACTCACCCAACGTCACCATCTCATGCAGCAAAATGCCAAAAGACCATCTGAGGAGGATTAAGGAGAAACGTCAAGGTCAAAGGTGACAAGAACGTTATCTGAAAATACCAATAATCATCACAAACTCACACGTCGCTGCTTTGCTGGAGAGGTTGCTTTGCTAGTGCTTCTGGAGCTTGCCATTTTCTCATTTCCATATCTTCTACATCTATAGAGCCTGGACTTGTTTTTCTGCGATACGCCGGACCCAAGCCCCACAGCTTGACCGACCGGTCCCGACCCACCAAGACGCTTCGAGCCTTCACATTGCCATGGATGTAGCTCTTGCTGTGCAGATACTCCTGTGACGTCAGAACAGGTCGTGTAAGAATGAGAACTGGATCTTGGGTGTGACAGTACTTATTATTATAAATCAGAAGTGCTCATGACTGACGCGTGCCAGAACCAAACAAAGAGAAAGGCTGTGATTTATGTTGTGTCCAGTATGTGCACGTCTTATAAATCTCTCCATTCATGAAGATATGATTAAACACCGTTGCCAGGTTTTCTCACCAGAGCAGAAGCGATCTGAGCGCCCATGGTAAAGATTCGTCTCTCAGTCATGTCACACGGATCCTGACCGCTGCGGTCCTGTGGAAGAGATGAGTCGCTCAGGTATGAAGCAGTAGTTTGATCAATCCATTACGAATGAGCTCTGATGCTGAGTGTAGTGTCAGTACTGTACAGTAATTGCTAGCTGTAACACATTTCTCTAAAAATAATAGAGAGCTCATGTTTTGTTTTTAGTTTTTGTCACATGATCCTTCAGAAACCATTCTAATATGCTGATTAGGAAACAATTCTTGCAGTTTAACCCCTCAAAAATCCCTTTCATATCCAGCACGCATGAGGAAATATATTAAGGCCGAGTTCATCAAGCCAAACCAGTTTTGTCACTGTGATGACTCACGTACCTGTCTGCACCTCCACAGGAAGCCCAGCAGGTCTCTGTGTTCCAGCTCCTCTACTGCAATCATCAGCGGAGTCTGCGCAGACACCACCCCCAGCAGTCTGGGCAAGGATGGATGCGACCCCAACTCTGACAGAAACTCTGCAAACCCTAGGAAGGACTGGCGCTGTCTGGCACTGGCTGATTCTGCGTGAGGAGGAAGTGTCTGATTGATGCAACACCACGTGTAGAAAGACAGAAGTAAGTCATGATCATCAGTAATTGTGTCTCCTCCTCGTTTGTAATGCGGTTTATTGTTTTGGTGTCATAGCGACGGGACGCAGCATGGCGTTATGGTAAGGGGCGGAGCATTTCCATCAGACGCCAATCACAGTGCACTGGAGAGCTGGCCAATCAGAGCACACCTCGCTTTTTAGAACGATGAGCTTTGTACAAATCGAGCCGTTTCAGGAGGCGGGGCTCACAATAATGTACAGTATGTGGAAGACAATGTGTTTTTTAGACCACATAAACAGTGCATTACACCAAACACACCAAATAATGCTCTTTTCAGCAACATCATAGGACCCCTATATTATTAATAAATAAAATAATGCTTATGCAACAGTACCTTTAAGCACTCGTAAAACGACTGGCTGTCTGTCCGTGACAGCTCTGTGCAGCGTGAAGGTGTCTTGTTTTACTGAGAAGGTGAGAGGAAGTGGAGAGATCAGCTGAAAGAGGTCTGGGTGCCTCCCGGTGGTTTGCTCAGGTACTGCAAGGCTTGAATTCTGCATGTCATGCTGAGGCTGGGCCCTCATGGGAATAACTTCATGTTCCAGCGGGTTCAGCTCTGCCGGAGCTGTTGTGTGCATTAAGAGAGAATAAACCTGCATCTGTTGTATGTTCTTACATATAACTTGTGAGAAAGAGCGTTCGATAATTAATGAACAAGATAATCTATTAATAAACATTGTGATTGTTCATAAAGGGAAACCCTTTAAATAAACATAGCGATCATGCACGGTCATGAAGACTTATAAATAAACATTTCTATCATGCATGAACCGAAACACGACTGGAGTATTTAGTGTGTAAGGAAGTCCGTTGCCGTAGCTACCGTCAATGCCTTGCAGGTGCCGTCTGCTGCTGTCACGGGCTCTGTGTGTGTTACCGTGCTGTTGTGTGTCCTCTTTGGCTTTTCTGTGCTTTTCATAAAGATGTGATGGTTTATGGGAGCATTTGAGCACGAACAAAATGATCAGCATGACCAGAAAAGCCAGGAGAAACAGCACCGGAATGACAATCAGCTCCGCTTCATATAAAAGCACCTCTGCAAGGAAACACAGTGGGATTAGACAGCTGACTTCCTCGTGTCACATGTGTTAGTCACAGATCGAGTGTGTCATGCAGTGAGACACATAATCACAGGCTTCATTACTCTAATATCCTCACACAGACTCTGAGAGCAGACTTCTCTCGCTCCTTCTGTCCGTGTCTGTGTGAATGAGACCTTTTAAACCAGGTTTACTTGCCATGTTCTTTATGTAAACGTCTAAGATGTGTGTCTAATGATGCAGGGGTATGAATAGTTTAGTTGATTAGCGGTCCAGGTAACGTATACAAAAGATATAGCTAGGAGTGTGTGCTGTGTAAATGTCGAACTGAACATAATAATAATAATTATTATACAATGAGGGATTGTTCAAGAATCATAATGAACTGTTGAATGAATAGTCATAATGTATTAAAAGAAGTCTCTTATGCTCCCTAATGCTGCATTTATTTAATCAATAATAAGATGCTATATAAATGCTTCATAAATTCATAAAAAAATACAATAATAATGGCAATACTATACATGGTGCTTTCATTCTAATACGGTTATTTTGTGCTAATGAAACTTTATTATTATTATCGATGTAGAAAACAGTTGAATCATTTTTTGGAAGAAAATATTTTTCAGGATTCTTGGAATGTAAAGTTAGCATTTTTGAAAGAAATCTTCAGCATTATTATACGTTTCTTTACTGTCATTTTAGCTCAATTTAATGCATCCTTTATTTAAAAAATATTCATTTCTTACTGAATATCAAAAAAATATTTAATGGTGTATAGAGAGAGACTAAATGTAATAAATTAAAGCAAACCCAGTACTTACCACAAAGACTGCCTGATACACACAGATTTGTTGTGTTAGTTGAATTAGACATGCTGTGAAAGGAAATATATATATTACCACCATTTTATATGGCAAATACATAGATATAAATATGGAAACGCTACATGTGACTGATATCCAGTCATTCCTTATGTGTTTTCTGAGAGTACTGTATAGCATCTCTGTCATACTCCTGCAGTGCATTGATTACAGAGGCCGAGGACAGGTGTGTTAGCAGTACATGATCTGAACAGTTTCTTTCAGAGTGCTTTTAAGGATCACTCATAAAGATGATTTTGCTTTTGTTCTCTGACATTTTGATTCAGCAATGAAAAACAGCACTGTGACACACACTATATCATCGCAGCTCAATCAGGATTAACATCAATGCATGTCCAGTAAAAGCCCATTGTGACAGCATCACTCCCACAGCTCCTCATCCTTTATCAGCACATTCTTCATGTGTGACACGGACATCTTAAGGTTGTGTATGAGACTAGCAGACCGGTTTCTCTGCATTCTCCCTTCACATCACAAGCGTCAGCACACACAGAAGCTCAGTTTAATGACATTACCCTTCATTTAACTAGAATTTAGCCACTGGAAATCACTTTTAGGTGTTCCTGTTGTTTATTTATATTAATAATAATAATCATATGGGTAGTTGATTAATAAAATTGTGTGACATAGAAAAAGTGTAGACAAAAACTAATACGTGAGTGTATTAGGGTAACAAATAGCATGAGAGAGGTGTGTCTTTATATGAATTTTTTTGCTGTCACACCTTAGGACACATTAATACATCAACTACCCATATCCACACACACACACACACACACACACGCAGAGCAGTATAACATAAACTAATATCTGGAGATGTTAATGTACTTACATGTCATCTTCTGTGTGTATGAAGAGTGATGGAAATCTTTCTCATTTTCCAAACTTGGTCATCTATTTTTCTCAGTTTTGTTTCTATTCACTGTTTTCAGGCTGTGTTTTATTCTCAAAATATGAGCTTCTTGGTCCCATCTCTTCATTTTCTCCAAGGGCTGTGTTTTTGCCGTCTGTCATCTACCTGCATTCTTTCTGCCACACCCACATCCTACAGCTATTTCTTTAAGCTCCGCCTTCACCACAGACAGTCCATGATAAACACTAGCTCAGCGTATGTTAATATAATATTATATCGTATGTTTACCATGGAAGGGTTAATTACTTACATGATGATCTATCTGTATGTGATTACATCTTAAAGAAATAAGTTTGATTCAAATTTACTTTTTAGGCTTTGTTGTTTCATAAGAACACAGTAAGAATTGTGTAAAATTTACGGTAAAAAACAGCAGCTGTGTTTGCTGGAATTCAACTGTAAAAATACGGTAACAACATTTTAGGTTTTACTAAAGGTTTTACTTTTAGTTACATACCGTACAGTTACAGTTAATTACCGTAATTTCACTAACTGATATAATGTTATTAAAGCAGTGAAATCTAATATCTTTGAAATACTCTGATAAAGACCAAAAGCAGGAGGTGATGAGAAAGTCACATGATGAACCAAAGCTTTTAAATATGAACATATATAGAAGGAGCTCCGAGTCATTCACACAAACACTAAACACCGTCATGATGAGACTCGTTACACTCAAATATACAAGAAACATTCATTTAACAACATTACATGAGACACACAACCCTAACAGAAAAGAAACAACATCAGCTTCAAACAAAATTAGAATTCTGGGAACATCAGTTTACGGTTTTTCACTGTAGATTTGACAGAAATTAACCATTTAACAAGATCTTTATGGTATTATTAACATCCAATTGTTATAAATAATATGTTCTAAATGTTTAGTTTTTTTTAATCTGAACAAATTTGGAGAGATTAGTATTATATCGCTCTGCTCAGCAATGGATGCTCTGCAGTGAATGGGTGCCGTCAGAATAAGAGTCAAAACAGCTGATTAAAACATCACAATATTTCACAAAGAATCCACATAACTTCAGCCCACCAAAGTGTTTTAATGTTAAATGATCGCTTCTGCCCAAAAAATTCCATAATAGCTCTTCCAGTAAAAAAGTCCTTCTCCTGTCATCCTCTTACTTCAAAATCCACAAACACATTTGTTCAGGACCATTTTAGTTTCTATGGTGCTTGATCTGTGCATATTTCTCTTCAAATTCAGACTTTTTCATTAGAAAATGCAACTATAACAAGATGTTACTTGATGCACTGGGGTGTTTTCATCAGCTGTCTGGTCTCTCGTTCTGACGGCACCCATTCACTGCAGAGGATCTATTGGTGAGCAAATGATACAATGCTATAATTATGCTCGTCCCAGCTTTTTTTCTCACTCCTATGCAGAATGTGTTTATATAATGCTAAAATTGTCTCTGTGTGTCATTTAAGTGTGTTGTTTAGCGTTGTGTTGGTCATCACTGATGAAAAGGGCGAATCAGAGACGGCGCTGGCCGGTTTGGCCCTCATCATGTTTCATAGAGGATGGGGAGTTCCCTCGCCCGCTCAAACCCTCACCGTGCCTCTCTCCACATGAACAGGTGATCAAAGTCTTAGTTTGTTGCCAGGGGCGACAGGATTGGCCACTTCTAAACAAACCGGCTCCACTAATGAAGGGCCAGATGGGTTTACTTTGGCATCTACGCTCTCTTTGTAACTTTCAACCTCTCACACACATGCATAAACACACGTATGTGTCCCCCGCACGGCTACACACACACACACACACACACACACAGGGCTTAGTCAGGCAAGAGGACAGCCGTGTTGCAGCACATGAGAAGGTGTGTGAGAGAGAGAGATGGCCAGGAAAGAGAGAACTTCCATGTGCCCTCTCTCCCTCAGTCCGTGCCACCCCAGGGTGGGAATGCTAAGACAGACAGCCGGTTTATTTTTGGGTCAGTGACAGTGTGTCAATGGCCGCAGATGCGTCGCAAAGGAAGGCTCTGAGATACCAGCAGACTGTGGTCAGTCCCTGTCTCTCTCCTGCTCTCTCTCTATCTCTCTCGCCCTTTCTTCTGCTCTTTCTTCTGTCTGATTAGTCTTTAGTCTGTTGTGAATTGCTGTTGTTTGAAATCGTATGAGCTGAAAGATGTTGCACAATCTTTGCGTGACGTGTATATTTGTACTGACCGAGTCACCGTGTTGAGCGCTGGGCTGCAGAACGCGTGGGAAAGTGCAACAGGAGTTAGTCATTTTCTCTCCCTTTTACTCCATCTCTCATTTCTCTGTATGTAGGCTCCTGAAGAGGTCTGTACTGCTATTTTAGTTTTACGTTTGCAGTGCAACTTTTTTAAAAGAGAAAATGCCCAGTCTGTGCAAAAATACACGTGTTCTTTCATAATCATTGTAGTTTTGAAGTAATACTGTGCAAATCAGGAAAAAGGTATGCATGTAAGATTCAGATTTCATAACATCTAAAATCCATGAGATAAATTTATTTATTTATTTTTTGTTCAAGACCCTTATGTTCTCCAATGCTGCAGTTATTTGATTAAAAACACAATTAATCAAATTATTATTACAATTTATGATAACTGTTTTCTGGTTTCAGATATTTTAAAGCGATCATGTAATGTTGCTAAAAAGAACATTATTTGGTGTATTTGGTGTAATGTGTTTATGTGGTTTAAAAACACATTATTCTCACAAAAACACACATTATTTTCCACATACTGTACATTACTGTTTCTCCTCTAAGCCCCGCCTCCTGAAACGGCTCGATTTGTACAAAGCTCATCGTTCTAAAACAGCGAGGTGTGC
>JAUCMS010000038.1:14740550-14763859 GCA_032357445.1 Enteromius radiatus
CTATCTATCTATCTATCTATCTATCTATCTATCTATCTATCTATCTATCATCTATCTATCTATCTATCTATCTATCTCTCCGTCTATCTATCTATCTATCTATCTCTCCATCTATCTATCTATCTATCGTTCTATCATTTTATCTATCTATCTATCATTCTATGGTTCTATCTATCTATTCTTCTTTCTGTCGTTCTCCATCATTTCTTTCTTGAATCCCATCTGTCCATCCCCCCGTTTAAACACTAGGGAGTTCTTGGTTTGTTTGGCAGTGTGTAGTCACTGTTGTCTGTGAATGTTTAGACGATACCAGTTCAAGAGGAAAGAAACGGTCCCGTGCCTCCACCTAAACCTGCAGAACCATCCACTAATCACACATCTCCTGGTGAGAAACTCTCCAGCAAACATAACCCAGCCATCCTCTTTAGAAACCTTAATAAACTTCAGACAAGCACTTCTATTGAACGAGCATCCTGAGGAGATGAAGTGATCCTCATCCTCTAATCCGCCTTCCATCTTTTCCTTCTCTTTCTCCACCTCTTCTTGTCTAGTTAAGGGTCCTTCCCCATCTTTCGGGAGAATTTTACGTAACTTCTTTTCATCCTCTTCAGAACGACACACAGAAGGTCAGCCACAGGTACATTGTTTGTGTTTAAGTCCCTGTGAAGTCCTGTGTGTGTCCATCAGGAGAGTCTGAGTGCACTGAATGAATTACTCTCAGCATTTATGAAATGTTAATGTTAAGTCGATAAAATGAGAAGAGGGAATGTATTGCTAATGGTCTGCATTAATATTCATCAGTATTTTTCAAGGACACGTGTGTTTAAAGGGAAGTGAATGGTCTTCCATAGAATGTGTCAATATGCAAATACTCTTTCTAAAATCTTAATGAGTTTGAATATTTGGTACAAATGCACCATGTCATTTAGAATATAATTATTTGACCATTTTTCTCACACTAGGAGCCTTATCCTCCACCTTTAACTGACACAATGACACCAGAACAGGTATTACAATACTATTAATAGTTGGCTTTAAAGCATGAAAGATAATTGCATCAATGTAGATTCTGGATATTGTTTTAATTCTATAGAAGAGTTGCTCAAATAAAAGGTGAAGCCTCACAAGGTTTTGATTGGGTGATGTAGATCAAAGCCTGGGAGGAGACAGAGATGGACAAACCTCTGGACATCGATCAGATCAGAATAGACCCCTCGCCCTTCCAGCTGGTCGAGAGAACATCACTACATAAGGTGAGAGTTCAGGAAACATCTGTCATACAGATCTACAGAAGATAATAGTGTTATTATTCAGTTCATTTACAGTGTTGATGTTGCAATGCTCATCATTTATCAGACAGTTTAATTAACTATAATCACCTCTAGAGAAGATGATGGTGATGAACGCATGATGTACAGAACCAAACATGACCCGGGAACACAAAACCATAAGTCCATAACCAACAATACTCTGTATGAGTCAAACTGATCGATTTTTCTTTTATGCCAAAAATCATTAGAATATTAGTGAAGATGATGTTCCATGAAGATATTTTGTAAATTTTCAACAAGAAACTTCCTTTTTGATAATATGCATTAATAAGAACTTCATTTGAACAAATTTAAAGGTTATTTTCTCAATATTTAATTTTGTGCTCCCTCAGATTCCAGATTTTCAGATAGTTGTATCTCAGATTAATATCTTAACAAACCCTGCAGCTTTCAGAAGATCAATCAATCTCAGAAGAACTGACACTTACGGCTAGTTGTGTTCTCCAGGGTCACATATTAGAATTTAATTTTTCATTATCATCTAATAGATTATGTTCATTGAGGTTTACTTGTAATGTTTATAAAGAATTTAGCACAAAAAAAACGTAATAAATATAATGTGGAAAACTAATTCTCAACCCTCTGTCTAAACCGTCCTGTTTGTAAGGTGTGTGTCCTTCAAGACTTCCCTGTATCTTCCTCTTTTTTTCCTCTTAATAATAAGATATTTGGTAACACTTTATTTTAAGATGAAACAAACTGCTGCATAACTTAGTTACGAGCTAAGTACATTTAGTTTTATTAAGTACAATGGTTACTACTAAGTACTTACTAGCTAATTACTCTGCATAGGGACACCTTAAAATTAAGTGTTACTGTATTTCTTTAGCAAATGTTTTATTGAGTTTGTAAAAGGCTGGATTAAATGGATTCTTCTGATGATTGATTGTTGATGGTTTTCCCTCCAGACTCATACCCTGTTCTCTCTGCTGGGTCTCAGTCATGCCTACGTAACCAATACCGGAAAACTAGTAGGAGTCGTGGCACTGAAGGAGGTAGCTCATCCGTCCATCCATACTTCATTCTTTTTTTCCAGATTGTCTGACCCTTATTTCTTCTTCTGCTTCAGCTGCAGAAAGCCATCGAGGGCTCCACACGCAGCGGCGTACGCTTGCGCCCCCCTCTGGCCAGTTTCCGTGACACGATTCGTAAAGCTTCGAAGCGTCCCCAGGCCTCCTCGCCTCCGTCGTCCCCCGGCTCCACCACGGCTCCATCCTCGCCTCTGTCCGCACCCGTGGCCCCTCACGTCCCCGTCCCGGGGCCCCTGGAGCAGCAGCAGAAGGAGATGGAGGTGTGGATCGAAGGCGTGAAGCGGGAGGTGATCGTGGAGAACAGCAGCACCACCACTGGAAGCACCAGCGGGACAGGAAGCAGTGACAGTGAGACAGGAAGTGCCGATAGCAGCCCAACCCACATGCCCTCCTCTCCTCCACCCCCCATCCCTCTCTCCACCCTGCAGCCCGTTCCGGAGAACCAGGAGGATGAAGAGAAGGAGGACGAGGAGCCCCTCTAGAACAAGTAACGTTTGTGTTTCTTTTATTTAAAGCGTTTTGTTCACTTTTATTTTTATATAACAATAACACGTTTTTTATTCATGTGCGGTTTAGAAATGTTTGTTCTCCAGCTCTCTTTTCTTTCTCTTTTTGTTCTATCTTTACATTTATGTAAATACTTTTCATTTGCTTTTTTATTTCTTCATCTTATTTTTTTTTTTTTCCACTTTTAAAAATTTACAGGATTAAATGATTAAGATTTCGGCTCTTCCTCTAGAATTGCCTGCAAATTTTATTTTCCTCTTTTTCCTCTTGATTTTTTTCTACGTACACCTGCCCTGTTTCTTTCTCTTTCCTCTGTAAATAAATCTCATCTCTTCCACTTGCTTTTCCTCCTTTTTTCCTTTTCCTCTAAAATAATCTGTAAATAAATATAAGCGTCTCCAGTAGAAATATGTATTTCCTCCTCAGTAATACTTGTCTTCAGTGTGTTCTCGTGATGTTCAGTAGTTTAATGACTCTTTTCAGTGAAACTGTTAAAAACAAGCATGAATGTTGATTCTTCAGACATTTACTGACTGTATTAAAAACCTTTACTGAAATGCTGTTGAAGCAGGTTTACACGCGGCAGACACTGTTTCAGACCTCATAAATACACTTGAAGTCTTCATACACCTAGATCATTTCATATAAACCCTTTATTAAAGATTGTGAACCATTTTATGTTATAAAATATACTAAATCAGCTTCCAGAAAAGAATATTTGCAGTGCGTTGTGAAGTAGTCGTAAATCATGGCCAGCAGGGGGCAGGATCTGAACCTTCACCTGGAGCCTATTTTCCTTCTGCTCTTTTCTATTTCTACATTTCCCAGCGATTATAAATTCAGGGTGTGAGCGCTGTCCCTTTATGTCCCGTCTTCATCTGTCCATCTTTTCTTCTGAAATCTCTCTCTCAGGTGTCTCTCATGTCTTTAATCCAAGGACAGTCCATGTTTGGGTCATGTGATCTGCTGTCTTCAGTTGAATTAATGTGATTTTATATCTGTTCATTCTGTGAGCGATAACTTTATTTGTCTTTGTTTTTGTTTGAATTTGTCATATTTATTAATTTATTCGTTCATCTCTTCTTGGTGTGATGAGATATCAACAGAAAAATGTTTGGCTCTTAGCTTCGAAACATTGTTTTTGTCTCATATTTTCGAGAAATGAATAACAATTCAATAAACAGAGATACATTTGAATTAAAGAAACTTTTATCGCACATACTTCTTTAGATTAGTCAGCGATGTGAATGATAAATGTTTTAATTATTATTTTTTTTATAATAATTCAGTCAAACAGTAAGAGAGTATATTTTTATATATATATACATAAATGACTGATAAGTATATTAACAAATAAGACAGAGCTTCACAATAAGGATTTTATTTACAGCACAAATGCACATGATTAGGATGAAGTTACAGGATGACACCGAATGAAGAAACTGCGAGATGGCTATACCTAGCTTTACTTTATATTCCTCAATCATCTTATTCCACCGCATCGCCATTCTGCGCTCGATGCATCATATTTCACAGAATATGACCAAAATATGACCTTGAGACATCATTGCTGTCAGCTATAACAGTGCCATCAATAGCTCTGATGGCAAGGAAGATCTACTTCCTCGACATCTTCAGTCCTAACACAGCGTTAGATCTGTGAAAATCACTCTCGTTTGGCAGACACTAGTCCTACGATGTTCAAAATATCACAAAGAATGACGACTCGTAGGCCTCGATAGTATAGAAAAATAAATGTTGCCTCAGCATTGCATAACGGCATCAATCAAAACTCTCCAAATCATCAAAGAATAGAAATCCTTGCTAAACCAAACGCCTTCTAACTCTAAATTAGTGTTAATGCTGCCACATCCAAAACTTTTTTTTTTCTATCTTTTGGAGCACATATAAGCTTCGACACAGGTTAGAGATACGCTAGTGGACCAGGGCACTTCTTTCTGCAGCGGGTATTTCAATTACAGCTTCATAAAGGGATAGTTCGCCCCAAAATATAAATGTGATGTTGATCTGCTGACCTCCAGGTCATCAGAGATGTAGGTGACTTTGTTTCTTCAGTAGAACACAAACAAAGATGTTTAACTCAAACTGTTGCAGTCTGTCAGTCATATAATGGAAGTCAGTGGGTACCAAACGAAACCATCGGTCTGAGCAAAAAACTAAACGGTATTTATTTCATTTTTTTCCCTCTTATACACCACGATCTCTGACTGTCCTGAGCTCATTCACAACATCCGACACATGACCCGGTCACATAGATATATACACATAGATATAGACGTATCCTTATGTATCGTGGCCCATAGAAACAATGTCTATATCTATGTGTATATATCTATGTGACCCGATGTTGTGGATGAGCTCAGGACAGTCAGAGATCGTGGTGTATCAGAGGTAAAAAATGATAAATACTGTACTTTTTTGCACAGACCGGTGGTTTCGTGTCTTAACCCCTCAGTGTATCATCACAAGCCGTAGGGGTTCATTTGGTTTTGTCTGTGTATGTTTTTTTGGCTTTGTAACGTTTGGTACCCATTGGCTTCCGTTATATGACTGACAGACTGCAACAGTTTGAGTTAAACATCTTTGTTTATGTTCTACTGAAGAAACAAAGTCACCTACATCTGTGATGCTCTGCGGGTCAGCTCATAAACGTCACATTTACATTTTCAGGTGAACTATCCCTTTAAATAATTAGTGGAAAGCCTGCAAGCATTAACCAGAAAAGCACCTTCTCTTCACTTCCTTCCACAGTCGTATGGTCTGTCGTGACAAAAACACACTGTGACCGAACACGTCAACTAGCCCATTACCACATGATTGTACTGAGGTAATGAGTTTATCTCTTTGCGTTGTGTCAGCTACAGGGAAAGCTATAATGTAAATAACATGGAAAATATGCATGACATAAATGGCTCCTACATATTCACCAAAAATGGACCCATGAGTTCCAGGATTCCCAGTTTGGTTCCCGTAGTCTCAACGGATTAAAAGTATCCAAAGTTTACTCCTCTTTTTGCCCGAGGAGATTAATGGACCTTCCCAGAACGACGACGATGACTCTTCAGTTTTCCCTCTGTTGTTCAGTGCAAATCAATATTGAGCAGCTCAGCCAGGCAGATAAACACAGACATCGATGAGAAAAATATGCAGAACAGAAAAAACCCCCAGACAGAACCGAGCTGTCGCTAAGAAGATAGGCAATACATTCGTTTATGTCCATAGTAGTGCATAAGTCTTAGTAACAATACAGTTAGGATGTTGAAAAGGGCAGCACTGTTTCCATTTGGGCAGTATTGTGCTTGGATATAATAAGAGCAAAAACATCTTTTCCAGGGTGTGTGTGTGTGTGTGCGTGAGTGTGTGTGTGTGTGTCAGAGGTACATAGGGGACAAACGGCAAATTCATAACGTTTTTTTCAGAATATACCTTTAAAGACACATACATTCATACATTCATACTAACATACATACAGTACATACATGTTATATATACATACAAATACATATTGTTTCATTGGCTTTTAGTTTTATTACAAAAATCAATATATATTATTACTATGTGGATACTGGTAATTCAGTCACTTAACCCCCCCCCCCCAAAAAAAAAAAAAAAAAAAAAAAAAAAAAAACCGCATGCACTTTCTTTTGGTTGTGTTGATTTCTCAGTATTGCACTCTTCGTTTTCATTCGCAAGCGTCCTTGGACTCCAGCGCTCCCGCCATAAAACAGCAGCAGCAGTACGTGTGATGCATCGTCCGGCTTCCACGCTCTCCTGTGTTAGTCTTTATATGCTCAGAGCGGGTTCTTTAGGCCTTTAATAACGAGTAAATCTGTTCCTGATGTGACAGTCTGTACACATCTGGGGGAAAAGGGCGTATACAAGAGCTTAACTGGTTGATTATTTCACAGACAGTTTTTTTGTTTTGTTTAGTTTTTTTTTTGTTCCTCGCTCCATTCTTGATTTGAACCATCAGTTGGTTGCCATAACGACAACAGCCCCATCCTCCACCTCTTCTTCCTTCTCCTCCAGAGATCGGACGACGCAGGATGTGACCTCAGACACTGGCTCTGCTGGTGCTTGCCCTGGGCTCAGGCCCGCGGGAGGGGTGGAGTCCTCTCTTTGAGGGGGAGGGGTCAGGGCGGGAGTTACGGGCGTCTGCTCGGGTTCCAGGGTGAGTGTTATATCATCCTCCTTGAGGAAGAGAGAAAAAATACAAGAATAATTTACAGAATTTGTAGAAAAATTAACAAACACTCGGGCCATACAAGACGAGTTTAATTCTTCATCAAACAGTAGATTTGGAGAAATATAGCATTACATCACTTGCAGTGAATAGGTGCCGTCAGAAGAAGAGTCCAAACGTCTGATAAAAAAATACAAAGTAATCCACAGCAGTCCAGTCCTTCAAAAAAATCTTAAATCAAGAAGGATTTTCTAGATGTGTAAAAAATACTGTCTTGTTTCAGAAAAAACTAGCTAAAATAAATTCATTTGAATTTGTAGATATTTTGTCTGGAAACAAAATGAATTGTTGGTCCACTTCTTCCCATGGCATCTGTTGTCTTTCACATTAAAATCCACCAACAGTTTTGTTTAGAACTGTTTTTACTTGTAAACAGTGCTTGATCTGTACATGTTTCTCACCGGAGAAGGAGGTAATATCAATAATTCCTCTATTATAAACTTCTATTATAGTTATAAATTGTTTATTGCTTCACAAGGCATTCATTGATGGATGTTTTTATCAGATGTCTTCTGACGGCACCCATTCACTGCAGAGGATCCACTCGTAAGTGATATAATACTACATTTTTCCAAATTAGTTCTGATGAAGAAACAAGCTCATCTGAATCTCAAATGGTCAATGCATGAGCACATTCTCACTGAAGGGGAAATAAAATATCCCACCCTAGCTTCCTCTTCCTCCTGCTGCTCGGGGATGCATTCGGTCTCCACGACAGAGTCCTCGCCGTACACTTCTGCCATTCCCATTTCAGCCATGGTCATGCCCATGTGTCCCATCATCTCCACCTGATGGGGCTCCACCTGAGCCGCCGCCCACAGGTCAGCCAGTCTCGGGTGAGTGGGCGGGCCCAGACTGTGAATAGTGCTGTTGGGCGTGGCTTGTAAGGAGTGGGAGGCGCTGTGGAGCCGATATTCCAAAGACTTCGAGAAGAAACACGGTAAGAATCAGTAAAACTCTGAAGAGACAGTATTTGAAGATCCGATACTGATGGTATAAACATCTGTACAGGACATCTTTAATTACAGAACGAACTGCATTACTAACAAACATGTCAAGCCATACATTTTCATTTTAAATTGCTTGCAGTATATAAATGCTTCTCAAAAATACAGCAAACAGTAATATTTTAAAATATTACTACAATTTAAATTTGAATATTCTGATCTAATTTAAATTGTCATTTATTCCTGCATTTTCATTCTCATATGCCAATTTGAAATAATCATTCTGTACATATTATTAAATGCTTTTGAAAAAACACTGAGGCACTGAAGAGTCCACCCATAGAAACATAACCCCTGAACTCCATCACACCTTTCAGCGGATGCTGTTCTAAATACGGCAGGACCACCTACAGCGCCACCCTGTAGACGACACCTGGCTAAAAGAGGTGGAGCTGTAGCTCCTGTGAGCGTGTGTAAACATGGCAGCGTGTTCTCTGACCTGTTGATACTGCAGGAGCTGCTGCTGCTGCTGGTACTGCTGATACTGCTGGAGCTGCTGGAGCTGGTTCTGCTGCTGCAGGGTCAGCTGCTGCTGTGGTAAATAGTGGGTGGAGCCATCATAACCCTCTCCCGAAGCCCCGCCCGCCATGATATAAGAGCCAGCAGCGGGAGAAGCCACACCCGAGGGCTCGTTGCTGATTGGCTCCCACGCGTCGGAGGAGGAGAGACAGTAAAGGCCTTGAGAGACGTAGGTGTGAGGCCACACTTCTGCAGAGGAATGATGCAACGGCTGGTCTGAAGGACAGAGACACAGAAACGAAGGTCATAAGGTGAAGTGTTAAGGTAAAATTCATATACAAAGTGGTTTCGGAAAAATAGCCAGGCTATATTAGTGTCCACACCAATGAATGATGATGTTGTGTTCATTTTAAGTGCATGCTGTAGTTATGTCATGGTGGGATGCATTCTGATTGGCTGTCAGTATTTATATCAAAAAATCCTTCTGAAAGTGATTCCATCGATAGCATTCCTCCGTGTCTTGATCAGTATAGCTGGGGGGTGGGCTCAGCTATTCTTTGGCTCCTTCCCACGGAGCGCTGCGGTTTGGTACATTATGGTAATTACGCCATTGTTAGAAGTTGTGAATGGTACCAAAATCTCTCTGCAGAGCCGTGATTGGTCGATTAGAACAGGATCCTCTTGACTTGTTCTGCGCTGCTGTCCCTGAGTTTATTTACATCAGAGTGTGCAAACACAACAAATATAACAGTGTATTTGACCATTTACCAATAGTGTATGTGTCATTGTCTGTTCTTGTGGGCTTGTGAAACGTCATTACCCAAAAACCTGATCACGTTCAAAATATTACTGTTATTGTAGAGTTTTTCAGGCGAGAATATAGTTGTTTAAAACTTAAATCTGTGGTTGATTTATAAAGATACACCCTATTTCAAAATGTGATATGCTGATTCGGGAGCTCTGAATCGAATCGTACCGTACCGCTCCGTGCAAGTGCCCCTTGAACATGATCTTTCATGCAGTGACTGAAAACATCCTGCAAAGTCTTGACTCTTAAAGTACTCCGTGAATAAAGTTATTGTCTCTCAAAAGAAAGAGTCAAAGCCCGAGCCGTTTCATGTTGACGTCAAAATCAAACATTAGCATATTTCCTGCCCACTTGATCTTTTCACATTGGTTCTGAAGGAAAATGTAAATGCATCACTAGGTGCCACTTTTGGAGAGTTACAAACTAACAAACACCGCTTTAAATGAAATCCACCAATCATGGGAGGAGGTTGAAAAAATGAATAGTTTGGAAATCGTTGAACAAATAAAGGCATATTATAAGAGAATGAAAATGTTTTTTGATCTTGCATGCATGACTCCCAAAACCAAAATATCAGCCTTTCGTAACTTATAATAGGGGCACTTTAAATGTAAAATGATTGTTTAACTATATCTTTATCATTATCAGCAGTTATTGTTCTTGGTGTGAACGGACCTTTACTGTGAACAGTTCTAGAATGACTTCTAATATTCTACAGTGCATGAACAATTATTATATATTAAGTTGATGTTCCAAGCACTTTTTACCAATTCCAAAACACAATAACTACTATTCATTTTGTATTTATCCATTTTTAAGTGATGAAGACTCAAAGTGGATTTTTATATTCAGGTGTAATTATTAGGCAGGTTTTCTTTTACAGATAAAATGAGCCAAAAAAGAAATTTAACTCTGACTTAAAGTAAAAAAAAAAATATGACATGCCCTTGAGAAGGATGCAATGCAATGCTATATTCAGCAAATGTGAGGCATGACCATGTGAGAGTGAAATGCATTCAAAAACTACAGATGAAAAGACACAACTGCAAAAGAATGTAATTAGGTGTGACACCACAAGGAACCAGTTAGTCTCCAGAGACAACAATTTCCAGAAAAAATCCTAACAAATGACCCTCACTTAATGAGAAACACGAGCTAAAGTGCAGAGAAATGCACAAAGTCCAAATGTTTTGGTTACCAACATTCTTCAAAATGTTCCTCAAATGAAAGAAAGCCATGCCGGTGTGGAACGACACGAGGGTGAGTGAGTGGGTGGGTTATTGCTTTAAAAATCGATTCTTTAAGAATCGTGCTTTTTCATCGTTACAGCTCTCCGCTACACAAAAACTACTCATTATTTTGACATAATCAGGCCAAAGAGATGCTTTTGGTTTGGTGTTAGGCTGAACCTGGCTTCGACCCAGGGCTTGTATAACCTCAGGAAAACTGCTGTTGTGCGATTCTCCCCATCGCCTTCAGGCCTGCAGCTGTCACTGTGGCATCTCTGACACATCTCCACACAATAAATAAAGTGGTGGCAATGCGCTCTAGACCTGTCAGATGGACTGGAAGACACATCAGTCAAGGCTAGGTAAACAATATAAATCAAATCTGCAGAAATATCCAAGCGCTCTCATCAGTGAAGCATAGAGACTCCTGTCCAAACAGTTCTTCCTGCAAGAGCAGCTGAATATTCACAAGATTATGAGCTGCCACGCGAGGATGGGATTAAGAAGTGTGTGCTTGTAATATGTGAGCTGTGGATTAACAAAAGATTGTTCTTTTCATCTAAAGTCAAGCAAAATGAAAAGACTTAGACGCAACATAACAGACATCAGAAATCTCTCCAACAATGTTTTCCTTCTGTTCTGTTCACGAGGAGTCTGTTTGTGAGCCTCACCTCTGCTGGTGATGCTCTCCTGGTTAACCTCACTGAGATGAGCCATGCTGCCCTGGTTAGAGTCGGCACAGAAACTCTCTCCATCCATAGAGTTCCAGGCTAAGAGCGTGGCCTCAGAAATGGCAAACTGCTGCATAATGCCTGCAAAAAAGCAAGATAACATTTTAAAGGGGTCATATGATGAGATTACACCCTCCTACAACGCCTCATTTAACCACGCCTCCACTTCTCTACGTCACAGAGTGGGTTTATTTTCAAATGTCTCCAGAAAGTCTGTAGTGTTGTTCTGGAGACGCTGTGTGTCGTTGTGAAAGTGCCATTCAGTAGTTTGGGTTACGCATCTTTTTTTATTCAGAAAGGATGCATTAAATTGATAAAAACAAAATTAACTGTAAAGGTATTAATGTTACTCAATATACAAATAAATGATGCTTTTTTGATCTTTCTATTCATCAAACAATCCTGAAAAATAGTCACTAAAAATGAAGCAGTAGAGCAGTTTAACACTGATAATAATTAAAATCTTTCTTGAGCACCAAATCAGCATACTAAAATAATTTCTGAAGGATCCATCACAGAAATACATTATATTTTTTAAATATATTTTAAAAGTTTTTTTCTTTTAATTGTGATAATGTTTTACAGCCTTGGTGAGCATAAAATACTTTTTTAACGTTAGCAAAAATAAAACTTAGAGAGCTACAAAATTGTAGGAAAGGTCTTTGTAGTAAACAAAAATATATTATTATTTATTATGATAGTATGCACATTATTACTCCCTATAAAATGTTTTGAATTTAATCAAATATATGTTTAAAAAGCCCACAAAAAAAGTATAATACATAAAGTATGCATATTTGTCTTGTTGCCTGTAAAAATGTTAAAATAATACACATCCTTAAAAATGACCAGAGACTTGAAGATAATTAAATATATGTAAAATGTGTATTCTTATTTTTAGATTATATGAGGTGTAAGCTTACAAATAAAACAAATAATCAAATATACTGATTTATTATTTACTTTTATTATTGCTGAAAAATATTTTTTAGAAGCAGCACAGTTTAGTAAAATGTTAAAATGTCCTTTAACACATTTCAACTTAAAATATTATGTTTCCGGCCGGTATAAGAGGGATGACATTTGTGTCTCGTGACCTCTGATCATCTCACCTGCTGCCATTCGGGCCTCTTTCTCTCCATCACTCAGGTCACTATAGGCATCGTTTTCGAGCCGTCTCTCCCTCTCGCGGATCAGATTGGAGCGTCCGGCTCCTCCTTCTGGCCCCGCGGTTGGTTTACCCCAGCTCTGCCACTCAATCATGTGGGCCACTCGACCCTGAGCCATGGCAGTGGGCTTGGTCACTTTATCCTTCATTGATCTGGTAACGCCTGAAGAGAAAGAAACGCAAGTCAGAGCCTGTACAGACTCTACATGGAGAAAGGGGCGAAATGAAAGCAGCCAGGCA
The DNA here is from genome assembly GCA_032357445.1 of Enteromius radiatus. Classification (NCBI taxonomy): domain Eukaryota; kingdom Metazoa; phylum Chordata; class Actinopteri; order Cypriniformes; family Cyprinidae; genus Enteromius; species Enteromius radiatus. The sequence goes on from JAUCMS010000038.1 coordinate 14,753,326, forward strand.
GTGCATTATGGGATTTTGTTTAATCACGTTGCTACAGTAAACTACTGTGGTTCTGTAGATGATAAGAACTGAATGAGTGATTATGAATGAGCTCGAGTCTGCTGATTCGATGAGAGAGATGCGATTGGTTGACCATCTTTAGAAATACATTATTCAGAGAGTAATGAATTACACCAGATTCATAAGCTGTGAGAATAGTTAGAGCTAGTCTAACATTGCTTATAAACAAAATGGCTCATTAGCATATGCAAAAACGAGATACGGGCTCGTTTAAAACAGAAGCCTCTGAATGCGAAGAGAACTAAAAACAAGGTAGTCTGATGGTAACCTCATCAACGCTTGTGTGATTTTTCCCGAGGCTGCTGACAATGATAAAAACCCCATCTGATGAAGTGACTGCTCCCTTTAAACACTTCGATAAATCACCTCCGTTTGTTCCGGGGGGAAACAATCTAAAGGTATCACTTGAGCATTTCACCCCATTTTCAAGCGTTTAAGAAAAACAAGAGAAATACAAAAGATACAGGACATTAAATCGAGAGAGATTCAGATACCTACGTTTCCAGAAACCTGTTGTGACAATGAGCAGTATGCAAAACAAACCACAGCACGACACACTACTGACCAACAGTTAGCACTTCACCTCACGAAACCACAAAACACACTACAATACACAGCTGGCGTCACACCCAGAGACTACGCTTCCCAGCAGCAAGCTCGTGGAGATGGTTAGTGCACTTACGTCAGCCGCTTTTACTGAACTCTTGTTGGGTCTGACTGGGGATTTCATCAATGGCTAAAGAGGCCATTGACATGCACTAATTAATGGAGGAGGCAGGTGGTGAAACTGGAAGGGGAGGGGACCCACAGGGGCAGCCATGTTGGCTCCAAACGCCATCTCCTCCTCTGGAGCCAACATGGGGTCGGTTACCAGCTACCAGGACAGACACACACCTGACACACCTGTCAGAGAGGACTTAGCCAGAGCCCCAATCCCATAGGCGTTGGAGTTCCGCTTCAGACGGGGCAAAATGGAGGTGGTGTCCTCCATGGACAGCTGGTGAAAGAAAGAAAGAAAGAAAGAAAGAAGCAGCAAAAGTTAGGAAAGTGGGTGTAAAAAAAACATTTAAAGCAATTGCCGTCTATGGAGGGACAGATAGCTCTCTGATTTCATCAAAAATATCTTCATTAGTGCTCTGAAGATGAACGGAGGTCTTAAGGGTTTGGAACGACACGAGGCTGAGGAATTAATGGCTGAATTTTCATTTTGGGGTGAACTAATCCTTTAATGGTTCATAATGGCATTTTAATGGAAACCATTAGAATTTCTGTGATGGTTTCTATTGGGCTTCTATTGTAATTGAATTTTAGGACAAACAACTAGGCCTGCGTGGTTCAAATGTGAAAAAAAATACAGTAAACTAAAAGATTTGTCAGAAGCTTAGCGGTGGTTCCCTTAGCCACAACCCTAATAAAAATGACCAAACCACATACTAAAAACAAAACAAAATTAGAATAAAAAGAAGGATTATTCAAAATGTGTAATTTTATATAATAATAGTATAAAAAGATGCCTGGTAAGAATTCTTTTTTTTTTGTTTTTCATTTCAAGATGAGAGCAGATGTCATCCACACTGTTATCATCATCTCTCACATCCACTGCCACCTAAACCAGCCAAATCTCAGATAACATGACGTGGCCTGTCACAGACAGCTCAGACCCCCAGAGACACCTGCCAATGATGAAACACTGCAGTCACGGCCCACAGTTTCTCCCAAAGCCAAAAGATATCATAATGTGTTTGGAGATATTTAGGAAACACGTTATGTATACATAGATACAGCCGGTAATTGTATTCTGATGTGTTTCGGGACAGAATGCCTTTGTTTTTGCAGTATCCATTCTAACCACTAGCTGTCAGTCTACCATACTGCATACTTCACGTGCTACCTTCACAGCATCATCATTTACAATACTCATCAAAAGCTTTGATCAAAAGCCATGTTCATGATTTTTTGAGCATTTGTTAAAATAAAAATTACCGGGTACCCCCAGAGAGTAACATGAAGGAGAAAACAGGTGTTATATAATTTAAAAATGAAAATATCCCAAAACAGAGACAGAAAACTAGACAGGCAGAAAGGATGAAGGGCATAAGGTCAACACCAGACTTACATTGATTCCTTCCCAGGAAAACTCAGCACGTCCATGCTAGAAGCAAAGCAGATAACAGTTGAAGAGCAGATGGGAAAGATACGGTGAAAGAGAAGAAAAGGCATGATTTCAGTTAGCAGGAAACAGCTGACGGCGAAAGGCATCAGAACAGTAAATCTGGAAGAACAACAGATGAACAGAAAGCAGGAGAAGGAGGCCAGACGCTGTTCATCTGTTAATGAACCGTTGTGCAAACTGAGATATGTCTTTGTACGCACCCTTGTTGTGTTTTACAGATAATTCGCTAATATGGTGTAAAATATTCATGAATGAAGCACCACCTATAGTGTATCCGTGTTGATGTCTGCTTTAGAAGTCTCTAGACTGGATGAGGACAGCAGCGAGAGGAGATGAAGGCGACTGTGATGAGTAGCAGTGGAGTAAGTAATCCTAGCCAACCCAAACATGCTCCCAGCGAGCGATCGATCGCATTTACACCGCACCAGCGCAGCGAGACAAACACTGGAGCCAGTGCCAACAGCAGCAGCCGCTCATTGTTCATTAAGAGAGAGATCGGTGCGAAAGGTCAAATGGAGGTCAGTGTCAGAAAGACGTTGGCGTGGGGCAGATGTCGGGCCCTTGGAAACTCTGAACAGACTACAGGCACGTTCGGCTGGTTCGGGGGTCGATCGATTGCTTTCCCACCATCTTAGTCTTTATGCCGCTTCTGTTACATAAACGTGGAGCTGGCTACTAAAAATACATTTCTGAGGCTGGCAGCCACCTACAACCTTTCAGTGGAGGGCAGAAGCAGCGAGGTTCAAAAACATAGAATTAGTTTCCTTCTCCACCCAGTGATGAAGTAATTAATGTTTTTGCCCCAATGCTGTGTAATAAACATTTCAGATGGGATTTGTTTTCAAAACAACTTCTAAGTTACAATTATTAACAGAGGATGGCTGTTAAAAAATGACTGGTTTTAATGGTAAAAAACTGTGAAAATGCTACGGTAAAAACCTGTTAAATGGTTAATGCTAAATTCCTGTAAGATTTACAGTGAAAAAGCGTAAACTGTTCCCAGAATTCAAATTTTGTTTGAATTTGATGTTGTTTCTTTGAAATAATTCTGTTTCTTAGTGTTTTCTCATCAGCTCTGTTTATTAGGGTTGTGTGTCACATGTAATGTTCATATTTAAAAGCTGCTTGTGATGGGCTTTAGTTCATCATGTGACTTTCTCATCATCTCCTGCTTTTGGTGTTTATCAGAGTATTTCAAAGCTACAAAACAGATTTCAGTACTTTAATAGATTGTTATATTAACATTATATCAGTTAGTGAAATTACAGTATTTAACTGTAAATTTAACTTAAAACCGTAAAACCTAAAATGTTGTTACCGTATTTTTACAGTCGAATTCTGGCAACCACATCTGCTGTTTTTTTTTTTTTGTTTGTTTTTTTTTTACAGCTGTACTAATGAGAAGGATTGGGATCTTTGTCGTTTTTTTTCTTTTGGTTTTGCTAAAATGTGCTCAGTCCTGCAGAGTAAGTTAGCTAGGTGATTTGATGTTTACACTTTTTATTAAAAAATACACACACGTATGTGAAACAAACTAGTCCCTTCTAGGGCCTTTCAATATAATTTGTTTTTGTGAAGTTTTAGCTGAGTTCGAGGTCATTTGAGTTAGCGCTAAGGTAACTAAAATAGCCTTGCTACTTAGCAACTAGCACCTGATTCTTCAGAGATTTTCATTGATTTGCAATCTTTCATGGCATTGATTCTTACTTTTATTTTTATTATTCTTAATTTAGCAGCCAGCAAACAGCTTTTCGAGTGCGGCTCGCTAACACAAACGCTCACGGACACTGTTTCAATTGGCTCCAGCGACAGTGGGATGACACCACCTCCTGGCGCGGCTTCTTAACTCTGCATTGAGATATAAAACACGCCGTTTGGTTTGGACAGCTACCAGAATCCAAATGGTAGATTTTGAGCCAAATTCATCTGCGGATGAGCAGAGCGACAAGCCAAGAGCTGTTGCCCTTGGGTAGGACGTGAACACAGGCGGCAAACAGGGAAGACGGATGAGGCTATGTCTTCCCAGCAGACAAAGCTGTTATACGGCAAAGCTGTACAGTAATGGCTGGGCTCTGGGGTCCGGCTCCCGTGGCCTTGCTGAGAATCTAATATAGAGGCTTTTCAAATTGAAGTAGTTCCAGGCAGCTCTTTGACCGCATCACAGTTACATATCACTTCGCCAAGTAGTTTCTATTATTTCAGAGGTCATACAACAGCAAATAACCAAAACCCACAATGACACTGGCCAAACTAATAAATATAATAATCAATATGATGAAAACGACAGCTCATTTCTATGATTTAACACAAAATTAGGTTTTATTATGTACCGCGAACACACAGGCTACTCTATCTCTCCCTCAGAGACGCACACATTACCATACACACTAATCAGCGGCGGTTTTAGACATGAGAACCCGGAGCGACACGTGGGGGGCGGCACAAGCACTTGAGGGAAAAAAATCATCTGCGCCCCTAAGTAGTTTATATTTTCTATCATACCTGTGACTATGGCGTTTAAATAGTTTCAAATCTAGCGCACATAAAAACAAGACGTGCGCGCATTCTCGTGAGGGAGCATTTCTGCACCGCGAGAGCAGAACAGTATGCGCGTGCTGAATGCTCGCTCCACCCTCTGCGCGCTCTCTGCTCAAACCCTGCTCGCTCTCAAGTACACTTGAGACTTTGGAGGCGGGGATCAAATGTCAGATCTCTCCGCTCTTGTGATTGGACATTTTCAACGCATACCGCTTGTCATGACTTATAGCGTGTGTGTGTGTGTGTTTTATTAATAATTAATCATTTATGTAACACCGATACATATAACCCTAACCTAACCCTAAAAGGGCGAAAAAAGAGGGGAGTTATTCAGTGTAGAACCGCCACTGACCCTAATGTTGCTAGCGCTACTCTGATGATTTTATATCTAACATCAACTTAAAAAACAACTTTACTTCTTACAAGTGAGTTACCAACGGCGCTGTTAGTGAAGAAAATGATATATTTTACTATTAGCTGAACACTTTTGAGAAATGCACAGACTCGAGGTAATTCACACGCATTCTCTCTCTCCCTCACACACACACACACACACACACACACTCATAACTTTGTTATTAACTTAATTATTCTACTACCAACAGCTCAAGCCTCCGTTATAGGTCTAAATTAGCCTACGTTTTGAGCGGCATTGGATGAGATGCGGAAGAAATAATCCTCCTCACAATAACATAACAGAAAAATACCTTGAAATATATCAAGGTCTTGAGGTGTGGCAACCGTAGTATAAGCGGAATAACTGACTCCGGGCCGTTGAATTATTAGAAAGATGGTCGTGACCGCATCACCGCCTCGGGTGTGCATTATTGTTCTAATAATTCAGCGGCCCGGAGTCAATTATTCCTTACTTTACCGCGCTTTCTCTGACTTTCAGCGCTATGGGGCACACAGCCGGGGTCTTCGTGTTAGCTAAAGACTTCATTAAAGTGCCATGAGGCACAAATGTCAGCACTTGGTGGGTATAATAGCCTCGGACAGAAATGCAGACGTCGCGCAAGTATCATCTCGGCAAAGGGACGTCATGTAGATGTGATCCCTAGAGCTTAAGCTCACAACATGGGACAGAGGTTTGGTGCAAAGCAAATCTTAAATATGCAAAGCGCTGTAGTTTTCCTTACCTGCTCCCCATCTTTCCGAACGGGAACTGCATCCGCCGCTGCAGGAAAGAGAGAGAGAGACAGACAGAGAGAGAGATAAGGGAATAGGCATGTGGCTTATGCAACCTTTACAGAATTTGCTAAGTCAAACTGACAGCTCCTCGCTACATTTTCTGCTGACATTCACACAAAGACCTAAAATTAGATTAATTATCCATCCGAAACCGCCAGCACTCTGTGGGGCAGGAGATTTGTTGCATCACGCTTTTATATCGCATCATTCCTATGACATGATAAAAACATTTAGCGATCGCACTGCTTGATGCAATAATGCAAATTATTAGCCATTGTGTTTTAAGAAGAGATGCTGGATTTAAGATTTACTGTAGGGGAAAAAAATCGGACATCTTGAATATTAAAATCATATTCATTAGATTCACAAATATGTTTGTTTTGTATTCTAGCTTCCTGTGTATTTGCACTTCGGCATTGTTTTGATTATGTTGATGGTGTGTGTGTGTGTGTTGACAGTGACTCATTCAAAATGACAAACTAGAAATGACACGTAACCCAGTTTGCACTAACATTTCTGAATGATGTGCCTGAAAACAATCACCCCGTAACATTAGAGACCGCACAAACACATAATACTGAGGCATAATGACTGTGTTTTTGAGAAACTGTGGTGCAGGAGGCCAGTCAGCAATCAAACAATCATCCCTATCGACTATTTAAACGCCAGTATGCAGACGTGCAGGTGATCGTGCGCCGTAGGGCTGAATGAAAGATGCTTCTTCCGTTTCGCCTGGTTTAGACAATGGCACACTTGCTGCTCGGGCTTTAGCCGGAGGAAGGATATGTTTGGCAAGAATGATAAATGGCTGTAAAGGAGAGATTGTGTGGAGGCCCTTACAGCGTGTGGAGATGGTTTGGTTGTGTATGTTAATTGCTAACTGCGGTCACTGCTCCCCTCATTTACAACCATCCAGGTTCATCAATTCATTGTAGAACAAGAGTGAATCTAGTGCCTGCCGTGCCGGGGTTCTCCTGCTACAGCTGCTGCTTCTCAGATCGTTCACACGGACACAACTTTTGAAAATCATGAAAGATTTATCTTGTTTTATATGGTCAAATCTTTGAAAATGTACAGTATGCACCTGGCTTAAAATACTAACAGACTTTCAGAAATTCATCACAAAAGCCCTATTGGTAATGGATGCTAATTGTATGGCTCTTCAGTGATAAACTGTGTGTTTAGATGCAGATGTATTCATGCCGGAGGAGCAAGTTTTATGAAAATGCACTTCAACATGGTCAGCCACATTTATTTAAATATCTTATTTAATAATAGGACTGATTTTCTTTAAATAATTAATGCTTTTTTACAAATTAGTTGAATTCTGAAGAAACAAGTGAACTTATTTTGTTGACTAGTTGACTTGCATTTATATAAACGCATATAAGACATATTAATATTTTATTGTGTACCTGTTGCTGCCATAATAATGGCGAATTTCAAAGATTTTTGTTATTTTTCTGGCTATAGTGGAACAGTGAATATTATTATTCCTGTAAACTATTTCCAGCATTTCAGGAGAAGAAAGTCTATTTTTAAAATGCATGCATGCTGAGCACGTCACACTCGAAGATCCAGGTCTGATGACTTCCATGACAAAAGAAGTCTTTTATGATTCCAAAAAATCTCAAAATTGTGAAGAAATTGTGTGTGAGAAGCTTCCAGGTGCACATGTATGTAATTATTAGTGTATGAGAGCCTAGCTGCAGTACACATGCGCTCTCTCTCTCTCTCTCTCTCTCTCTCTCTCTCTATTCAATTTAGCTCTATCTAATTTAGCTCAATATCAGTGAAATTGAGTTGAGCATCGGCTTGATTCATTGAACTCATTTACAACAGTCCTAAACCGTTGACGCAATAGAATAACAATATTGTGATGGGGTTAATCGCATCAAAACAGACCGTATACCAGTCCTTGCTCTACTTGCATCTGTTTTTTTTTTTCACTGCAGACTCCAGACTGATTTTCCCGTGTGTGTGTGTGTTAATTGCTGGGCTCTCTCTCTCTCTCTGTAAGTACAGCAGAGCCTTTGGGCCTCAGGGCCATTTCCTCAATCAACCTAACCCACTCTGGAGAGACGGATAGAGCCATGCAGAGCCGCACAGCTCCGGAGGAGACCAGCAACGAGAAAAGCAGACCTACTCATCATCAATCAGAACCAACAGATCAGAAGATCAGCACCACGACTGGATGAGAGACATAGAGAGATAAGCAGAGAGATAGACAGACAGATAGATAGATAGATAGATAGATGAGAGAGGGATAGACCGATAGATATAAAGGATGGATGGATGGATGGGTAAATCGCTGTATATCCCAGCTGTCAGGACCCATAACTATCTATCCGTTTATTCCAGCATGATGTTGTTATGGACAAAACACTTCCACTCATGCAGGAAAACACACTGGGAAAATCCCAAGAGACATGAAGGATAAGCCTCGCATCCAAGGTCACTGAGCAGCACATGACCGCTGCACGGTTTACTCTGCCCATCTGCGTCTGCGTCTGCGTCTGCGTCTGACACGGAGCACTGTGAGGGCCCGAGCTTCAGGGAGAAGGAAAGAGAGAGCCAGAGACACGCAGAAAGAAGCAGTCAAACAGGATAAACAGATCTGCATGTGACGGGGAGAAAAGCTCAACGCGCAGCGAACGACAAGAAACAGGATGAAGATTCCTAAACACCTGACGGTATCACAGCGAGAAGATCTGCATCGCCAACAACCAGATGGAGGAACAACTGGACCATGGGACAATCTGGCCTGACAGCCCAGCACGTCTTTGAGATTTCATTCTACAGCAAAAGGTATAGGTGGAGAGAGGGAAGAAAAAAGGAGAAATAAAGGAATGCAGGCTGTAACTCTGACACACGGTGACGCTCACAGTGACTCTGATTAGGAGCGAAGTCCAAGAGGCTGACTCACCTCCAGTACTGAGCCAAAAACACACGGAGAGGAGGGGGAGGACAGGAAAGAGGAGGAGAGAAAGACTGAGAGACTCAGTGAAGGAAGGAACGCTATGCTATGTGATATAACAAAGAAAAACTGAGGACAATAGATGCTAGGCGTAAAGAGATTAAAATGACACCGAGTTAAAAGACACAGAGAAAGAGAAAAGAGTCGAGCGTTACACACCATCAGACTGAAGAAGAGAAGAGAAGATGTGTATTTACACTTAATCGATCAGATTGCTCTCCGATTGGGTTTGTGTCGAAGCAAAATGGATATTAATCAGATCTCAGACTATATGGATGCTAATGCAGAGCGGTGATGTTTTCTGCTGAACGCTCTCTGAAACTCTGAGCACATTTTTGGCCTGAACACCAAGATGCATTTACACAACTCAGAAACATCTTATATGCCTTTTAAACTACTTCTGAGATGATCTGAGCGTGTGCTTACACAACAACAATTGTACTAAATACAGAAATGTTCTTTTGCGCTTTTGAAAGGTTTCACGTTCGGACATCAGTGTTGTCAAAAAAATCCCAGGTCAGATGGATCAGCTGACACTAATAACGCTGTATTGTTCATGCTAGGCCAGTAGTTGAGAGTGTTTAACACTACTCCTGCACACACACACACACACACACACACACTCCTGTAGACTCTAATACACTTACACGTGATGGCACCATTTTCACAAACTCATGTTTTTATAGTTTATACAGTATTGTACACTTTAAACCCGTTTGCAAAATGTGTGTGTGTGTAGGGCCCAGAACGCCGTCAGCTAGTTATCAAACTCCAACAAAGTCTGCTTTGAGAATTAAATCATACCAAAATCTCATTTTCTGTGCTATAAAAAGCTGCAAAGTGAACTTGAACAAATACATATCCAAAAAAAAAAAAAATCATTAAATTCTTTTAGCAAGTAAATATGCCAAATTACGTGGAATATATGTTTATACTAAGATTTTTATATATTTTACAAATATGTTCCTATTCTTAGCAAGGCACAGATTGTGTAAATATACAGTAATATTGTGAACTATTAAAATAAAATGTAAAGGTTTAATATATTAAAAAAGCAAAGCTGGATGCCATTATTCCAACCTCTGATGAATAGAAAGTTCAGAAGGACAACATTTATTTGTAACAATGTATAAATATATTTTAATCATGACAGCTCTCTAAATTTTGTAGTATGTAGATGGATATGATAAAATTAATGTATTTGGTCTTAATTGGCAAAATAGATCTTCTTCGCTGCTGGTTATTGCTGTAGTTGTAGACTATTGCATTACTGTGAGTGTACGGCAATACTGTACTGTGAGTTTACGGCAATACCGTACTGTGAATTTATGGCAATAACGTACTGTGAGTGTACGGCAATACCGTACTGTGAGTTTACGGCAATACCGTACTGTGAATTTACGGCAATACCGTACTGTGAATTTATGGCAATAACGTACTGTGAATGTACGGCAATACCGTACTGTGAGTTTACGGCAATACCGTACTGTGAATTTATGGCAATAAAGTACTGTGAGCTTACGGCAATACCGTACTGTGAATTTATGGCAATAACGTACTGTGAGTGTACGGCAATACCGTACTGTGAGTTTACG
>JAUCMS010000038.1:14766234-14777272 GCA_032357445.1 Enteromius radiatus
CACACACACACACACACCACTCTCACCCTCAATCCTGTCACACACACCACTCTCACCCTCAATCCTGTCACACACACACACACACACACACAGACCACTCTCACCCTCAATCCTGTCACACACACCACTCTCACCCTCAATCCTGTCACACACACCACTTTACATTTGTGTTTTCATTCATCTAACAGAAGCTTTTACTTAAAGAGACTTTGAAAAGACAAGACAATTTATCTGAAAGAACTCTGAAAGAAAAATATAAAATGCAGCACATTTCAATAGTAACTAAAAAATGTTTGACAGCTTAGCTAACATAACAACTTTAATGAGGAAAGCCTGTGAAGTGTCGTTTCATGCCGTTTACTGAAAGCTGCGTGAGGGTATTTCTAGTTTAATACTTTGATTAGTAAACCGCAGTCTGTCACCAGATTCAGGTATTTCAGTTAGTGCCCTTAAAGACTGTGTCTGATTCTTTACACCATCTTCTGAGAGGAGCAATAGGGTGAGTGACTGGAATTAAAAACCCAAAGCTGATTTTAAAAAAAGTTATAAAGTGTTATTTGCGTTTTACTGTAAACACTGAATCTCTGGAGTATTTGAGATGATCTCTGTAGACCTGAGAACGTTTCTATTTCTGCATGTAGCTGCAATTTGCTTAGTGAGCTCATGAAGTCAAGAATAACCAAAAAATCGATACCGAGGCCTTGGTTGAGCCATTAAGAGTATCACTGCAACAGCACATATATTCCTCAGCTTACACGAGAAGTGTTTGCTTCACCCAAAATAAGAGGTGAATGACCACAGGCCCACATCAGGCGTTTGACCCATATTATTTAGCATGCATCTTGTCCTCTCTCCTCTGCTTTTCGGTCACTGTAAAGTAGACACTATTTATAGCCAAACACACTAAATATGCCATCCACGCTCCTCTCTAGAGCACATCAGATAGCCGGCCAATTTCAGCGCCACAACTTGAAGACATATGTTTTATTGTTATTACGAAGTATTTCCATAAGAGTTGGTTGATTTTAGTTACTCAGCACGGCTTCCTTAATTCCCCAAAATATCCCACTGTGACACTTTCTGCAAATCCTTAATCCTATCCAGAGTCTGTTCCTTTGCCATAACAGCTCAATGACAATCAAAGGTCAAATACAGCAGCATTTATTTATTCATCACTCCATCAGCTGCCTGGCTTTGTTTTGATACCGCGCTCTCGTCTTAATGGGCGTACGGCATCCTAAAACACGTTTAAGAGGAACAATTCAGAGTCTTCTCTCCAGGGTAGCCGTCTCACGGTTACAGCAGAATATTAATCGTGCCAAAACACCCGCAATTTGTCATCGGTGGCCGTGTTAACGCGGGAACAGGTGCCCACCGGTGCCGTTGACTTTGCAGAATTTGACCTACATGTGAGACGCATCCAGCCGGCTCCACGTCACACCTGAACGTTTTTTTTTTTGCGCGAACACCCTAAAACCCCCCTGTCCGGTTCACCTGAGCTCAGACCCGTGAAGCATGACCTTAGCACGGTGTCAGATACTGCGAGGCGCACCAAACGCAATCGCACGCTCCAAAAATTCCACGTTGGATGTTTAAAAGCAGGAGCGCATGCACACGGACGCACGCGGCTATCAGTTCCAGACGCGCTAACAGCTCTCGGAAAGCTGACACCTCCATCCCGGCTTCCCACGAGCAGCGTGCCGAATCACTGTCAGAGCCTGGAGGACAAACGGCCTTTAACCAAAAGGTTTCCATAGAAACACACACGTTTTTCCCTGAGAGGGGGATGCGTGCGAGCGTCGCCTACCGCTCCTCTACCCCTGCCTGGTCTCCTTTTAACCTGGAAAAGAAAGGCAATCAAAACGGAGAGGGTCTTACTGATGGTGCGGGAGCCAATGCAGCCCATGATGTCTCAGCGAGGGCCGGTTTGTGAACGAGGAACGAGAGCCACCCTCTCAGCAGACATTCTCTCCTTCTCTCTTTCTCACTCCTCTTCTTCTTCTCCGCGTCTCTGACTCTCCCCTCCTGTCTCTGTAAGGCTGTACGCGAGTGTGTGTGTGTGTGCCTCCAACACGCTCTCGCCGTCATCCACCCTCCCTCCCTCCCTCCTTGCCTCGCTGCAGCCCCTCAATACTCTCTGGTGAGCCGAGATATCAGAGTTAGTCAGTCACTAAGTCAGTGTGTCTGAGAGAGCGGTGTACAAAGCCCTCTTTGTAATCGATAGCACTGGTTGTAGTATGAAACAGCTGACAATGACATTGAGAAATGTCAACGACGACAAGAGGAAAGAGCATCAATCAGAAGTTCCACGCAATTCCCTGGAGTTCCCGGATCGATATCTTGAGCAACCGGATACGGGGCATCTCTTTTCTTTGGTTCTCTCCATTATCGCTGGACAATGCGGTGCATCTGTCTCTCCACCCATCCCTCCCTTGCTCTTATTTTCCTGTTGCGCTTGCACTCTCCTAAGCATGTACAAACACGATCCCTCCTGATCTCTGCTTTCTCACCCCTTCAGCTCAAATCGAAGAGTTTAGCACATCTATATAAAACCGGCTCATCATGTTTGCTTGTCATGTCCAGCGTGTCTGTGGAGAGCCGTAACCTTGAATATACCCACGCACACACACACACACACACACACACAGTACATGCGCACTCTCTCAGCCTCTAACAAGCAAGGTTTCTCCCTTCTCCTTTTTTAAACACGTTCTGCCAGGCGCTGCCAGAAGAAGAAGCTTTGAAGAGAAATGGAGAGGGCTAACCCAGGAGGTGTGCTCTGAATCGTGTTAAGGACCGCGAGGCTGAATTAGTATTCAGGAGGAAGAGAGAGAGAGAGAGAGAGAGAGAGCAAGAGTGATGAGGAGAGGAAAGAAGGGATGACAGGGAGTATGTATGCATGTGGTAATATTACAGGGGAGCCGTCTAAACAGATGCAGGAGTCCGATTCTCCAAGCATTTCGTGTAACACTTCACTTGGTGTTACATTGTTTCACATCAAATCTACAATACATTTTCTTTTCTAAAACAGACTTTTAGGTGCCTTTGTACATTACAGGATTACAAACGATTACATGTATATAATTATAATAAAAATTATATAAATAAATTCAATAACAATTTCTCCATAGATAGAGAATATAGATAAACAGAGAAATAGAGAGACATAGATATTTCGCTAGACATCCGGTCAGAGGAGAACTGACCCCAACTTTCTCTCAAGGTGTTTTTCACCATTCTCTCACGGATGGGGTTTTGGTTCCTTGCCGCTGTCTCCTCTGGCTTGCTTAGTTGTGGTCACCTGATTTCTAGTGATTATCGTAGTATTGACTACAGAGACCGTCTCTTTTGTTTGCACTGTTTTTATTCAGTTCACACCCAAAAAATGAAATACTAAATACTGTCCATTACTGTCACACACACACCCACACACACACACACACACACACAGACACTAACCCTAACCCTAACTCAAAAATAAAACAAACAATACACACAGAAAAACACTATTGTGTGTAAGTGGACTTATGGATCCTGCCGTCCGTTTGGGGTCTGGCCACAGGATCTCATCAACATCACAAGCAATGTCTTCTCTCGCTAAGCATCGGGGAAAATATCCCCTTGTGTGCTGAATGACTCGCAGGCCTGTTCCTTCCTGCAGAAGAGGCATGTGGCCATCATCTCCTGGTACACGCATCTCCAAGCGGAAAAAAATCTCTTCTATAGGGTTGAGAAATGGCGAGAAAGATGGAAAATACACAACTTCAAATTGATCATGATTGGTGAACCTGTTCCAGAAGATAGCAGCCTGAAACTGACTTCATCCCAGACAACAACGAACCTGGGCTGCTCTGGTCCGTCCTGTACAACTGCATCATGAAGTGCATCTAGAGATGTGATGTGATGTGTTATGTGTTGCACATTATATGGACTCAGTTTGGAATGATGATGCAGTAGCCCTCGGACGCTTATGGTGGCACTGCCCCGGGACGTGCACAATCACCCTTTGGCCAAGTATATTACGTCCCCGTCGTCTAGTTTTGCTGAGGTTGATTCCAGCCTCGTCAATGTAGATGAATTCATGAGGCTGAGCAGCTCCATCCATGATTCTCTGCAACAAAAAATACATATTGTGGATGGCATTGCTCAAAACACACCCCTACACGTACAGAACCGCCCCACCACACAGGTCCCTGTGAAGCTTTCTGTGGTACTGATCCATGTGCTTACTGGACTGCACTCATACTGTACTGTAAATGTAAAGGACTGTAATACTTACCTGTACATATTCATGTCGAAGTCCTTTGACCCTGACACTGTTCAGTTGCTTCATGGTCATGTTGTGCTTTACCAAGATACGTCTGATAGTGGTGCTTACTCGATTTATGTTGTTGAATACCTGCCTATCTTCAAGTATGTGTTGCTGTAGCTGGTGGAGACGGATTGCATTGTTTGCTCTGACTAGGTTCACAATGGCAAGTTCCTGCTGTTGGGTGAACAGGCGCTGGCGTCCACTCCCAGGAGGTCTTCTAGCCATTCTGTAGAAAAATGCAACCACAAATTGTTATTGGTTTGCTTCTTTTTTACAGTACTGTATATACTGTACTTTATTGTGTTTACCATACACAGTACTGAAACATCTCAACACGTTATCACCGTATGTTTCACAAAACTACTACTTTTGTTCAAAAAGGAACATTAGCCACCCTGAAATACAGTACATGTGACATGGCAATGTGATACGGTACAGTACTGTAAATACTCTAGATACAGTCTGAGTAGAGAGTTGAAGACTTACCTGTTTTCCGGAATGTCCTTATTATGGATGAAACGGTGAAATGGCTTCGATTAGGGTGTTCTCTCTGCCCATGGTTTATGACATGACCACCAAAGTTGCTCTTATGTCATCAGATATAATAATGGTCCTTGCATGACCTCTTTGACCATGTCCTCCTCTCTCTCTCTGTCTTCCTCTTCCTCTTCCTCTCCCTGCTTCAATGCTTGCAAAGTTCTCAAAATGGCTTAAGTGAGGTCTTTTTGTAGTTGGCTGTTTGGTGTTCCATCTTATAAGTATTTTTAATTGCCCAAAGTGTTTTGTATTTTGAATAGATGTGTTTTCCCAATGGTACCCTGAGATGGTATCTCTGTGTCTTCTGTATGAAATAGTGTGTAGTGTGCAGGAGCAAGTGTGTTGCAGAATTGCCACTAAAGAGCTAAGCAGCACTTTTGTTTAAGGTATAGTAACAACAACTTCAAGTTATGTTACTTAGGTTTAAGCATGTGTCTATAGTGTTCAAGCAATAAAACTAGAAATGTAAAAACTGTAATCTGAATTCAAATTAATCAAGGGTGTCAATCAAGATACTTACATTATTACAAAAGATTTGAATTGAAATATAAATGTTCTACACAAAAAATGATGAACAATGTATCAATAAAAAAATATATATATATATATATATATATATATAAAAATATACAGTTTTATTTTATTTCTTTATTTTAAGAATAATAAGATTTTGCTTTTGTTGTTTGTTTTGTTTTGACCTCTGGAACAAATCTTTAAAAGCATGAAAAAAATGATGTAATCCTACCCCTTGTGATGAATGCGTTTACTCATCAACTGAAATGATTTTGCAGCAGATCTTGTTTATAAGTTGTGTTAACACAGTTCAGATTAATATACAGACAGACTCAAACATCATCATATCAGCAGCTTCACACCAAACAAATCAATGCCTCAACTTTCTCCAGCTTAACAAAGGAGGCGTATACCTGACACTGAGGAAGATGAATAGAGAGGAAGAGGGAGGGAGAAGGCTCATCCTGACATCACAAAACCAACATTGGGACACCATATCATCATTTATTTATGCACCCAACAGCTTGCCTGAAGTTACAGGAGGCTCTCTCTCAAAGGGTGAGTCATCCTTTTCTCACTCTCTCTTTCTCCATCTCCCTCCCTTTCTCCACCCTATCTCTCATTTTCAAAGCAGCCACTGACATCAAATTTACTTTGAGGCTGGGACTTCCTATGTCTGTCTTGCATATTTTGATTTGTGTGTGTCTGTCTGTGCACATAATAACACATCATTTCGGTATATGCGCCACACAAGCAGCTGTAATTTGAAGGGTTAGGTGCCGTTGTTTATCTTAACATTATTGTTTCATGCTTTTAGGCTACATTACACGCTGGTATAACTTACCACATACTGTCATGCTAATTGCATAACTATAAATAACACTGAAGATGTACTGACCTCCCAATGTGCTGTACAAGGCATGATGATGGGGGAAAATGCTCTTAACCGTCCCCATAGCAAACTGCAGTGCATCCGCTGCAGATCCACCCAGTGAGAGTACATCAGACCTGCGCCGCGCCGACAGAGCTCTAATTCAGACAGAGAGCTAGGCTCCGGCCCGGCTCTATACTGCCCTTGGACATGATCAATAACTCCATGTTAGACCAAAGTAATTCAGCAGGCTTTTATTCACTCTGAACATTTCTCCGGCCCTCTGAGAATGTAGAGCTCACAGCCCTGTCCCTTTACTTGTGCAGTTTAGTATTTAGTATAATGTAGTATTTTCTTGTTAAATACACTCTGGTATTGTATTTTATTCACAAATATATAGGCTACCAGCTTATTTCATGATTCAACTCGATAATCGATTTGATTTTCTTTTGTCAGCTCAAGAGAAAAAAAACATATTTCTCGTAAACAATATTTGCCGTCCCCTGATAGACTTAAGCAGTAATGACGGTGGAAATCCAGTCACTCAAATAACATGATGGCAGTGCTACCCTTAATGAGCGCCGTGGGCTTTGAGATTACTACTCTGTCTAGGAAAGAGTGCTTGTCTTCTCCCTTTTTAATTTGCTCAAGGGAGCATAAATGCTTATTAGCATTGCCACAGTAATTTCTCCTTGAGGGAGACCACTGACAACACTCCCTAAACCGAGAGAGTGCTTCCTTAATACTTCATACGATACGTGGGTGTTAGTGAGGCAAAATTATACCAGTCACAGCTAGAGGAGACTTTGAGAGCCACGTTTATTCTGTGTCTGCTTAGGCTGGAAAAAAGTGCCTTTAAAAAACGCAAAGTACTTCACAAAAAAAGCAAAAAGAAATCAGCATGCAAATAACATCTCAAATTGTACTTTGCAAGCGATCGCCTCGCTAGATCTTAATTATGTTCATCTACAGCTATTTCAGAAAATATGATTCAGCAGCACAGCTGATTCACACACGACATAGTCCTGAACACATATACGAGAGCTTTTCAAATAAGGAGGAAGCCTGTTTAGACATGCATCTGGATTGGGAAAGCAGCTGTAATGATGCTCTTTTGGCAGTCCTGTGGGGTGACATATTGTGCCAGCTCTGGCTTAAATGAGACTGAGTATCCTCTCCACACAACACAAATCTTAACTGCTGTGTTATGGTCTGGCTCTCAGCTCCGCTTCTGTTATTGGGATAATGACCGACTGTACAGACACTGACCAACACTCCCTGAAGCTCAGTCTCCAGGGTCTCTCTTGAGGTTCAGCTCAAAGTCTATTGACTATTGCCCTCTTCTGGTGAAAGGTACTGAATACATGCTGGGAAAGGTATGTGATAAAACCAACGGAGGTTTAACATTTTAGAAGTCTGGCTTGAAGGTGAATCAGAAGACCTGATCATGACTGACGAGAGGAACTGGGGATGGAGGAGGACATTAAATATTCCTTTAATATTTCTGTGCCAATTCTGGTGAGCAACTTACGCCAAAGGACTAATTTTCACTTTAAAATAAAAAACTATATTTTCATACTCCCTTCTACATAATATAGTGTCTTTGATCACGTCCTCAAAAGCTGAAGAACACAACAGCACCCTGCTCAAAACACAATAGAAAATGTTGTGTTTTTAAGGGTTATGATGGGAATAGTATTGGTTTAATGAAAAGTAGAATGGTGTGTGCTGGTGTGTGATTGATTCTATTGGTGGGATGGTAAACCTTATTGAAAATGAGAAACCATTAGAATTTCTGTGATGGTTTCTATTGTTTTTTAGCAGGGCTATTTCCCAGAGATTAATTCCATCATTTAACCTTTTGTCTGACAAATTTAAAAAATTTTGATTTCACCAAGTACCAGATGTTCCTGAATCGACATCCCAATCAACCAATCAGATTTGAGGGATACTTTTTCTGGAAATATCTGTTTTAGGGTTATGACCAGATCAGGGTTAAGTGCTTCTACACCCCTGTTAATCGTCTGCCACCGATTTTAGGAATACATTTTGAGTAGAGTTAGGTTTAGGGGTAGGGATTGGACAGTAATGTTGATCCAGGATCAACACGGTATCAATAAAAGGGTCTTGGACACAATCACTGCGACCCTGCGCACCTATAACTCTGAGCATTCAAAGAGGAGCTTTATCATTCTGTTTCAACACACTTTCAAAGTAGATAAAGGACATGAAAGAGGTCAACAGACAGCCCTCACTCATGACTCCACCCCCTCGTAGCCCCCCAGCCCAGGACTTCCGGCGAAACCGGAAGAACCTTTGTTTGTGTTTGTCAAAATGGCGGCTGGAATGTATCTAGAGCACTATTTGGACAGTAAGGCTGTTGTCTTTGTTTCGATATCCATCCGCGTAAATAAGCATCTTCTGCGTTCATATCGTCCAGCGTGTCCGCACGATTTACAATAAAACGATCGCGTAGCGACAAAAACAGCGTTAATAAAAACGTCAGTACGTCAGCCCACTGGGCTCTGAAGCTAGCGGCTAACTGTAATACAAACAGTGTTATGATGCTCACGATGGTTTTGTAGTTATGTTTGGTGGGTGCGGTACCGATAAACGTGTCATAATATAATATTGGGTTACTGCTATTAAAATAATGAGATATTGTAAATAAAAACCTGACACTATTAGAGCGCAGAGACAAGCATTAAATGCTGTGTCTGAGGACAATCGAGCCGGCTTGCGCTCGTACAGGTGGAGCTGGTTTTTCGTCGCGCATAGCCTTATGGGTCTGTTTGATGATTATTATGTCACTCTGTCTCTTCAGGCATAGAGAACCTGCCCTTTGAGCTGCAGAGGAACTTCCAGCTGATGCGAGATCTGGACCAGAGGACCGAGGGTGGGTCTGACCTCATACAGTGATATAATGAATGACATATTATACATGTTTATGATTGCTTGAGATAGTAAATGATTTGTTTACGTTTCTTCTAGATCTGAAAGGGCAGATTGATTCTCTGGCTCGTGAATACACAGCCAATGCTCGGACGTTGTCCTCTGAACAGAAGCTCTCGCTGTTAAGACAGATCCAGCAGTCTTATGGGAAGTGTAAAGAGTTTGGAGATGATAAGGTCCAGCTTGCGATGCAAACCTATGAGATGGTTAGTGTATAATTTGCATTAACTCCCTACAAATGAGCTTCTATAATGACTGCAAATTGTGTATATATAAATATTTTTTAAAAATAATTTATTCACCAATTAAGCATAAAATGGATTAAAACGAAAGGAAACATTTATAACGTTACAAAAAATTGAATGTTCTTTCGAATTTTAGATTCAAAAATAAGAATAAAAAGTATTAAGCAGCACCACTGTTATGAACACTGATAATAATAAATGTTTACTGATCACCAATCAGCTCATTAGAATAACATTTGAACAGTGATATATACTCAAGATAGTGTAAGTTACTCTGTAATGTACATTTATTTAACTCTCACACTTCATGTATTCTATGCATGTAGGTGGACAAGCATATCCGAAGGTTGGATACAGACCTGGCTCGCTTCGAGGCTGATCTCAAGGAGAAACAGATAGAAAGCACTGACTATGACTCCACCTCCAGCAAGGGCAACAAGAGTGAGCTTCTTATGATAACCTCTTATGTTTTGGTCGATGCACATCTCTTATGTGGATCCAGGAGTGACAACCACCTTTAAATGCGGGACTGATCGTTACATGTGTGTGTGGAACGAGACTGTGATGATTGAGATGTGTGTACAGAACATGATTGAGGAGCTGGACTGAATTAAAGTGCAGTGTGTACGTGGCTCTGATGGTTGTTTGTTGATGTTTGAAGGTGACCATCGAGGACCCAAGAAGAAGGAGGTGACTCGCACTAGGTCAAAGGTCAAGAACTCTGATGATGACTGCAGCTCAAAGAGTGGTCAGAAGAAGGTCAAACTCACACAAAGGTGCGAATCACACTCGTTTTCTATGATCATTATTTATTTATTTATTTTAAACATTTCTGCTTTAGACTCTTTGTACGTATAAACTACTGCTCAAACGTTTTAATTTTTAAAGAAACGAATCTTCTTCTTTTATTAGAGGTTAATCAACTGTGCCAGTGAAAATGTTTCACAAAGATTCAGAGAATCCTACAAAACATAAAATATCAAGCAGAGATGCTTTCAGCATTGGTAATAATAATAATAAAGTTTCATAAGCATATTAGAGTAATCACAGGAATAAACAAATATGTGAAAAGACAATTGTTTGTGTGTTTTTGCTCAGATAAATGCATCCTTGGTGAGCATAATGTTAAGCTTTTTTTTAATCTTACTGGAGCCTCCCATGATACAATATTTGAGATGCATTTTTAATGTTTAGAAAAACCAAATGATTTGCTGTTTGCCCGACAGTCCAGGCTACATTTATTTCCTTTCACCTTTCTAACCGTTTCTGTCAATAAAAGCAGCAAAATGCACAAATAAGCAGTAAGTTACTGGAGGCAGTGCTGTATATATGTGAATAAATCACAGCTGAAGGGTGTTGTTAGGCTCGAGGCGATGAGCTGTGATTTATTCACCATACAGCACTGCCTCCAGTGCCTTACTGCTTTTATAAAACGGTTACCACACAGTAAAAATTATATTAAAACAAAAAATACATGTATTGAAATGTTATTTGGTTAAATGCAGTAAATAAATTCAGAGAAGAGCTCTATTTTTTAACACCATATATGATATTTTCAGCGTGACTACACCTCTGTTTTCCGTCTTTTAGTTTTTGGGCGTAGCGTGA
>JAUCMS010000038.1:14829131-14846144 GCA_032357445.1 Enteromius radiatus
TTTAATACGTATAAATCCAACAAGTGTACAGTCTTCCCCATCTGAGCTCATTATGCTCACTCCCAAGCAGGCCAACCTATTCCTAAAGCCTGAAGAACGCCCCTTCAGGCCCTATAGTTGACTATAAAAAATGTAATCGTGATAACGAGGAAACAACTTTTGTTATGTTGAGATCACAAGAAAAATAAGATGTGATCACGAGAAAACAAGTTCGCATATAGCTGTTAAAGGGTTACTCCACCCCAAAATGAAGACTTTGTTTTTTTCTTTGTATTCTCATAGCTTCGTAAAATTACAACTGAACCACTGATGTGACATGGATGACTTCACCGATCTCTTGGCTCTGTTTCTGGACGTTGATTGGTTTAATACCATTGCTGTCTATGGGAGGGTCAGAGAGCTGTCAGAATGCATTAAAAACATCACAGCTCTTCTGAAGATGATAAAGGTCTTAAGGGTTAGGAACGACATGAGGGTGAGTAATTAATGACAGAATTTTCATTTCAACTCAACATGTGAATATTGACAGATAGGTGGAGCTGACAGAAGTTGTGTGATGTGACTGATGTGCTGTCGCGCGAGCCAATCAGTCAAGAGCTTACTGACACGTCCAGTTTGACACGTTGTATGTGAAGACCCTCGAGTAATCTAGAGTGATTAACCTGATGCTAAAACCTTTGCTTTTGGTGTGCACACACTAACAAAACGATTCGGACTCAACATTCAGAGTAAGTTTGGTGATAATAGTCAATTCTGAAAACTATGAACATTTTTAGACTGGAACATCACAATTTACTAATACTATTGCAATACGTTTCTGAAAACCATCAGAGCTCTTTCAGAAAACTAAAACACAGGATTGGACTGATTCAATACGAATGCTGCAGTACACTGTTAGTCCTGTACTAGTGTAAAGTCTATATACTGGGTACTACATGTAACTAGCCATCATTGCATCACTTATTTTACATCATTACATTTTCTCCAATGCTTTGTTTAAACCATACTGTGGTATTGTGGTTATGTCAAGACGGCTAGAGAAATAGACAATGATGTGTGTCTGAAATATGTTTCACAGGATCAAAGCATTTCCCAAGGCATCAGGTCAGGAGTAAGTGAAAGTTCCTCATGAGATATTTCACTTTCACATGTTTCATCCATCTCTCTTATCGGAAAAATCCAGCACTGTCCAGTGACTGGGGATATCCTGAGGTGTATGCAATCCATTACAGTATGGTATGTGGTTGAATTTCATCCATTATGAATGAGAAGTACATGAGATGGAGAGAACGGAGGGAGGGAGTAAATCAAGGAGTGGGAGAGAGACACTGTCTGATCTGGACACGGGAACGCTGAGCTGGGATTGGACGAGAAAAGGAATGGTATTTTGAATGTTTTAAATCTAATTTTGTTTAAATGTTGGCTCGAAAAACACTTTTGTTAGGACCAGGAAATACTTTAACTTTACTTACTTTATACTACTGAAGATACGGGGAGTAATGATTCACTTCATTCAGCAACTGATTAATCATATCATTGCAAATGCACTGATTTTGAAATATAATTTAAATAAGTATGGGTCATTAACCTACTCCAAATGTTGAATTATTGGGACAATATTTAAAACAAAACAAGAATAATATGAAGTCAACGCTTGTTTCTGTATAGCGTCTCCTGAACCTGAGACTGAATCCTGAAGTAGTCTCACATTGTTCGTTTTCTCAGCTAAGATTCTTCAGAGGAGGTGTTATACAATCTCTGTAAAAGAGAATGTAAAAGTTACCGAAGTGTCTCAAGATGTATTGAAGCCTTCTGAAAGAATTATCAATGTCTTTGAAGAAGCATTAAAGTTTCTACAGTATACACAGTTGATATGCAATACCCACTGGGCTCTGACATGAACAAACACGGCTAAGACTGATGACGTTTCTGACCTTGATTTAAAGAACAAGGCTGAGTCTAATTTACACACTGTTCTGTTACAGAGAACCATGGGAAACATTCCACCGCGACAACTTTATTAGACTGATGAGCCTGAAACAAGGCCACATGGTCTGCCACAAGATTCAGGTCTATACTTTAGTGTAATGGCAAAATAATATTCATATAGTATTCATATATATTTATTAAGAAATCTCAAAATTTGATGAACGTAATTAGCATAACGCAAAAACAATAAGCAATATTTAACATTCTGTAATATTACTCCTGAATCTTCAGTTTCAGTAATCTAATTACGCTTTACAAAATATCAGCTCCTCAAAGAAAAACATCCTTGCTGCTCTGGAAATAATATAATCCAATTGTTTAAAAGCATGTTAGAAATAATTAATTGAAAGGCTTAAAGAGTGAATATTCATTCAAGCGTACGCATGTGTTGTGATGAAGACGTAACTCAGGAGAGAAGAATAGTTGAGTAAATGATGTTATTTTTGTTTTCTGTGCGTGTTCTTGTAGCGTCGCAAAACTGAAGTTGATCCACTAAAGTCACATCACAACTGTTTTACCATGTTTTTACTATATTTCTGAATTATTTCAGTTGTGAAAGACAGATATCTTCATTAGTGTTCTGAAGATGAACGAAGGTCTTAAGGGTTTGGAACGACACGAGGCTGAGTAATTAATGACTGAATTATCATTTTGGGGTGATCTAACCCTTTAATATATTTTGAATCCTACTGTCATTTAAGCAACAAAGGGACTTTTTAATGGAAGGAAAGGCATGTTGAGCAGAATCAGAAGAAGGTACGCTTCATAGAAACAATGACTGTGACTGCACGCACTTCTTAGATTATACACCAAAGGACTTCTTCAGCCCCGATCCACAAGTTGAGCTCCAATAACAGAGTTACCACGGGAGCCTGGGTTATGTAACGTTACATAACAGACGGGCGGTATGAGTAATATTTTATAACACTAGAGACCCTGACACCATGGCATCATCTCTCCTTTGCTCTTTTCTCTCACTTCATCTCTCCTCTGATGTTGAAATCAATGGCGTTATTTTGCGGGAAGTCCCCTTGACGGCCATCGATGGCTCGGTATCAAACGAGCAGCCGTGTTTTCTCCTCCGCCTAGCGCTCCACCAGACACTCTGCTCATCCAAATTTTGATATCAAAGAGACATCAAATTCACCCCCACCCTCGGCTCCGCTCGCCCTGATTTCTTTCTTCCCTCGGTCCCCTCGAGTGCTAACAGGGTCAGGCTGGGGTCACGGCACAGATGCACGCCATCCACCAACAGGCCATGGCACGCAACCAATCACAGACAACAGACGGCAAAACCACCATCAGGATGCTTTTCTGAAGATAATGGATCTTATATTGCTGCAGATTAATGACTAAAACAACAACAGGCTCTTTGTTAGATCCGTCGTTATGAATATGAAAGCTACAAACTGTAGATACATAAACAGAAACAAAGAGCAGAAAACACAATATTCCAGCCAAACTACTGAAACATTATCCTCTTTATATATATATTTTTTCACCCATGATTCCCAGATTAACATGAAAGGAAAGTATAAACATTATCAAATGGAAAACAATAAAAAGGAATGATTTCATATAAAGTTGTGTTATTAGTCAATCCAAAATGGTTTCAGAAGTCAAACCGCTACAAATGATATTATCAGCAAAACAACAAAAACAAGTGAAAGGAAATGAAAAGTGAGCATGAATTGACATAAATAACATAACAGCTGACCTTTTATACAAATGCATTCACATGGTCAGTGTCACTAATTTAATTATTCCATTAGAAATTATTCATTTTAAATGATCGGTCTTATCTTTTAATAGCTTAATATAGTTTCATTTTAAGACTTAAAAAAGTGTAGATTTGCAGTAGAATTTAATTCCAACTTTTTACATTTTGAAGCTGATTTTTTAAATGTGCAATTAATATCTTAATTGATCAAGCTTATTTTTTATACAAAAACAAAACAAAACTTGAACTTCAGGATATCAACACTCTATTTGTGAACAATATGAATTAATCATTGTATAATTACTACTATAAAATATACTACACTCTACAAACCCAAACCAACATAATAAATTCATTCATTCTGCAAATAGATCTTTGATGTTATTTAAGAAATGCACAGTGACTTTAAGCATAGTCTGTCCATAAAACCTAAATAGATTTACAAATACACAGCACACAAATCATACTACTCTAAGATAAAAACACATAAAAACATCCAAACACAGTAAAGACACTCAAAACTATATTCATTGTTTACTCTCCTCATGTTTCTCTGAATCTGCATAACTTTCTTTATTTTTTGGAACATAAAAAGAATATATTTTGAGAAAAGTCTCAGAGTCACGTTTTTTTGGTGTTCCACAGAAAAAGGTGAAGAAATGAAGATGAGTAAATGATGATTCGTCGGTTTGTGAACTATCCCTTTAATATGTATTAAACTCGCTTGAAAACAACCCTTATTTTCATTACAAGCTGCTTATCAATAAACACCTACACACAAACATATGTTAGACCTACCAGACCCAGGTGCGTGGAGGAGCAGCATCTAAACCACAGACACTCCCTCTGTGCAGAAATGTGGAGAGATGCCACAATAACCCACAAAAATCTCATCCAGAATTATTCTGAGAGGATACAGAGAGTCGAAGATCACGACACACACAGACAAAAGCGGTTGGCTTTTTTTAACAAAAACGTGTCTGATTTAACATCTCGATGCACCGAGCAAACCCCTGGACGAGACGAGCTCCTCACCACACGTGTCCACGAGTCCGACAACCCATCGCTCGCAAGATCCGTTACTTTTCCCTACTGTCTTTTTGCCTAGCGCTAACTGTGCAAGTGAACCGGGCACACGTACAGGCCTGAGATCTGTGGCCATTGTCTCTGATTCCCCCGAGCTAGCGGACGACCGGATGGATGGACATTTGTGGGGGTTCCCGGATGGAAGGATGATGGACAGAGGAAGTTAGGGGCATACTGGGAACGGCGTGCAAGACAGAAACAGCAAAAGAGAGCAACCCCCACAATTCCAAGCACGGTTCGCCCTCCTGCATGTTCAAGCACGCATGGTGACACACACACTCACGACACACACACACACGCAGAATCACTTACCTTTCGTGCAAACCAACAGAATATCTGCAGCATTACACAAGAAAAGTGAAGGAATGAGGAAACGATAATCAACACACATCTCACACATGCTTTGATCCTGTCCTCCATCTGAACGCTCAGCCTCGATACCAACACACGAAACAAGACAAACTGATGGTTTTAAAGAAGATCAGAATGCAGGAGATGCAAGGAAAGGAAAATACGGTGATTGGAAAAAGTCAACGAGAAATAAGAGACTTCAAAGTTGAAAGACAGGGATTGATAGAAAGAGTACCAGCCTGATCGTTCCTCCTCCTTTTCCCGCGGTTTCGTTGATCCCACGTTTCTCTCGTTGCTCCGGGTCCTTCCTCCTCTCCGCTATCCCAGTCACATCTCTCCTCCCAAACCACGTTTTTCCTCTACCCATCCCATTTCCTACTGTTCATTCAGCACTCTCAACCGCTTTAGTTATGAATGCCAGAATCTGTGGGACGGAGCTGGAAAATGATTCAACGCAAAAGAGAGAAAACAATGATGAATGTAAGGGAAGTGCATAGGAGAGCGGACGGTGACCAGGCACCGAGACCAGTAGGAAAAGGATCTGTTGAAGGGGCCTGTTTTTTTCAGGGAGGCACGCAGAGGGGTGGGGGACCATTAGAAAGAGTGCGTCCAGGAGGGAGGAACACGGAGGAAGCTGCCAGGCTGCGAGGATGAGAAGAGAAGCACTGCAGCCGGCGGAGAGAGAGGAAAAGAGAGCGAGATGGTAAGGGCGCATGTGTACTCCAGCGACCGCATGAGGAGGTGGGAGGGGAGAGAATGACAGATAGAAAAGAGAGGCTGAGGGGTTCACGGGAGGGAGGGTAGGAGGAGGAGTGAGTTCAGGGGAGGGAGCCGGAATACATTTTCTTTCATTCGCTCTTTTGAGAGTTGAGGGCACGCTTGAAAAATGTTTTTTTTGCATTTTTTCAGTCTCGCCTTCTTCATTCCAGGGCAAAAATCAGCGTTGGGAAAAATGAGGATCTTCCAGCCTGGGCTTTCCAATTCTGCTCTCTCTCTCTCTGTCTCGCTGTCTTCCAGGTCATTTTCTCCACATGCACTTGAACTCCAAATCCTGTCTGCCGGCCCCTCCCCCCGACCTCTGTGACTCGCTCTCCTTCTGATAGAGGCTTGAAATAGTGCTCGCAGGCTGTAAGTGAGAGTGAGAGGGAGGAGGACGAGGGGGACAGAAAGGGAGAGATGTGGGGGAAGGACTCGGTGCAGAGAGTGTGTGTGTGTGTGTGTGTCAGACAGGGAGAGAAAACAAGAGGAAGAAACCCCGTGCACATACATGTGTGCAGTGACTTTGATTCTCAGAAATTACAGTGAGCCGCACAAAACATTAATTCTGGGAAGCAGTCTGAACAGGGGCATCTATTGTCTTCGAGGGGCCACCAGCCGCAGTCCTGGCTCTCTTCAAACCCCAGATGAGATAAGATAGTACGAGCAAAAGGAAACATTTCTTAATAACTTAGTGACACTAAGTGCAAGTTTTTTCTAAATAAATTATGGATTTTTAAAAATAATAATTTCACTGGAAAGAGTTATGAGAGTAGATGATTACAGATTTGAACCCTATCTTATTAAAACTTTAACTAAAACTTAATTTATTGTTGTTAGGACTAATTGAACTGGAACATGAACCGAGTCTGAAATAAAAGAAAATAAAAAATAAACTTGAAATGTAATAATTGTTAAATAGCCTAATCTCTTTCTGTCAGAACACAACTGATTACAATAATCTGGTGAATCTGGTCAAATATATCTGTCGCACTGAAGTAATGTAAAGTCAGCAGTGACAGGTACTGGTTGTTTGAGCAACAGAACTGCTTTTAAGTTTTGGGGGCATTTCTAATGTTAACATTTTGATTAAAATAGCCTACAGCTATTGATTTCCCAATGAAGGCAGAACCACTAAATGTCACACTGAAACCAAAAGTGTGACCGTAGAATCCATCTGTGAAATACCAAATTCATGCAAAATCACATTTTTTCGTATATAACTTTATTATCTATAAATTATTTGAATAACAGCT
This sequence comes from Enteromius radiatus, assembly GCA_032357445.1. Lineage (NCBI taxonomy): Eukaryota > Metazoa > Chordata > Actinopteri > Cypriniformes > Cyprinidae > Enteromius > Enteromius radiatus. The sequence goes on from JAUCMS010000038.1 coordinate 14,836,290, forward strand.
TGTCCAAAAGAAACAAACTATTGCTTTCCCTCCACCTTTGCTGGAAATGACACAATAACATGAGGAACGAAACATAAACCTTGACCTTGAATATAACTTTTTTTACCTGTAGAAAATCAAACCCAAGACGTCTTAAAAATATCAATGGAGTTAAGGGTGTCTACATGACAATTAGATATCAAACAGATTTAAGACAATTTCTAAAACGTTGGGTGTTAATTAATAGTTATTATTATACAGCAAAAAAATACTTAAATGACTTACATTTTAAATAACATACATATTCCCCATTGATACAGTGACTTACTCATGAAGACCGTATCAGAAATAATATACTAACATTACTCTATTCCTGCCATGTTAGCATAATATATGACAGAAATAAAACAAGTATGTAGTGCACTATTCACACCACAAACCGGCTGATATTCAAAACAGCGCCATTTCTTTTATACAACAGTTTAAAAACAAGAGCATAACAAGACTAACTAAGAAGACAGTATCTTCTCCACCTACAGTTGAGGAAAGAGTCTGCAGCACAGAGAAGCTCAGAAACCATTGAGGAAGTTCAATACTGCAAACATAAACCAGCATCATAGGAAATATTAACCATTACAGTATCAAGACAATGATAATCCATTCCAATGGAATGTCGCGGCGTCATAGGCAGGTGACATCAGTGACCAGGAAGCTATAAATACACCACAAGGTAAGACAAACGTCAGCCTTTCTGTCATTCGGAACCGTGCTCTGTGTTGTGTTTGTTTGCTTCCCCTGGGCTAGAGAGGCATCCACCTCAGTATACGGTGACCCTCTCTACCCAGTGCCCTCGGCACCACACTCAGGTTCCGCCCGAGTCTCTCGTAGCAGACCTGGGTCGAGAGCCACCCCTGCGGGGGTTTCAAAAACAGTTGGTCCACGCTCCTCCTGGTGGTGCGCCATCTCGAGTAGCCAATGGGTCCTGCAGACTGTAGAAAAAGGATATCGGATTCAGTTCACACATCTTCCTCTTCACTTTTGCGGCGTTATTCCCACAATAGTAAAAAAAGAGCAGGCTCTGGTTATGGAACAGGAAGTAGACACTCTTTTGAGGAAGGAGGCCATCGAGGTGGTCCCTCCTTATCTCATGGGTCCGGGTTCTACAGCCGGTACTTCATAGTTCCAAAGAAGGATGGAGGGCTGAGGCCCATCTTAGATCTAAGGCTACTGAACTGCTCAGTCAGTCAGCTGAAGTTCAGGATGCTCACTCTAAAACAGGTCGTGACTCAAATCAGGTCCGAGGACTGGTTTGTCACGATAGATCTAAAAGATGCATACTTCCACGTCTCCATCCTTCCATGTCACAGGAGGTTCCTGAGGTTCGCTTTCGGGGGCAAAGCCTACCAATATCGGGTCCTCCCCTTCGGTCTAGCACTCTCACCCCGCACGTTTACAAAAGTAGTAGATGCAGCTGTAGCTCCGTTGCGGCTTCAGGGCATCTGCATTCTAAACTACATCGACGACTGGCTAGTACTAGCAGAGTCGGAGAGGGAGGTGGTCAGACATCGAGATGTCGTCCTCGCTCATATGTATCAGTTGGGGTTCAGACTGAACGCCAAGAAAAGTGTGCTATCTCCAGCTCAGAGGACCACTTATTTAGGCATGATTTGGGATTCGACCACGATGCAGACACGAATGACACCAGCTCGAGTAGAATCGATTCTCAGTGCAGTCAAGAGAGTGAAAGAAGGCCGGTCACTCACTGTAAAGCAGTTCCAGAGACTCCTGGGCCTGATGGCAGCAGCGTCCAACGTAATACCTCTTGGCCTGCTGTACATGAGGCCTCTACAGTGGTGGCTCAGGGCCAAGGGCTTCTCCCCGAGGGGAAATCCACTCTGCATGATCAAGGTCTCTCGACGATGTGTGCGAGCCCTAGATATGTGGAGGAAACCTTGGTTCCTGAATCAGGGCCCGGTGCTGGGAGCTCCTTGTCGCCGTGTGACACTAGCGACAGATGCTTCTCTCACCGGCTGGGGAGCGGTCATGAGAGGCCGCTCAGCCCAGGGCCTGTGGACGGACCAGCATCTCACATGGCACATCAACTGCCTGGAAATGCTGGCCGTGTTTAGAGCTCTGAAACACTTTCTCCCAGGCCTGAGAGATCAGCATGTGTTGGTGCGCACCGACAACACAGCAGTGGTCTCATACATCAACCATCAGGGGGGTCTGCGGTCAAGGTCACTATACAAACTGGACCGCCAGATTCTCCTGTGGAGTCAGGGGAAGTTTCTCTCGATGAGAGCACTTTACATTCCTGGCTACTTGAATGTAGAAGCAGACTACCTGTCGAGATAGGGGCCGAGGCCCGGGGAATGGATGCTTCACCCCAAGGTGGTGAAGCAGATTTGGAAGAAATTCTATCGAGCAGAGGTGGACCTCTTTGGGCGCATTTCTGAATACTAAATGTCCCCTCTGGTTCTCCCTAGCTCCTCCAGCTCCTCTGGGACTGGACGCTATGGTACAGCCTTGGCCGAGGCGACGGCTGTATGCCTTCCCTCCGATAGCTCTGCTTCAGGGAGTTCTGGCAAGAGTTCGCCGGGACGCGGTCAATCTACTGCTAGTAGCGCCGTTTTGGCCTGGTCGAATTTGGTTTTCGGACCTGATATCTCTCCTAGATGGGCCTCCTTGGGAGTTACCAGTCAGGACGGACCTTCTCTCTCAAGCGGGGGGTACCCTCGTGCACCCTCGCCCAGAGCTGTGGAAATTACGAGTGTGGCCTCTGAGGGGGCACAACTCGTAGCCGCAGGTCTCTCAAACGAGGTTGTTGAGACCATACTCCAAGCCAGAGCTCCCACTACGAGGAAGTTGTATTCCTTGAGGTGGAACTATTTCGCCTCATGCTGTAGAGACCGTCAGCAAGATCCTGTTAACTGCCCAGTTGGTACAGTTCTTGAATACTTGCAGACCAGATTCTCTACTGGGATAACCCACTCTACCTTGAAAGTGCATGTGGCGGCGATATCAGCTTACCACTCACCTTATGATGGTAAAACAGTGGGCAGACATCCCCTAGTAAAACGCTTCCTCCAAGGTGCGCTGAGGATAAGACCGACAGTACAATCTCGTGTCCCCAAGTGGGACCTGGCGGTGGTGCTGGAGGCCCTTACTAAACCTCCTTTCGAACCTATCGAAGAAATCTCTGAGCGTCATCTAGCTATGAAAACGGCGTTTCTGCTAGCTCTCACGTCTCTAAAAAGAGTAGGTGACCTGCAAGCCCTGTCGGTGGCTCCGTCTTTTCTAGAGTTTGCACCTGGTATGGCAAAGGGATTTCTGTACCCCCGAGCGGGTTACAGTCCCAAGGTCCCTACAGTAGCACCACGGCCAATCGTACTTCAGGCATTTTATCCTCCTCCCTACGGGGATCCAGGCCACGAGAAGCTACACCCATGTGTCCAGTTCGAGCGCTGGACACATACGTCCATAGATATGCCTTATGGAGAAAGTCGGACCAATTGCTTGTGTGCGTTGGTTCGCCAAGGAGAGGATGCCCTGCCACCAAGCCCGCGATCAGTCGTTGGATTGTTGAGACAATCACGACTTCATATGAGTCCTCTGGTCTCCCCTCACCGATGGGTGTCAAGGCTCACTCGACTTGTGGTATGGCGGCCTCCAAGGCCTTCCTTGCAGGTGTCCCTATATCGGACATCTGCAACGCTGCGGGCTGGTCCACCCCTTCTACCTTTGTCCGGTTCTACGGCCTAGACTTAGGTAGTACCCCAGGCTCTTCGGTTCTCTCGTCCTGATGATGAGTCACAGGTCAGGGACTTGAAACTATGGGGGCGTGGGCATCTCGTTCCCAAAGCGTTATGACGCAGCTCGAGTTCCCGAAAAGGAACGTCTCCAGGTTATGCATATAACCATGGTTCCTTCAGGGAACGAGACGCTGCATCTCGAGGCCTTACTTCCGGCATCCCTGACAGTGCAGTTCTTCATGACTTGAGGCTGACGTTTGTCTTACCTTGTGGTGTATTTATAGCTTCCTGGTCACTGACGTCACCTGCCTATGACGTCGCGACATTCCATTGGATTGATGCAACAGCATATTCACACGGCGGTCACGCAGGGGGCGTTCCCAAAGCGTTATGACACAGCGTCTCATTCCCTAAAGGAACCATGGTTATATGCATAACCTGGAGACGTTTTTATACAGTAACTGTTACAGATAGCTTCTTTATTGTTCGTAATATTTCAAGACAAACAGTTGCTGGATTTATTCAGTCTAGGTTTACTTCATTATCTGTGCATTTTTTCAAAAAAGAAACATTAAAATATAATCCTCAAATTCAAGCGATCTTTTAATCATGATTGTATTGCATATGTTTCGAATGAAACATATAAAGCTTTGATTAAAAAGCTATGGAGCTATCAGAATATAATCTTTAGTAACAGCACACTGAGCAGAAGGTTATTCCAGAGCAAACATCATGAAGATTTCCTTTTGATCCAAGAGTTTTCAATACTGGGTGAATTATTATAATGGTTTAGTCGTTGTTGCGAGGATCAAACCACTGGTCCTCTAGTTATGTTTGTTTTTATTAACCACTACAGCGTAATACAGCTACAAAGGTTCTACTAGCAATATATTATGGGTTTCTCTCAGGTACTGTAGTCAGACTCCACAGAAGCAGCCAGGTGCACACGTGCATCACTCTGGTGCTGATAAAGCGCTGTTTTTCATTACAGAATGCTTGTACATCTATCTTTTGTTGCCTTTATGCTCATTTTCTCCACTCCTCTACTTCCCCTTGGTCTCCAAATAAATCAGTCATAATGACAGAACTGCAAACAGAGCTGGGTTTATACAGCTCGAGCCTGAGATCATACAGCCACACAGATCTGAAGCCAAAATCAAACCATATCACAACAGTCTCCTCTAACTACAGCGTGGCATGGTTTGTATTGTGTCTATCATGGCAGAAGAAAGAGGTTCAGGTTGGTGTACAAACAGTGCAGGTGGAGGAGGTGGATATTCAGCACCCTCTGCTGGTTGATGCTGGCTCAGTAATTAACCGAAAGACAAAAAAATGAGAAATATCTGTTTTACTTTATTAATCAAACATTTGCTTCATGCAACCTATTTTTAAAGCAGCTACATTTGAGATGGCTGAGCTGTATAATTCATGGCCCTTGCCCCTCAGGTCACGTGTATTGTACTACCTTTGTAAATGTGTCGTGTTCTGATTGGTTCCTTGTATTGGATGCGTCTTGTTCTCATTGGTTGGTTCTGTCTTGTGTTACCTCACCCTCTCTCTTACACTGTTTAGTCTATTTCTTGTTTTCAGTTCAAAAAACTGTCACTGCCACTGTCAGTTTTTTTTTTTGTTTTTTTTTACAGGAGAAAGTGTTATTATAGATTATGGACTCATATTTTGGCAAGAAGCCTCAGTGATGGATTTATTTCTCACTTCACAAGACACTAATTGTTGGACTGGAGTGCTGTGGATTATTGTGATGTTTTTATCAGCTGTTTGGACTCTCATTCTGACGGCACCCATTCACTGCTGAGGATCTATAGGTGAGCAAGTGATGTAACGCTAAATTTCTCCAAATCTTTTCTGATGAAGAAACTCATCCGCATGATGCATGGCCTAAGGGCGAGGATATTTTAAGAACATTTTCATCTTTTGGTACACAAACCAGAAAACATCTTGAATTTGTGAATTTATCTTTGGGAAACAGCATCAAATGCATCTTCACAAAGATATGACGAAGCCTACAGCTCAGAGTACAAGTACAATTATTATTCATAGGTCACAGAATCACAAAAAAATATAGAACCGAATATAGTATTGTTTTGAGAGATATTAATCATACAGAAGAAAGCCCAGACTATTGACCAGGACAGTATCTGTGGCAGAAAACATCTTCAGCATCAGTTTGCTAAGAGCTCTGAAAGAAGAAAATAAAAACGTTAACAATTTTATCTCAACTTTCCATGTTGTTTTCTTTTATATTATATTTTTTGGTTTTGTAACCACTTCAGAACTGTTAAACGGAACGGTTCTCACTCGGCGGAAGCGCTGATCCGTTCCTCCAGACCATCAATCATTCTTACATACTTGCTGAAGACCATTTGTGTGAAACTATTAAGGGTTCTTTATAAACAGGAAGAAAACAGTGAGGTTTTTATTTGGTTTGTTAATTAGCAGTACAGTTGTAACAAAGATAATAACCATACAATATAAAACAAAGACATATTTGATTTTATTCTGTGCAGATAAACACGCAGTTTTCTTACTTTTGTGCTTCATCAAGCTTCTTCTGGGTTAGTTGTCCACTGTCAGTTAACTCTTTCATAAAAATGCTTTTCACTTCACCCCAGAGCCTATTAAATATGAGGTACATTTCATTTGATTGATGATGTAACTAATTGCTCTCTTTATTATAGCAGACAGCTGAAAGGCTCACAGATGTTGTAAAATGATCACATTTAAAAACTAAGAATAAAATACCTTGCTGCATAATATTATTACAAATTAAATTGTTTTATATGAAAATGTCAAATCTAGGATTAAACATTCGGGACTGAGTCTGCCGAGCAGAAAAGTATTTGTTTCACTTTACCTTGATGATTGTTCAAGTCCATCATTATTAACATTTCTGTTGATCTCAGTGAGAACTCGGTCCCAGATCTCAAAACATGTTGCTTTGATTTTGCTGAACATCAACAGAGAAAGTTTTAGATTTCAACAATAAATTACTTTTGCATTTCAGTGGATCCTCAGCAGTGAATGGGTGCCGTCAGAATTAGATTACTAACAAATGATCAAATTTTCTTTTCACAAGACACTAGCTGATGGATTGGAGTCGTGTTATGGATTATTGTTTTGTTTTTATCAGCTGTTTGGACTCTCATGATGGCACCCATTCACTGCTGAGCAAAGGGTGCATTGCTAAATTTCTCTAAATACATTCTGAAGAAAAACACAAAGTCATCTGCATCTCAGAGCAAACATCAGGCCTTTATATATTATACCTTAAATGTTTCAGTGGGTCCTCATGCTCCACATTTGATGTCATCTGGTATTTCTTGTTTATGGAGACATGCAAAATTTCATTACTAATAATATTCCATATTTCATAAAGTGCACCCCTGGAAGACAACAGAATAGGAAATTATTACATTAATGATCAACTGGTAATGCTGAATCGCCACATAATCTTTAGTTTATCTACATAGTTATTGTTCTGTGTACTGTGTTTTTGCTTTATGGCAACTACATCATATTAATAATGCTCAGATTGCTTTAACAGGAGAGTGTGAGATAATGTGTTCTTACTTCAGATTGGACAAGATGTCCTTGCCTACTAACTCAGTGAGAGAGTCTTCAGCGTCAATAAAAAAATCATTAACTTTAGACATCCCAAGGCCATTTTCAGACAATCTTTCATAAATTGTAAGAGGGTATACTGTTGCCATCTTCATAATGGCCCTGTCAAACACAAAGCCGAGGAGATGGTTGTACGTCTATGAATCCATATTCAAAGGATGTTCAAACTTCTTAATGTTTTAAACTGGAGCGCAATACAATCATAAGACACAGCTTATGCTTTTATACCCACACAATAAGCATAACCGCATTATGAATGATTAATGGATTTTAATCCATGCATATTTACTTAAATCATGCCTCAGGGTATGTGGTCTCAGTTATTAGTCATACAAAGTTATTAATGCACAGTCATTTATTATGCACTGAATGAAAAGTACTGTCATACTAACCAGTTAGATTGATTGAATCTGTCATCTCCAAAAAGCCCATTACCCCATCGATCATATTCTAGGGCTGCATTGTCAAAAAAGTCACCAAAACGCTCGTCTGCCCAACTATAAAGGAAAAGAAGTTAATACTGTCATAGTTATTACAAGATAATAAACACGCCATTGCTTTGATATGGCTCCTGGTGTTATTTGTACTAAAAGCAACACTTAAACCAAACTTAACTTGGTCAAATCGTCAAAGCTTTAAAGGAACAGATCACCCAAAAATTGATATTTTTGAAAATGTACTCACCCTCAGGACACCCAAGATGTAAACTGATTTGTTTATTCATTAGGACAGATTTGGAGAAATTGAGCATTGCCTTGTTCTTCACTCACCAATGAATCCTCAGCAGTGAAGAATGAGATCCAAACAGCTTACAGAAGAATCATTTAAGAATCATTAAGACGTTTTTCGCTGTTTTCAAGAAAAAACAAAAATGTCCAAAACAGTTCTAAACAAAGATGTTGGTGTTTTGAGGCGACAGGACTGAAGGGGATGGCACTTTTTTTGCTGGAGAAAGCATTTTTATGGATCAATATTTTGGCCAGATGCAGTGGTTTCAAGTTAAAATGCCTTAAACATGCACAGATGTTCATTTCACAGGAGATATTATTATTAAGGATTGATTATTTGTGTGGATTATTTGGATATTTTTATCTGATTCTGACGGCTTCATTGGTGAGCAAATTATATAATGCTAGGTTTCTTACAACCAAATTAATCTATTTATCAAAATTAAGACATTAATCCATTATGACGGCAAAATTTCTCACACTAAAAGGGTAAAAACAATGACTATTTTCTCTTTATCCTTAGAAGGACTAAATATTATGATATCAGACTTTTTTAATTACGCTGAAGAAAATGACTTGAGAGCCAAACTTCTAGACATCACAACAGGGACAGTAAAGACTGCTCGTGTCCATCCTTGAGTGGAAGATTAATCTGTGTCATCTGTGCATACATGAGATAAGAAATACTGTGGCGACGGCAGATAGACCCCAGAAGGTACACACGTAAAGAAACGCTCTGAAACCAGACTGGAATTAGTCCAAGAGATCGTTCTCTGAGGGTGAGGTCATTTTCAGAAAATGTTCATTTTTTGGATGAACTGTTCCTTTAAAGTGCTTTGCTTGCATTACAACTAAATAGAATTTTTCTCACGTCCAGGCTTGGAGTCCGGTCTCTGGGCTAATAAACATATGATATTTCTCCGTATCTTTCAGCACTCTCAGCTCCTTCCATCTCCTGCAACCCAAACAACTCAAAACTTAGTCAATTACAAGACATCAGTTCTTTTGCACATTCATCATGTCACTTTATGATGTGAGACTACATTCTACATAAAGACGACTACATAAATGCGCTATATAAATAATGGTGACTTGACATTCAACTGTTGTCATCATAGTCCTACCTTACAGCAGTTATATATCTGTGATGGAAGGGTTGGCTCTCGGTGTACTCCAGGAGCTCATCCCAGTAAAAAGCAAGAACTCCGGATGCAGTTCTGTCAAATACACAGTTCGTAAGCACGCAGATTATAGAGTCACTATGATTAGCAAACATACAGCTTAACACATCAGTATTTTGTGTGGATTTAAAGATGAGTATGGTATGAAAACATTAAATATGTAAACAATTTTCTATATTAACAAAAAAATCAAAACAGAAAATAATGTGCTTCACGCCTTTACCTCAGTGTTATTAGAAACTCATCCTTCTCACTCTTCCTATCTAAGGTGGAAATTTCCACGATCTTCTTTCTGAGCAGATCCACGGCCATTTGTGCACTAAAACATACGATTGAGAACTGAAAGCTGGACTCAGATTAAGATTTGTCATCTGAGTGTTATTTGACATTTTAGAAAACAGTACCTGCGTGATGCAATCATCTTAAATCAAGTATCATTGATGTGTGCTTTAACATACGTCAAAACTAGTGATGCAGGGGTCGGGTATTTCTCCAACCCGCGGGTCCCGCTTTTATGAAATTAATAGGACCGCCCCAGCCCGCCCCGCACCACTGTATCTATTTTTACAACCCGCC
>JAUCMS010000038.1:14850504-14867342 GCA_032357445.1 Enteromius radiatus
TCATGGACATCTTGGATGACATGGGGGTGAGTAGATTATCAGCAAAAGTTTTTTGAAAAGTGAACTTATCCTTTAACCGCTCTCCTCAAGAATAAACAAAAATCATCCACAAAAACATGCTATATTTCAGCCAACAAAGTGTCTCAGAACGAGGCAGTTCACCATGATCGCGGATATGAATAAAAAACAGGTCTTACCTTTGCGTTTGCAGAAGTTCAGTCTCATCAGGATATCTGAATATGAGATAAAAGCTCCACACGTCCAGGAACAATCTTCTAATGACTCTAGAGCAAACAAACAACGATTATCAAGAGAGCATATCATCAACATCAAAACAAAAAAAGATGACTTTTTCTGTTTTTCTGGATTTTTATTACATTGTCTCACCGCAAAGGCAGTAATAGATGGTTATCTTTGCTATTGGTCTTCTCCTCTTCAGTGACTCGAGTAAGTAAATACAAAATTTCACGAGTGATGCTCTCCAAAATGGTTTTTCTGCAAGACAGACTTAATACATTAATATTTACATAGTAAACAAATATGAGCCTCACACAGATGCTTTATGTTTCCTACCTGTTATAGGATAAATAACCCCCTTCAAGAGTAAGGATTATACGGTTAACTCTGTGAAGAAACCTGTTGACCTCGTCAATCTCAAAGCCCACTTCAGACAGCTTCTCATACACAGGAAGAGAGTAAACAACCGCGCTTTTGACAACAGCCCTGTCAAACACGCAAAACAAACTCTTTCATTTTTAACCGTCACTAACATTGCTTTAGGTTCTGTCAGATGTTATTAAATATGTCTCCATGTTTGACTAATTGATCACGTGTCAGATATGTGCTTGCATATTCATTTGCCATAAATAATGAGACATTTCATTTCAATAATTCAAATAAAAACAGTTAAAATGAAGTTTACCAGTTAGACTGATTGAATCTGTCCAAACCAAGAGCTGCATTTCCATGATTATAATATTCCTCAAAGAACGGACCGAAACATCGTTCAGCCCCGCTAGGACAGAAGATTAGAGATGAACACTCAACAGATCTTCAGATTAACACACGGACAGAAGATCATTACACTTCAAGAGATTCTAGTGAAACAATTAGATCAGTCGCGGCAGTAATTCTGTATTGGTTTAAATTCCACATTTTAAATCTTCTTCTTCCTTACTTAAAGAAACTTCTCCTTGAATCTGGGTCTAAAAGCACATGATACTTTTCACTTGAGTTTTTCAGCTCGGTCAGCTCTGCCCATCGCCTGTAACACACAGAAATGAATAAATATTTGACTTTATTTTCTTATATTTTTGCGCATCACTGCACTCTCACTTCGTTGAATCCAGGTATTTTGTGTGAAACGATGGGCTTTCAGTGTGTCCCAAAACTTGATCCCAGTAAAACACAATCAGTCCAGACACAGTCCTAAAATACAGAATATTAAAATACAGTCTATTAAAATAATCAATTGAGAAAAAACATATTGTAAACAGATCAAGTACAATAGGTTGAAGCCATTTACCTTAATGAAATAAGGAAATCATTCTTCTCCTTTCGTCTTTCCAAAACTGAAATTTCCAAGGCTTTCTGTCTGATCTGATCCATAACCATCTGCACACTATGGACAAGATGTAGATGCTCACTATCTAACATGAAACCAAATCAAATGAGTTTATGGGTGCAATACTCTCAATATGGAGCACAGTTATTGAGTTTAGATGCTCTGGGGTCTTAAACAGCTCTTACTCCTCATGAAGCTGGAGAAAATCTGTTTTTCCAATCTCCACAACAGCATCTACCCCCGCTTCAAACATCTTCACCAGCTGAGACTTCACCGCCCTGTTCAATGAATTACACACCGTCACCATTTAATACACCACTTAAACCAAGTACAGGTCATAGTGAGGTCATACGCCTTGGCCAGGAGGTGACTGAAGAACTGCATGGGTTTACTGGAGACCGGAGGAGCTCCTGGAAGATAGTAGGACTCCACTTCTCTAATAAACAAGTCACATGAATAAATCAAGTTATGAGCAAAATCTGACATGGATGGTGGATTTGTAGGTCATTACGTTCAAGGCACGAACATCTCTCAGTGAACGCTTACTTCCAGATGTCTGCTATTGTGTCGTTTTTTAAGGTCTCGCGGTAAATCTTTATATACCTGTAGAAGAAAAGCACATGGCTTTCAGAGAACTGCTCAGAAGTAAACCAGATCCGTTACTGTCTTGACTGTTAGATAGTGAAACTCTTACGGAAAGAAAAACTGGTCAAACACCTGCCGAATCGTCGTCCCGAACGCACCACCAGCCATTAACCTGAACAATCTCCTGAGAATCAAAAACAAAAATTTGAAATTTATATGGTTTGTTTTGTTATTCTTTATCGAATATGTTCGTTTCACGCTAAGAATGACAACTATAGCTTTATAAGGCTGTAGAAATGTAAGATTATTCTGAGAGAACTGAGACGTCCACATCAGAGTAAAAATACTGATCTAAATCACTCTTATTGGAGTAATTCAGACCTCATGAAAAGGTTAAAAAGACAAGTAATACTCAATAATATCTTTGATTCTGTCACAGAATTAAGCTGATAATGAACTGAAACTGAGTAATGACACTTTTGTCTTTTAAAAGCTGGTTTAAAAGCAGTATTTGTTTCATAAACCAAACTAACCACTGAGGACTATATCACAGTAAACACAGACACTGCTAACAGGGCAAAGAAACCTCTCTGAAGAACAAAGAGCTAACCCTCAACTATCAAAAAACACCCAAATTATAACACAGTTAATTAAGAATGAGGCATTATTAAAAACCTTGGTGAATCGTGTTCTTGACATGAGCTCAGAATAAACACTGCTTATTATTGTTAATATAATGACGGCGGACACTTACTCCTGGCTCTGTCTAACACTCTCAATATCTTTCAGAGGTTTCGCCAGCTCTCTTAAGGCTTTCGTGTATCCTTGAATAGAAATCCTGTAAAATGAGAAAATAAAGTTTATGATTAGGTAACAGCTAACCCAATTCAACAGCAGGGTATAATCTATAACTGCCCTTACCTTGATTTTCTGAACTGATCATCTCTCACTAATTTTTCTGTAGCGTTTCTGACTTTCTCCAAGAAGTCTAAAAAGACTACAGTCCCAGAATTAAGGATTCGTTCTCTTAAGTCATAATAAGATTCATCACTCTGCACACCTTCAAAATCATGAACAGAACGAGTATTAGCAAGCACAAAACACAGAGCAAATTCATACACAGCTACTGCTTTTCTCTAAAAAATCTAGTTTCAGTTTAAAGACAGGAAAATTAATACAATACCAGAGCAGCAGAGAAACACAGTTACACTTAAGATGGCCAAAATCTTCTTCATGTTTCTGTTTTGTGCTGTAAGAGAGGAACAAAGAGAGGGAAGGATTCAGAAAACCAAAGTCAACGGATGTCTGCTTCGTACTGAATATTATTGAAGCCTGTGCTCACAGAAAAGCCCTGACGGCGTGACTCTCGGGGCTAAACAAACATTCATCCGTTAATATTTGAAGCTTTAGTCCAGTTGGGTCTCATCGATTGTGATCATTCTGACTAACTTTCCACAGGAAATGGCTATATTATTAATACTGAGCACATACATAGCACATTTAGATGAGACTAGCTTCCAAAGATAGCATTACTCAAGATATTAAATCATAACAAATATCTTAACCCTAAATTACAAAGACATGTAAAGGCATGAATTATGTCTTATTCTCTAAATGAAGTCACTTTTTAATGTTCAAATGTAATATAAATGTGATAAATAGACATTACGTTTGAATAATTAAACCTTACAAATCCTCAGACAAAAGACAAAAACATATTTCCAAAAGGATTTTAAATATTAACTAACATGTAACATATTAACATTATTTATTCTTGTTATTGATTAGTTCAGTTCTTTCTTTCAAGTAATAAACAGCTGATAGTAATATTCACGCTAATAACTCGGACACTAAAGTGTTACCAATATTCTTAACTCACCAAAACATTTCATAAAAAAGCATGTATTTTAAAGATTTCTATGTTAAATCCATTATTGTATTATCTATAAATGCTCCAGAGTCCACACACAGCATTAGGCTCAATGACATGAGCATTAACTGCAATTAAATGACAGAAAACAGTAAGAGTAATCCCTTACTTCACTTTTTTCAAAAAAAAAATTAAGTTACTGTAACTAATTACACTCAACGCCGTTTCCACACGGACTTAAAACACTTGAAACAAAAACCAAGACTACTCTTTGTTCAAATATTTTTGTATCTTTATTACATACAGAACATCATAAATAAAAAAAAGTGCGTAGAAAAATTCAACAGATTTAGAAATTCTTGTATACAACTTTATACAAAGATTGACTCTGAGTGGGATCACGTTCAGTGATGGGATCACGCCGCGGTCTTCATTTTTAATAAGAAGCACACTTCAATTCTGTACAAAATCACGAGGGAAGAGGGATCCGGGAATTCTCTGGAAAAACAAAGAAATGAAACAAACAACCCCTACAGTCACATTGCATAAAATCAAAGCTAGAGCGGGATTCTCCCAGGATTCATTACACTATTGTTTGTACTGTAACTAACTAGCTGTCACTGATGTACTGAGGTAGTCAACCCAAGCGGAGACGAACGTCGGTCTAAACGTGCTGCGAGAGGAAGGGTATCAAAAGAAGACACATGGCTGTTTCCAGCTGATCCCGCCATTCATCAATATTTCCTTAAATATGTCTGCGCTGACGATCAGACTGGGATCTTTTACACTACACAAGTCATCCTAATGTGTAGAGTATTACAGCTGACCCCCAAAAGACTGGCCTCAAGACATAAAAGCACATAAAAACAGTTCTTAAAACTAATCTGTCAAATATTGGGCTTTGTATATGCATTCAGAGCAAAGAGAGTCTAGTTTAAATTAATGTGCCAGTCAAGGGTGTTAAATTTGGTTTTAAAATGTGTTATAAGGTTCATTTGCACTTCCTAAAAAAGAAAGAAAGAAAAAAAACCCACTGAGAAATATGCAAACGTCAATATTCTGGATCCTGTTAGAAACTAGATGTGGCAAGATTGTTCATGGTTTGACTTAAAAAGTAGAATATGTACAGTGCTTACATTTCCAAAAAAACAAAGAGAGCAAAGATTATTAAGGTGCTGTTGAGAACGACCTATAACAGGAAGTCCTCTTGATTCAGTAGCAAAAATAATCAAATTTCAGGGTATCCTCCGCTATGAAAACCTCTCTACATTAATTCTGACACTAAAGGATCCTTCCAGAATACTTCTACTGCATTACCAGCCACCGACGGCAAGATTCGAAAGGCATGCTGGGACAAAGTAGCATAAGGACAGGTGAAATAGTGAAGTAAAGGGCATTCTTTGAGGTCAGAATTTTTAATTGTTGAATCCAAGCAAACAGCCTCGTCCACTGCAGGACATTACTGGGTTGTTGAATGTTGGGGCAGGAACACGTGAGGTAACCCATCAAGGCTACACACCTTGCCAAATAATCTCAATATTGTATTTCCTTCAGAATAAATTCATCTCCGCACCATGAAGCACCTGTAACGAGTGTCTTCCTTCATAAATGGCCTCCTATACCAAAATATCCCCTCCTAAAGCTCGTCTCCCCGCGCATCTAAACATGCGGCTTCAGTTCAGGAAGTGTCGGCAGCGCCGGGCGCCGCAGTTACAGTGCAGTTTGCTGTTCTCATCTTCAATGGGGAACTTGTAGTCGTAGGTGAGCTCCTCTCCACGATAAATCTTCCGCAGGGCGAATATAACGATGTGCTTCTGGCCCTCCACGTTGATGACTCTTGAGTAACAGTTAGGGTCGCAGGAGTGATTTATGAATCGTGCTGCGTTTCCGTGCATGGTGGCGTCCACCACATCGAAGTCATCGATGCGAAACATGTAGCAGCCGATGCCCTGAGGAAGGAGAGCAGCAGGAAATATCACTGCAGTGCAAGAGGATAAAGATGTTTCCATCACAATGGGAGAAATTTCTCTTACCTTGCTGTCGTAGTATTTTTCTCGTTTGTCGGTGAGAACTGCGCGGATAACGTTGCCGGCGTACTCGATCACCATCTCTCCAGCCTCGATGTTCCTCTTGCAGAAAAGACCTCGGCCGTGTATAGCGGATCTGTCATGAGAGGAGTAATTGTGGGACGTTCACTCCATCTTTGTTATTGGCATGGGATTCATCGTTAAGCGATTTTACACAAAAATGTTATGCCCTACCTGTACACTCCCACGGCCTCTTTAGAGGTTTTCTCCAAGTGTCTGAACCTCATAGCCATTGGTAACTCTGTACTTGTGGCTCGTCTAAAGAGAAGTCGAAATACAAAGAAAATAAAAATGAACTGACTTTACATTCAAATTTAAAGGTATAGTTCAGCAAAAAAAATAGAAAAACGTTTTGTCATTAATTACTCACCCTCGTTCCAAACCTGTATTTTAATGTTTCTGGGCCTTAAATAAATCAGTTGTGTTGCATCAAAAATATCTTAATTTGTGTAACAGAGATGAACGAAGGTCTTGAAATGAGGCTGAGTAATTAATGTCAGGTTTTTTCATTTTGGGTTCTCTTTGTCTTACCTGCTGGATTTTAGCATGACATCATCCTCTTCATCATCACATGGCCTTGACTCAGGAAGCTGACGATGTTGTGATGCCAGGAAATTAAACATATCAAAGGTAGATTTGCTGTGGGGAGGGAGAAAGTCCATTTTTCATTTCCACATTTCTAATGGAACAAATAAAGCAACTGAAAGTCATATGTGGGGCACCCCTGAGTTCACCGATACTCACCGCACATAGACCTCTGCGCGGGCACAGCCGCTGGGGTTTATTGGCAGCTCTTCTTCCGGTACTTCGTGCTGGTGGAAACGGAAACGGTGTTTCTGGCAGAGAGAAGCACCCTGCAGCTGCTCCAGCAGGAAGAGCACAGCGTCGTGGAGGACGCCCAGAACCCTGGCACCACCGATCCTGTTGAAGGGAAACTGCTCTAGCCGACAGCCGACCCGTGCCTCCTGGACACCATCCATTACAGCCTTCCACGCCACTGAGAAAACACCAGAGAGGAAACATAGAACCATGTGCCAAAGTGAGAAATGACAGCGTCACTACAAGGGTTATCAATACTGACCATCCATGCTGTCTGCTTCAACGCTAAAGCCATCCTCGCTGGTAATCTGGAAGCGCAGGTGGGGCAGATACTGGCTGGAGCACTGATCCTGTTTGCCTGGTGATGGAGAGTCCTCATCTGAACTCCAACCTGAAGCAGTTACACACGCAGTGACCTTTAAGCCTCTGTTCAGCCAATTCAAACTCTTTAAGGCAATGTGTCATATTCACCTGCATAGGGGGCCCAGTCTGAGGAATCAGCATGTTTGTAGCTCAGACACTGAGCTTTAGCACCGTCCCGTGTGTCACTCCCCTGCACCGAAGACGAAGCCAAGTCATTCGAAGTAATTCTAAAAAAATAAAAAAGGGGAAAAGAATCATTATGTGTGGCCCTATGAAATATTTTATTTTTTTCCAAATTCTGTTTTTTCCCGTTTAAATTTTTCTGGAAATGTTTCTTTTTAAAAGTTCAATTCTATTTTATTATCAAAAGGCATGTCTAATTAATTCAGATCATGAAACACATTTTCACATCAATTAAGTTTAATAAATATGACATGTTTAGGGTCCTATGAAATGTTTTAATTTATTAAATTTTGTCTTAAAGTAGTATTATGAAATTATTTCCCCTCAGAAATTCTGTGTTGTGTATTTAATTTTTTCTGGTTATCAAATGAAAGCATAAAACTTCAGTTTCATTTATTTCTTAATATTGAAAATTAAGCAAACTTTATTTTTTGCAGAGGGGAATTACAAAAAAAAACATAGAAGAAATGTGTGATTATTCCTCTAAAAAAATTATGTTTTTTGTATTTTGTTATTTAGTAGGCTAGTAGTGAGCTGTGTGTACATTCTACTGAAAAACAGTAATAGACATAATGACTTTAATGATGATGTTAGTGTGTTCATGTCGACAGACGCTGAGAACACGGCGAGCGTCACGCACTTCAGTGTGTGTCATAAACAAACCATTCATTAACAGAGACATACACAACATACAGGATTCATAATATGGCTGAATATTTACAGAAACTAGTCCATATCGAGATTTGATTTAAGTGTAATAAATCACTTTTGATGAATTCATTAAAAAATTGACAAATTCTGTGACATTCTGTGTTAAACTGAAATGTTTTATGAGTGGATTCTGCGATTCTGTCCACATTCTGTCCATGTATTTAAGGATTCTGGCCGTAAATTATGGTTATTTTTGGTAAAACAAGTAAATTTATCAGCACTGACCTCTCCTTTACGTCGTTCTTCGGCTGGTCAGGAGATCCAACATCTGGGTCATCAAAGTCGAGCACATCCTTTACACTCGGGGCTTTTATTCTAACCCGGTTTGATCTAAATATCAACAGAACATCATAACCATTACATGATAATATTAGAAAGAAACTATGACTATGGCTAGTCCGTCTTAAAGTTTATTTTAGAGCAGAGGTCTTGCTCCTGGGGACCCCTGTCCTAACCCTGTGTCAGGTGTTGATTAGGGACGAAGCTAAACTCCAGGAACAGGGTTGAAGACCTATGGTTTAAAGGGCAGGTCCACTAAAAACTTTGAGTTTCTGTTAATGAAGGGTCATTTTTTTTTTTTTTTGCCAAAAAAAGTAAAATAAAAAAGAAAGAAAGAGTAATGACTTTTTTCTAGTGCCGTCAAATGATAAATCAGATCCAAAATAAAAAGTTTTTGTTTATATAATGTGTGTGTGTGTTCTGTGTACATTTTTATGTGTATATATGTATATTGTATATATGTTTTATATGTATATTTAAGTACACACGTGGATGTATATATCTAAGAAATATGTTGTTTATATATTAAATATATTTCTAAATAATATAAATATACATATATTCATGTGAATATTTTCAAAATATATACATGATTAATTGCAACTACTTTTTTTTTTTTTCTTTTTTCACAACACTGTTACCTTTTACTGGACAAAACAATATCATTACTGTGTAACATCTGATAAACTGAGTGCCTAAAACCATCTGCAGTAACGATCAATAACTTGGCCACCCTGACTACATCTAACATATTTTTAAATATTCGTCCCTACCTGCTGTGGTCATCCTGTGGACAAGGACTCATCTGGTCCAAGAAGTCTGTACGGCATCTTTTCACACCAATTCGCTCAGTTACTGAAGACACTCTCTTGATCTTGACCTGAGGCCTGGAGTGGGACAAGATGTTGGGTTGAGTCCGAAGAGGAACGCCAGGGACTGCATCCTTCGCTTCAGGAGAGAGGGATTTTTCGAGGTGGAGCTGAGAAGGGCTCACACCAGTGGGACTAGCTATATCACGGTGACTTGCCATTGCTTTGTCAATTATCTCCTGGGCCACCTCCTTCTGCCCACTTTCAGCTATCGAGCCAGTCCTTTCCGTCGACAGACTGATGCTGTGCAGCTGGCTTACAGGATAACTCTGAGGAATCCTCCTGATCAGCACCTGGGTGGGTGGTGTTGCTCTGTTGTTGCTGCTGTAAGAGATGATACGTGTTGGTGTGGTTTTGCTGAGAGTACCCTGAGGGACTGGTATCACCGTAACCTTCGGGACCGGCCGCTGGAGGACATTACTGCTGTGGATTATCTTCGCAATCTGGCTGATCTGGGTATACGAGGGAGAATTAGAGCTAGGTAACTGGTATGTATTAGTCTGTGGGTTTTTCACTAGGATCTGTCCCGCGCGGTTGACCAGAAGAACCTGAGGTGTAGAGGGTGTACCAGGCAGACACTGGGGCAGAGGCTGCTCAGTCACTTGTTTTGGGGTGGCAATGCGTATAGCTATCCTATGACCCTTACTGGCTTCCTTAGGCAGAGCTCCAAAACCATTTATTAAAACTGAAGCAGGAGCAAGCGGAGTCCCTTGTGGTGCAACAGAAATGGTGGGAGAAGATGAGACAACGCTGACAGGCAAGGAAAGTGGCAGAGAGTTGGTGACTGGCATCGTCATATGGAAGGGTTTGGGCTGGGAGCCAGGTTGTATGGTCACAAAACGTCTTTTTGTGGGCGCAGCTGGTCCGACAACATGAATTGTTCTAGTACTGCTCACAGGCACAACAGCCATCCGTTTCTCAAGAGGTGACAAACCTCTCTTTAAAACAGCTTCCTCCTTGTGTACTGCTGAGGTACCAGCTACCGGCACAGGACCAGCGGCATTTTGTGTCAAGTCCAAAACTCTGCCATCAACAGCTGATATGAAATTCCCACTGGCGTCATCCAAGAACACTTCCTGCAAAACTTCTGACGATTCATTTTCCAGCAAGACTTCTTCTTGGGTTGTAACAAGATCACTGCCTTTGTAAAGGATGGGGGTTGTTGCTTTCAGCTCATCTGGAAGTGACTCTTGTCCGTTGGATACTTCAGAATCAATAATGACGTCTCCATCTTGTAAAGAAGTTATTTCCTGTTCTTCAAAGGCTTGGTCCATGTTTTGTAGCTGAGAATTCTGATCAACAGAATCTGTTGCAATAGGTGATCTTGGGCAAACTAGCTGCCCGTCGTCAAGGGTTTTGCCATTTTTTGGACCAGTGTGCATTAATGGCTCAGTATCCTGACTACAAAAACTACTTCCTACTTCCTGAGTATCATCGTCTGCATTGGCTTCACCTGTATCACTCTCTGAGTCGTTGTCAGCTCCATCCAGCTGAGAGATGGACCCTGAGTTAGGAAGGACCTGTGCAGATTCTTTGGCAGGTTCACAGACCACAACTGTGCGAGAGAAATTCAGATAATGGTCAGCGACATCATCGTCTGTTTCCATTTGCATCTCTGAAGTCAAGTCCTTCCTGCCAGTGCTGAATTTGCAGGCTCCTTCTTCTGCATCTCCCTCAACACCTTGAGGGTCACAGTCCAGAGCCACATTTTCATTAAGCAAAGCCTCATCAAATTCCAGCTTTGCATTCAACACCGAGGCCACCGCCACATCTGTGTCTGGGTCGAAGTGCGCAGAGAGCAGTTCTTGATTCGACTTGTCGGAAGAGGCGTGAATTCTGTGGCTCGGCGTGCCTGCAGCCTCCTCCGGCACCGACAAGGCAAAGAGCTCTTGAATCTCATCAGTCTTATGCTGTGTGGGTTTGAAAGGCTGTTTGTGTCTTGGGGATTGGCGAACAGATGAAGGTGAGGAGGAAGAAGGACTTCGTAGAGCTGCTTGTGGAGGAGAGGGTCCTGAGGCGATGCTAGAGGAGGATGAAGAGGAAGGTCTCCCCCTTCGTCGAGGTGAGGTGGAGCTCATGAGGTTCTCGGTTGCACCAAGCGGTGAGACAGGGGGACTGAATGAAAGCGATCTAGGGTGAATCGTGCCCCCTGACCGCAAAGCCATTGGGCCCGGGAGTACCACAGGTGGAGGAGAGGCATTTCGGCTACGTGTGGAAAGTCTCCTTGTTGCACGTCGTGTCTCATCAAGGTCACTAATGGTCAAAATGTGATGGGATGTGGAAACAGCATTTCCTAAGGAGGAATTTTAAGACAACCATGTATGACTCCTTTATGAATAATCAAGGCTTATCAGCTCACCTCATTTACTCAGCATCATGTCATTCCAAACCCATAATGCCAGTTTGATTATGGGTTCGGAATGACATGATGGTGAGTCACTGACAGTTTGAATTTTTGGCTGATTGATCCCCTGAATCACATTCAAATTTGATGTAATTGGATTTATTTGTTCGGTACATGAACATAACTTGCTCACCTGGGGAAGGTAACGGTCTGGACATTCCCCCTGCTGGTCTCCTGCTGTGTGGATAGCCAGGGGTCTTTCCTCCGGCCCCTGAGTCTTGTTTGGTCTTGGAGGGGGTGCTGGGGGGCAGCCCAGGTGAGATGGACTCGCTGTCTGTGCCATCCTCATCTATAAGACAGAGATACGAGTCATCAACTTTTCATAAATGAACACTAATTATACAGATTCCACACCATATTGACCCTCTAACATAACTATATTCTTAAAAAAACGCATAATTATATATGCATATACACACCATTGTGAGCTTTAGGACTGTGTACAATAGTGTGATTTTCTCCCTGGTCCACCATGGAGCTCGGAGCTTTGCAGCGTGTTGATGGTCGCACTTCAGTCACTTTACAAGTGTACCGGCATCGCCTACGAGGGTCAACCGTGCTCCAATACCATCTAGAACATCTGAAACCACAGCAGATTATGTCAGCTATGGCTCCTCATAATTACATAGGAATTAAAGTCATGCTAGTGTACTATTCGCAGCTCTGCTAAAATGATCATGCGCATCATTTACTCACTGGTAACCAACTGGATACAATTTTCCAGAGTTTGTAGACAGCTCCGTGAGAACTCCAAGTTTCTGTACGTGCAGAGACCCTGTATGGACACAAAATAAATCACATCAAGCTGGCTCTTATTTCAATACACCACCACCAAATAACCCCACAAAAAACATCACCTGTTTACTCACCAATCATCACATTTACAGTCTCTGGCTCCAAACCTGTTAGAAATTTCCTACGCAGACTAATCCCATCAAAATCTACGTATACCCTTCTGAGAACTTCAAAGCCATTGCCTTGTTCGATCTACAAAAAGAAAAGCTTGTTTACATTCTTCAGACTTCAATTACACAATAACTAAAACATATTGGTTGTTCAAACGTACACACCTTACTGTTTATGAGGTCACGATGTTTGTAACAGTACACTTTCTTATCACACTGGAAGACACAGTTGCTGGCACGAGCACACATGAAGTGATAGTTACTCTGACACGAGGTCAGACAACAGCCCACAGTCGCCCCTGTCTGGCCACAACGCTCACAGCGCTGGCGAAGAAAAAGGTCAAATTAATACATTTATTTAAAGAAAGCATATAATATTCTATGAATTAAAATTAAATATTATATAAAGAATATAGACCTTACAGGTTATTATGGCTATGGAACCCTAGAATTGGGCTTAAAATATTTATTAATTTTACATATTAGTTGATAATACTCTACATCGATATACTAACCATGAGGCGTCCCCTGGTGACGGCGCTGTGGACATGCAGCAAAGCTCCTTTAACATCCTGGACTTCTGCTGACCACATGCAGCAGTTCACATGAGCCCATTCATTCTGTCCAATATACAGCAGCCTGCCAGCATCCTACACATACAAACAATACAGCTCCGTGAGCCGGACGGCAGACTCATCTCTGAACACGGAACTGGGTAAGGGCTTCACCTACATTCGGTTTGGTATCTCCATGTTGCTGGCAGAGAGAGCACTGTCTTTCATCCATTAAAGAGTTCACTTTCTGCAGATCTGTGGTTCATGATAAAAAAAAATAAACAAAAAGTACAAACAAGAAAATAGCATGAGCCATAAAGATAAAAGCAATGCGTATACCTTGAGATTTCGACTGAGGGTTTTCTGGATCCTGCTCTTTGAGCCACTGTGCGTAACTGTGTTCATCGCTGGGGGGAATTATGGCCTCTGGGAGCATACCGCTATGAAACACAAGCGGCAAAGTGACTCTTAACACCACAAATTTTGAATGCGTGTAGCATATTAAAACACAAAACATTAGGTTTCCTACCTTGGATATTCTTGCATATGACAGTTCCATGTTTTGGGGTCCTGACTGTTAAACCAGCTAAATACTTGTTCTACTAGCTGCAAGGACAACAAAGACATTTAAAAGAAGGAAAAAATGCACCAAGATGAAATGATCAATGATCGCTGAACATCAGCAGCTATTGCAGGCTTAGAGGAAAAACTAATTACCTTTATATAATACAATTTGGCTTGACCAGTGGGCCTTTGCTCCTCTAGAAGATATTCTTTTCTCAGCCTTTCCACCATCACTGCCACCACATCCTCATGAAATGCTTTCTGAAAGACCAGGGTAAACTGGGTTTAGGTATATATACATTTAACTGATGCTGAATCTCTCAGCTGTCATTTCAGATATATAGCTCAATGAGATATTTAATAATTAAGAATATTGTAATGTTAGTTTCTATACAATCACTATGTTGTTCTGTTGTCATAATTAAATTACATCAAGTCATTAACTAGTTTTACAAGATCTCACCAGTGAAGTGTACAGGCCATTCAGTAGCTTCTGCTCTACAGGACGCAGACAACAGCATGACCGCTCCTTTACAACCTCAACATCTGGACACACCTCACACTGTTGAGATGCACACATAAAGCACATTTGATTCACCAGGACACTGCAAGAGTACTAGCAGAAAACCAGTTTAGCATCAAGTGGACACGGTCAGTAAACAGGTAGCTGAAAACTACCTGTGCACACAGGAGGAGGTGGCTGATGGTCGGAGAATTCTTCAATCCACTCAAGATCTTCTCTAAACCGCTCCTCAGAACGTCCTGAACAACATCCTGCCAGCCGCTGCAAAACCTCTTACTGCAGGGAGCACAGGAGAACACCAGACTCTTCCCCCGCAGGCGACACAGGATCTCATACAGATCATCTGGAAAAGTTAAAGGTAGGATGGAGATACAAGACAACGTACCGTATGTGGCATCAGCGAGGCACTAAAAAAAGGACACGTCCTACCTGTGAGCCCCTCACATTTGGGATGGACCCAGTGGGCACAGCGGGCACACTGCATCATGCTGCTGTCAAACTCGTGCTCCTCGTAGCACTTCAGACACACCGTGCAGAAGTTCCCTGAAAACACACAAAACTCATTTTAACTGTTTTTTTTTTTTTTAAATAACCCAACTGCAGTTTGACTGAGATTAACTGGAATTCACAATGAAAAACATATAATACTATATCAAATATAAACATAATATTTATATAAATTACATGGATGAAAAAACTATTCAAAACAACAAAAGTGTGTTTTTTTATACATGTTTTCATAATAGACTGAGAAGGGAAGACACAGAGAAAAGGCCCAGATATCCCCGCTCTATAATGCGTTTTTTTGCTCATTACAGTTGCATTTATTTGATTAAAAATACAGAAATTTAATTGTTAATTTAAAGTGAATGTACTTTAAAATATAATTTATTCAGTCACAAGACATTAAACTGGAGTAATGGCTAATATAAATATAAATCTGTGTTTGCATCGTCAAACCTTTGCTATGGAGTTTGCTACAGTCAGGGCAGAGTTCAAGCTCATGGTTCCAGGACGTGTCTGAGGACTTCCCTGGAGTCACACCACAGCTCTTACACCTAATACACAGCATACAAATCTACAAAGAAACAAAGAAAACTTATTGATGGACCATTAAACATAAAAAAAACACTACAGAAACGCACTGTACTTCATCTCAATTCAATTCACAATTACTTTATTGGCATGACTGTAAAAAAAATACAATATTGCCAAAGCTAGAAAATATATGATAAATAAATCTCACTCTATATACAGCCTAATTAAAATAAAAACTGTGTGACAAACTAGGATAGAATTAAAACTATGCTTTTCGGACCCTATTGGAGGGGAAATAACTCACCCATGAGGTGTTCATTTTGACAGGTTTGGGATATGTGGGTCCTAAACAGGAAGGATGGTAGCAGTACATGCATCTCTTGCACTGCAAAACTGGCTAAATGGGAAGAACAGAACATCTGCTGTCAAATATACATACACTTGCATGTTTTTTTTGTTTACAATATATCTTCTACTAATAAAAACAAAACTGTAGGCCTGCTTCCATAACTATTCCACATTGGTACTAAATTTAAAAGTGTAGAGCACCTTTGCTTGCTTGCTCTTGCGGCCACAAACATGGCAGAACTTGCAGCGTCGGCAGCACCAGTTCTCCTTGTTCTCCTCCTTTGGACGGTCGTCCGGTGGCAGGCAGAAATGGTGAAAAGGCTCACAGCACATCTGACAGTAGATCATCTGGGAAGAGAATTTATCTCAAAATGGAATAAGGATCTACTTTAATTCTTGAGCATAAAATGAAAATGGACCTGACATGCTGTAGTATGTGTGATGATTAGATGATTATTAAGTGATGTAATGAGAGCTGGATCTTACATCATGCTGGCCTTTGCTGGCACAGAGCAGACACACAAACTGGGGCATGATGGGCACTGAAGTGAGAATACTCAATCCTCCCATCAACCACACATTCTGGATGTGACAGTCTTCCTGTATTAAGTAACAAAACACATTGTTACATGTTTGACATGCCATTTTTCTTCGGAAAACAAGATTCAGGGGTTGCCAAGAAATTTGCACTAAATTTCATCACTGTAAAACTATCATTATTTTATTGTTTAAAAGTGTGTGTGTGCTTGTGTAGGTGTATATATATATAAACACACACATATGTATTGGTGCTGTCAACTGCTTAAGTGCAATTAATGACATCCAAAATAGGTTTGTTAACATAATGTGTGTGTGAGCTGTGCATATTATTTATATATATATATATATATATATATATATTAGGGGTGGGCATAGAATAATTTTTTTTAATCTAGATTAAAATGGCTTATTTGAATTCTGCCAAAGGCATTCAGAATATATGCGTGCTACCTGAATAATCACTAAAAGTAAAGCCCTATTATATTTAGGATATCTGTGTGTCAGTACTGCCATTTTAAAAGTAGTGGTGTGTATCTTGGTTTCACAATTCAATGCCATAAGATTAAGTTTCACAAACATGGCTTAGTTTAAGGCAGGACTATAGGCCTTAGTTAAATTAAGATATTGATGCA
>JAUCMS010000038.1:14890239-14902669 GCA_032357445.1 Enteromius radiatus
CACTATATTAAAAATCAAGCATTTTCCAGGATTTCCAGCACCCGTACGAACCCTGATATATACAAAAGTAAATGCAAAATATATATTCACATCAACACATTGAAAACATGTAACTCATGTCACTCATAGGCAATTCAACAACATAATATCAAAAATAAATGTAAAAATAAAATGTACTTTTTTTTTGTTTGTTTCTGACTTACCCACATCAGCAGGGAAAGGGGGTTTCAGACGAGGTTTTCCCTGTTTTCCTTCGATGGACTCGATCAAAGCTGTCTCCTCTCCACAGATGTACGCTCCCGCACCGCGCATCACAAACACATCAAAGTCATATCCTGAGCCACATGCGTTCTTGCCAATCAGGCCTGCTGCGTAGGCCTCGTTAATGGCCACCTGAGGCAAAGCACACGTGGTCAATACATTCATTTCTTCAACTACTATGCAGTACATTCGATCCCATTTACTTGTTTTTTTTTTATATAAAATGTACTGTTTTTTTAATGCCCTCCCTCAATGAATCTGCTGACGCACACTGTACTGCCTTCATTGCCACAGGTACATCCCAGCTATAGATAATTAGGATATTACATCGCTCTCTTTGTCAAGTGCATTCCAAAGGACTAAACAATGGCATGCACGTGCCCTGTTCACTCCAAAGTCCCCACTAACAAGGGGATGAGAATTCCACTTTGATTCGGAAAATTACCATGAACCGTTTCGAAATATAATACGCATATTTTTTACAATATTTCTATTGTTTAATATTAATAACATTCTCTACTATTCAAAAGTTTAAAAAAACTTTGTGATAAGTAATATACTTATCTGGCACTAAATTAATATTTTTTAATTAATTAACTTATTTATTACTCATTATTTTTATTATTTTCAATAAACCAATTATGCTGCTCAATATTTCTGTGGAAACTACAATAGAATTTTTTTTTCAGGATTCTGTGATGGAAATAAAGTTGTTTATATAAAAAAAAAAGTTTTTTTGATATAGAAATCCATTGTAACATTGTATCTTTACTGACACTTTTGACCAATTTAGTGCATCCTTGCAACATGTACATATGTAATTATTTTGAATGGTAGTGTAATATGACAAAACTATAATATTAGTTTTTATTTATTAATATATTGTTTTTAATTTATTAATTGTTATTCTATTTATTCACTTGCATTTTGAAATGGCATATGGT
This sequence comes from Enteromius radiatus, assembly GCA_032357445.1. Classification (NCBI taxonomy): domain Eukaryota; kingdom Metazoa; phylum Chordata; class Actinopteri; order Cypriniformes; family Cyprinidae; genus Enteromius; species Enteromius radiatus. The sequence continues at coordinate 14,891,445 of JAUCMS010000038.1, forward strand.
GCCTTAAAATGCAGACTCTATTGGCAGCTCATTAGGCTTTGGAACTAGGCTTTCTTACTCTCTTTAAAACATGAATAATGTTATTATGAGGGATTGCATCCTTTCTTTTTCACCTGCAGGTTGGACGACTCATTATAGAACTCTCCACGGATGTAGATGTAGGCAGCACGTGCCCCCATGGCCCTGCCAGCCACCAGACAGCCTTCAATCAGCTTGTGAGGATCATTACGCATGATCTCTCTGTCCTTACAGGTACCAGGCTCTCCTTCATCTGCATTCACCACCAGATATTTAGGCCTGAGAGGGTGACAAAAAGAGACTGATTTGAGACTGAAGTCTCATGTGACTTATGAAAGCCATTAATTTTTGAAATGCAAACCTACCTGCCGTCACTGGGCTTGTTCATGAAGCTCCACTTCATCCCTGTGGGAAATCCGGCACCTCCTCTGCCACGTAGACCTGAGACCTTAATCTCATTCAGGATCCATTCCACTCCTTTATCCAAAATCTCCTTGGTCTTGTACCAGTCACCTCGTCTCAGGGCACCTTTCAGCCTGAGATATACGGACAATTCACCACATTAAATACATGCACAATGGTGACAATAATACATATATATGTGACAATGGAACAGAAGACCAGTCATAAGGGTCAATTTATTGAAATTTCGATTTTTACATCACCTGAAAGTTGAATAAATAAACTTTCTGTTGATGTATGGCATGTTGGGATAGGATAATATTTGACCAAATATAACTATTTGAAAATATGGAATCTAAAGGTGCAAAAAATGTAATCTAAATGTTCAGAAAATTGCTTTTAAAAGTTTAAAAGTCCAAATAAAATCCTTACAAATGCATATTACATTGCATTATTCCTGGTTTTGTCGTACAGGGTCATGTATATGTTTCCATATATATGGAAACTTACTTTTTCTCAGTTTATATCTTACAATTAATAACTTAATTAAAAAGAAAAAAAAAAACAATTCTAAGGGGGGGGGGGGGGGGTTGAATTTAGATATAATTGCAAAAAAAAAAACACCTTTCACCTTTTTATTCCATGGAAGAATCTAGCTTCCGTAACAAATAGGGAACATTCAAGAGTAAGCTTAAGTCCTGTCTTTAGAAATAGGCTAATTCATAATTCAATTTCATTTTTTTTTTTTTTTTTTTTACCTCCAGTCATGTCGCCCATATAGGTTAGTGAATATTCTGTCCTGGTCAGCTAGAGGTCCGAATTTGGTCTTCTTTGGTGTTTCCTAGGTTAAACACACACTGATTATAGCTCATTTCCATTGATCATCAATTATGCAGGCAGTAGATTTGAGTAAGTAGTCACCTGTTGAGCTGTGCTGCTGTTATACCGCACCACTGTCATGGAGTTTGAAGGAGAGGCAGTGTTGGCAGCTATAGTAGTGCGTGATGCACCAGACACAACCACAGCAACCGGGACACGTGAAGCCCCACTGGTCAGAACCCGGCTAAGAACGGGACAGCCAAGACAGGACAACATCTTATCTGAAAGAGATAAGGGGAAAAAATGAGCATGAACCGTCCCCTCATAACCAAAGCCGTACCACATGGTGCACTGTTTTAATAAAAACTCCAGTCCTAATGACCTTTACTGTTATTGTCAACTAAAACAAACTATTAAAAATTAAAATAAGGGGTTTTTTTGTATTTTAAATAAAACTACATTTTACAGTAAATATGACATGAAAAACAAACTTAACTCTATATGACAATTAGAATTGTTGCTTTGCCAATTAAGTGAAATGTGTTTAAAATTAAGGAATAAAAGATACTAAAACTTTTAAAAAAAAATTATCGTTAATAGAATCATTTTTAGATATTAAAAAAAAAAAAAAATTAAAAAGCACTTAAAAAAGGGATTTCCATTTTTATTGTTGCATTAAATGTTTACATGTTTGTTAAGAACAAACAGACCAGAGGGAGGCATCAAAACACCCCAAAATAATAGTTGCATTTAAAATTAATTCACAACACAAACTTTTAAGGTTCAATGATGTAACATAATCCATACAATTATTTAAAAGCCCACAAAACGCATCACAACTTTATTTTCAAATTTTAAGGAAGGGAACAGTTATGCAGGGCAATGGACGGGCAGTGTACGTTAACGTTAAAACAGTTGCGCAGCAGCAATAAACACACATCCATGTAGATAAAATATACCTTCATATTATACATTATTACATAAAGACACAAGTCAAACTCTCTGAGTTAAATTAAGTGAACCGGTTGGAAACGGACTCGTCCCGCAGTGACCTCCATATTAACGCTCATGACATTTGAGGGACTGCGGCAATTGCACAACGTTAATGTTTGGATTTATTTACCGAAGGTATACGAGACTGTCAAAAAATGAGAAACTGTCAAAAAAATAAATTAAGTAAAGGCTCGAGCCGCAGCTTACCTTCGTGATCTCCCTGGATCAGCGTTATAAAATGTCCAGCGGAAGGAATATAGCGACCGACCCGGATGTAATAACAGCTTTGACCTGTATGTGTGGAGGCACTGTTGCAAGTTGAAATCATTCGTAAGTTAAAATATAAAATCGTGCCCTGAAGCCTTCAAATACTTGTTTTTAAGTAATATGATACATCAACATTCTTTCAAAAGACGAAAGACAAATTAAAATATCGCAACTTGCTGATGACACAACACTTTTTGGTGATAGTTCTGAAGTAGTTATCTGGCTTTGAATATAATTAATAATTTAAAAACAATTTTCTGTATTGAATTTAACTATAATGCGAGATCCTAAAAATACCAACCTCCACTGTATAATATTCCTGTTTAAAGTAAGCTAAACTATTTTGGAATCAAAAATACTGATGTAATGTCCAAATACATTTTATAGCCTAACGTTACCTGTTATCGAAAAAAACAGAGACTTCAATAACGAATTCTATTAAGGTAAAAGGTCTCTCAAAGGCAATAAACAAACTTAATGCCATAAAAGAAGTGTCCTTGTTAATAAACTATCGGATGGTGTTCATAATTTTACGATTTTCAACCAAATTTTAAAAATGTATTTGCTTAAAAACGTTTTTAAAGTGAATATTTTGAATAATATTCTTAAATAATAATTGCTTTTGCCAGTTATCACAATTCTTTCTCCTATAGCCTAGCAGCTATTTTACTTGGAACAATGGTAATATTACTTATTATAAAAAGTCATTGTACATGAAGAACTGAGTTTGGAATAACACTAAATTTAGACCAGCATATTGACAAGAAAGTCCAATTACTTTAGATGGTCCTCACTGCAGAACACACGATCCAGGGGGTAAGGTTGGATCTAGATCCAACTCCTTCCACCTTACATATACCTAAACCTACCCATAGCCACCCCCTGATCACTGAACCCACCCATCTTCACCCATAAACTTACCCATCTCCACCCCTTGGACACCGATCCAAAAACCACGTTCCCTGAATCATTTGTTTTTGCAGTGAGGGGCTACTGCCCTAATTTTATTACAATATATATATATAGGCCTATATAAGCTATATATAAAATATATGTGTATATATAGCCTATATATATTTTTTTTTTCTTCAATTAAAAATTATTTAACGAAGTAATTAAGGCCTAAACCTACCCAGTGGCATAATCATTTTGACCAAATTCTCAGATATGAATATTAATAATGCAACCCTACAAAACGTTTTGTCAATTGTTTCACATTATTTTTATTTATTTATTTTTTTTACAAAGGTTTTAATAACAGTTTTATAAGAATCTCCTTTAATGTTGGATCAATGTAAATCAAAATGGCTGAAGTCTCATTGTATATCTTGTCACAGAATTTGGACATTACCATATGTTATTTTTAATAAAGTAAAGTACTTTACAAAAGTATTCACAGATGTTATACTGTAAATGCAGCTACTGCAGCAAATATATTCATAGTGTTTGTAATAATGTACCTTTTGTGACATATCGGTTGAAGATATATTTTTCTATTGTCCTTTTTCTATTTCATTTTGGGTTGACTTCCAAATATTAAACAAATACCTCATGATATTTTATATTGTTTTCATATATTTTTTTATTAATATGTTTATGTTCCTTGTATGTTTTCCTGTTATTCTGTCTTATATATGCTTTGTATTTGCCTTGTATGTGATTGAATAAAATAAAATAAAATAAATAAATATGATTCTTCATGGTCAAATAATTTATAGCCGTATTATTTCACCCCAAGTATACACAAACCACTTTATTTGGTATGAAGTGTAGTTTTATTTAGTGTTTAGTATGAAAACAATTAATTAATTTCCTGAAAATAATAATGACACATTATGCTATGTACGCAGACTCATGTACAGTGACTGTATGCAACCGTTAGTAACATACTTTAATAATATAGTGGCATATGGAACACATCAAATGAACCTTTATATTTAAAATCTCAGTTGTTTTTCCGTAATACTCCTGATCTCTATAATATCACACATGATGTGGGGTAATATATCTGTTTTTATTTCCAACCACAGAGAAGAGTAGAAATGTTACTAACAAAACAGAATTTGAAATGAATATATCAGTTCTAAGCTTCTAAGTAAATATTTTCCTCAAAAGCACATGTGTAAAATAACCTTCTCTCAAAGGGTTATTTTCGTCCTATAACCGATTATCACAGATAAGTAAGGGCTCAGGCCAAAAGGAAATGAGTTTAATCAGCGATTATGTGACTCATATTGTTTAATACTCTAATTTGAAGTTAAGAGGACAATGGGCAGATGTCCCAGCTCATCTGTGCATTTCAGTTACTAGACATCATTTCTTTCAGTGCATGATTTTAAGTGTTCAATGTTGACTTGAAAGTGGATAGTATTCCGTATATTATTGTATTATAAAACAAGAAGTATTATTTTAAACTTTTTTTCGTTGATTTACCTCAATTTGATTATCTACAATCAATGATAAATCCAGAGACTTACCACCAGCAGCACGGCAATAATAAAAGTTCAACACTGTTATACGCTGGTGGTTTAAAATCAAAGAGATTTCAAAGGCGTCAAAAATAAAGAGTTAAACGTGAGTTGTACTGAGTTAACATATTCAAAACCGCCTTGGATATATTTTACTAAATGTAAAATTTACAGGGAGCAATTCCTTGACTACTTCAAACTATAGGAGCTTAACAGGGTATGTGTCTTGTGCTATGTTGATTTAATTTTATTGTATCTTTACTTGTATTATATATATATATATATATATATATTGCTGCATTCATATTGCTGTTCAAGGTCCCTGCTAAACTAATGGTTTCAGTAGATATGGTAATGGTTTCAAGGATCCAGTATCTCAAGGGTATCTATAGGACTGCTATTGTTTATTGTTATGTTCCTATACATTGCATTGTCAAATTAGAAAAAGAAACAACTATTTTAATCAGATAAATCACACCATACTGCAACTGTACATTAATGTCAATTATATGGACACTGTAACACCATGATTTTTTTTGTTTTTTACATTCAGTCATCTTCGGTGAGTCTCAGTCACAGTTCCTCAGTCCCCATCATCGTCCACGCTCTTTTGTGAATGCACAATGCCGTTTCCCTCCCTTTCCAGCCGGTCCACCGCTACGCTCTCAAACGCCCTCCTCATTAATGGGTTCTCCTCTAAGACCTCATTAAAGCTGTCCACACTGAGCGAATAAAGTCTGCAGTATGTGTCCGCTCTGACACTGGCTGTACGACGGCCACGGGTCAGCAGACAGATCTCTAGAAAAGAACCAACAAAGGAGCTCAAATCAGTTGCTAATTGTGTAATTATCAGTAGTTTTGATCTGTATACTGTATGAAGTTTTAATCTGGTAAAAGCCAGGAGAAATTGTACTCACCGCCAAAGTAGCAGCCATCATTCAGCTTCTTCTCTTTGTTGTCATGAGTGATCACACTGACGCAGCCGTGCTGGATGAAGTACATCTTACGACCAAGCGTCCCTTCCCGGATGACGACATCCCCCGGCTGAAAGACCTCGAAGCGTAACTTTGTGAGGAGCACGGTGACAAAGTGAGGATCAGCATTTGCAAAGAGTGGCATGTTAGCCACCAGCCCACGGCAGTTATAGTTGACTATTTCCTGCAGGACAGGAAGAATTAGGAATACCATATTCATCTACCAATCCAGCAAGGAGTTTAGTTCCACATTTAAGTTCTAAATCAGATAAGAAATGACTCAAGGTGAATATGAATAACGATTTGTCACTAATTTATATATATTTTGTCAAATATTTACTTCATGTAGGACTGAAAACCATTTAAAACAAAGCACATCAATTCGCTTATTTTATAGGTAGGTAAAAAAAATATAATAAATAGCATATTATTTTGAGATTATTAAAAAAATATGAATTTATTAACTGTCCAAGCAAAAACTAACATTTTGTTCACAGCTGCTGACAATCATGTGACTGACCATTCTCTACTGTGAATATCAACCAGAATAAGAAAAATAATTTCTGAGGTGGAGAAAGTTATTACATAAGGGATGGTCTGACCACAAAAGAAAAAATATAAGTGAAACCTCTTTTAGTGGGTCATTGAGCTCTCCGAGGATATTATCTTCATCAAACATCTTGCCCTGGAAGCGGTGCTCATAATAATCGTGGATCCTCTGCCTCATGTCAGCCGGCAGCTTGTGGAAAGACATGTATTGTTCCACCTGTTTGTACTGTAACAAACCAAACAACAAAACAGTTGACAAAAGGGGAAAAAAACTATTCCTCAAAAATGATTTACTAAGCTATAAGTACCTTCTCTTGATACTGTCGATGGGAAGCATCCAAGGACTGGATCAGGTTGGTGGCATTGCCCAAGAACATGGCGTAGCAGGTGGCACCAATAATCATGCTGATCATCGTGAGCCAGACATCAGTTGGTGACTCAGGAGCCTGTGCACCATATCCAATACACAGCATATGGCTCATGGCCATAAAAACAGCATAAGAGTACTGGACATCCCAAGTGGAATTCTGACCGAGAAAGACATATTGCAAACTTGATTGCACATTGTGTACGCTGTTCTGTGTCCGCCACAGCACATGGATACGTTTTCTACGTGTATTTACATTTTTTACACAGTACGGAAACTGTGTGTCATGGCTGACACAGAAGAGCATATGCTACTTGCATCCAGCAAGTACTCTCCAATGGTGACATTACAGTGCCAAATTGTTGAATAAAGTTGTTCTTTTAGTTTTATTTCCATACAAAAAACTATTCTTGTCGCTTCATAACATTCAGATTAAAACACTATAGGAAGATTGAACATTCAGACGATGTCTCTTATACTTTTCTGGCCCTTGACAGTGTTTATTACTTGGCAGTTAATGGGACAGTCACAAGCCTTCAGGTTTTCATCCAAAATATCTTTTTGGAACGACATGGGAATTTTTGGAATGACAAAAATTACATTTTGAGGTGGAGTAATCCTTTAACAAACAGAGCACACTACACTACCCAAGATCCTCAAACATACCACCATGTTGTTTTTGGCGACCCAGCAGTTCGGCGGGAAATCTTGCAACATAGGAACCATGAACTGCATGCAGCCATCCCAGTGACACAGCAGTAGCATCATTCCAATCAGGTTCACTATGCGCACTACTGCGCTTGCAAAGTCATAGGTCATATGGAAGATCTGTAAAAAAAAAAAAAAAAAAAACACTTTACATTACAGAATGACGTCTATACTGGTGTAGAAAAGTGTTTCAGAGCTTATCGATATCCTTAATGCTAACATATTCATACTACAACTAAACAATGTGTACAGTCTCCAGTCTCGTGGTGTCTCAGACACCAATATTTTAACGATGTATGGAAGTAAAATCACTGTCTGGCCATCTGACACTTTGATTTAGAGAGAAATGTTAAGATCATGACTTTTTTTGGTGGCATTACAGGACATTGTAACTAAGTATATTAACCCTGTTAGCTGAATGGCTTTTGGGAGTTGACAGAGCATTAAGACCTGGAACTGGTGTCATACCACACAAAATGGGTTTAAGTTGAAAGAACTCACAACATTATAATGTGTAAGTATGAAGATTAAAAGGATAGTTCATGCAAAAATGTATTTAGTCATTAGTCAATTGTCATGGTACTGCTAACAACAACACAGAAGAGAAGAATTGCTGAATAAAGTCATTTTTGCACACAAAAAGTATTTTCATAGTTTCCTATATCACGGTTGAACCACTAATGTCACATGAAATTTTAGCATAATTTAAATGCAAAAAATTAAGTATATTAACATCGATTGAAGACAAGGAGAGACTGACGTTGAAATATTGCCTTTCAATGTTTCCCTCAGACAAAAGGCAAAGTTTCTGCAACTATATATTTCGTTCTATTCTATTCTAGTCATGATTTCCACTATCCTTTACTCTTCCTGTCTTGTTTTGCTCACCTCTTCCCACTGATGAATGTAACGTATAAGTCTGGACAAGCGCAGCAATCTGAGCAGGCTGAGGATCTTGGTGAAGCGTACGATGCGCAAAGCCCTGGCAGTGCGGTACACCTCTGCCGACTCAAGTCGTGCCTCTATATCTACTATCAGGAAGATGTAGTCCACAGGAATGGAGGAAATGAAGTCCACCAGAAACCAGCCTCGCAGGTAACGTCGACTGATCACTTGCGGGTCCAGGATGATTTGTGAGTTATCTCCTTCCATAATGCCAGTACGAAAGTTGAAGACAAGGTCAGCCAGGAAGAGGGTGTCGGAGGCCACATTGAAGGTGATCCATGGCAGCGTGTTTTGGTCCTCAAAGAAGGTGATGCCCCATGGCAGAATGACGAGGTTGCCCATCATCAGGCAAAGCATCACCAAGTCCCAATAGAACCTGGGTGTAAAGGGAACAAGGGGTGAATTCTGGAATACTGTATGTTGGTCAGAGACGTTAAGATGTCCGCATCAAAAGAAATTCACAAAAGTGTATTTATGTCCATAGAAAGCACATTAAATACAAATAAAGAGTCTGCTTTTATGGTTTCAAATATGGTTTTTGGAGAATAAAGTGTCAATATTTGGTTGAAATAATGTTACATTGTCATTCAGTCTAACAATATTTATATAAATTTTCTATAAAAAAAAAAATCAAACAACATATTTATTCTATTTATTCTGACATTTTATTGTGTTTTAAATGAGTAAAATAATCTTACTGACAAAAAAAAAGTAAAATTACAACTAATTAGTATTTGGGATAAAAGTAATTTGTCTTTTAATGTGTCATAAATTGATTTTTGTTGTAAATATGCCTGACAAGATTGTTACACTGAATTAAATTTTGTGGACAAATTTAACAAATCAGCGAAAGAAAGTGTGATATGTATTTTTACGTCTTTATATAATTGTATCTAAACAGAAAACCTTTACATATTTTTGGGGGGGAAACAACAATTTAAAGAAGTATTACACTTATTGCTTTCATGGTTTAACCCATGTACATTAAAATTCATATCTACAACTAACCATGTGATTTAAATTAAAGGGTTCAATGCAGCATATGCTGCAAACAAAAAATAAAATACTAAAAGTACAGTATGAAAAATGCAGAACATTTAACAGTGTTATTAAATTGTTAGTGTTCTTAAAGATTGATTTATATGAGCATTAGATGACAGTAAAGGTAAAAATGCTAAATCTATGCATCTATCTATCTTTCTATATATAAATGAATAATAATAAAATATAAAAATATAACAACATTAAGACTGGTCACTCATTCATCTGTAATCCAAACACTTAATCTTTTTAGTATGAATGTTGATGCTTTTAATAGCTAACGTTGCCTCTAAACTAAATAACACACAGGTTACAAACAAACGTGGAGACAAATTCAGTGCAGTATTTCCTTGTGGTTTAAAGATCCTACCTAAAGGTCAGCAGTCTGAACCAGTCTTTTAAGGTGCTATAGGGTGACTGTCCCAGTAACTTAATAAGGCATCTATCTATGGCGACATCACGTGTTTCGTGGAAATAAATTCAACCAGCCCCAGACGTTTCCTGATAAATAAAAGATTTTCTGAGAAACAAATATGTTTGTTTGTTGTCTTTGTAAAGCACATCTGGTAATCTATTACAAGTTCATTTATAAATGGACATACATTTTGATTCAAAATTTCAAGCACATTCACGTGTATTATACGTGTACCACCTTCAGTGAGCAGGCTAATTACGTCAATTACACGTGTTGCAAAACATTACTCTGCATGTTGATTACTAAAGTGGTAATGGAGAGTCGTAAAGGCACTGTACAGTATGTGACTGTTTAAACTGGATACCGTACATGTGCTCAGTGGTTTGAAGTTTCCATCTGTGGTCATATTTTCCAAAGCAGCGTCAGTCACCTGGAATGAATGGGTATTTTGAATACACTTTCTTAAATATGATATATATCATATGATTAGACCTGAACTCTATGCAGCTTTAACCACTTTAAGGCACTGAAAATTGTATCAAAACCTTATGATATTCCTTGTCACAAGGAATAGTCCCTAGTGAAAAATAAATATACTAAAATATATTGACTACAAATACATTTACATATTCATGAACTTAATAACTAAATTGGTATGCTAATTTGGAACAACAAATTTTGTACTTTAATATGCAGAGGTACTGTTGATGTGCAACTAAAGATATAGACATTTAATTTGTGCTAAAGTGGAACTATTGCAAGTATACTTCAGGTACACTATTGCATTTAAAGACCGATTTTCAGTCCTCATCAATAGTGATATTAAAACATACAGTATGCTTTATATGATGTATATTGTGCGCAAGTACTACTCCAAATAAAGTTTAATTATAATTGTGTAGCTGTATAAATGTCAGTAAAGATGTTGTACTATTCTTAGTATGAAATTTGTGTGTATGAATAATTAGATTTAATTTTAACCATGACACAGTCATACTAATATACTCATATCAGATTACCACTTATTAGCTAAATAAAAAAGCACCAAGTAAATAAAATTTTTATCTTGATCATATTTTGAAATTTTCCCATTAGAAATGTTAAATTATAAGTTACAAAAATTGTATTTGTATATAACTCCCTATATTTTTTACAATTACAATCCAGAATCCAGGCCAAAAGTGTTAGTTTTCACAAAGTTTGCTGCTAAACTGCTTTTAGATCTTTGTTTCAGTTGTTTCTGTGATGTACTGAAATAT
>JAUCMS010000038.1:14902769-14923580 GCA_032357445.1 Enteromius radiatus
CTAAAAGCAGTTTAGCAGCAAACTTTGTGAAAACTAATATTTGTGTCATTCTCAAAACTTTTGGCCACGACTGTACATTGACAACAGTATTTACAACAGTACAGTTATTGTTAACTAAAACTAAAAACATATATTCTTAAAGAAATATTTATTTTACGTTATTTAAATTATTAAATAACATTTATCATATCAAGCTGAAGTAAACAAAAAGTATAGAAATGTTGCTGAAGAGATGTTTTGTTTTGTTTTTTTTAAGAATGTTAAATGCTATCTGGAATTAAAGTAAAGTAATTAAGAACAGCGTTAGCAGCAACTAGGTCAGGAAATTCAAGAATCAACTGATCTGTGTTGATAAACAGTAACTGTAACTGGTTCATGGGTTTGTTTTACTGTATCTAAAAGGACAGTTCTGGCACATTAAACAAATTATGGTAAACTAAGATATGTAACTGGGCATTCCAGATTAACCCAAGATTAATTCAAAGTTGAAAAATGTTGGTTATGAAACATATTTTTCACTTTGAAACAGGTTTGGAGATTGAGTTGCTATTACCCATCATGTCTTGCTTTCTAAAAACACAATCCGTTTATCTCTTTACATTCTGCTGCTTTCTCTGTGTACGTGTCTCAGACAAAGAGTATCAACCTGACACTCTGTAACCAAGTGGGTCCTTCCAGCCCATCCATGAATGGTGATACCCTTTCCAGCTATTGGTAACTCTATAAGGGAAAGCGCTGTAACTGACCTGTGCTGCATTATGCTTTGCTTTGGTGATTGAAAGGTTTGTGCTTTACAGACCTGATTTGTGGCGTAAGTGCTTGTTGACATTGCATGATTATTGATAGCAATTTGTAAAAGTGGCCTTTAATCGCAAGGTGTTTTCTTACAGTTACTATTTTGCACTGAAGAAAGGGGTACTTGCTTTTTGAAATAAGTCACTTGCATAATGCTAGGCCCCTTTAGTTTATATAAACTTCAGCTTCCAGCTGCCTCCTTCAATGTAAATCTATGAGACTGTTCACCAGTGTTATCAGGTAAAAATCTAAAGTCCTATGACTAATCGACATCACACCAATCTTCAACCTGTTACACAATCTGAGCACCGAAACATAACACTTACTCTTCACCCTAAGTACGTGTAAGACTTATATTGAAGCACCTCTGATAATTGTTAACAGGTTAAATTCAACTCGAATCATCACTCTATATGACAATTTAAAATTATTTACGTATAGAAAGTGAATTGTAACTATTACCAGTTTATGTTAATTAAAACATACAGTATAATGCACTGTATCAAGTTCTGCAACTAATTAACCATATTATTATTATACTCTTTATTTTATGGAGCAGTATTGTTATTGTTAACTGAAAAACAAAAAAATTAAATGCTATGTCAAAAAGAAAGATAAAAAATACATTTATTTTCAGTTAGTAATTCATTTTCATTTTAGTTTAAGTTGAAGTACAAAAATTACAAAAGAAAAACTAAATAAATAATTTAAAAAAAACTATTTTATTTTAACAAATAAATGAAAAGTAAAAATTAACAAAAAAAAATTCATCCTAACATTAATAGATACTGAAAAATGTTATAACTTAAACTTATTAATTGTAGTAAAATAATAGTGGAAGAACAAATTGTAACATTAAAACTCTTAAGGGAAAAAATGAAAATAAATACCTCAAAATGCCACAGGCACCTCAAATAGTTGATACATAAGACAGGGTAACAATCATTTTATCATTTTAACAAACTCATCCTGACATCACAAGATACAAGCTACAAAAAGTAACAGCAAAATAAACAGCAGCTGTGCAAATAAAACTAGCAAACATAATTTTGCATGCCCCATGCATGCTGAAGAGAGAGGGCAAACAGGTCAGGACCACAAACCTGTTTTCTCAGTAGCCTTCTTGGCCTGAACCAATTAAAAAAAAAAATGAAAATGAAATGGAATCTCTCTTTTGTTTTTATTGTTCACTCTCCGAAATAAAGGTACAAAAGATATCACTGGTATGGTATCTTTTCAAAAGGTACAATTTTGTACCTACTTGGTTCAAATATGTACACTTTAGGTACTAATATGTACTTTTTATTTAACCAAATAAACTTTAGGTGCAAACATGTACCTTTTGAAAAGATACTGCCCCAGTGACAGCTTTTGAAACTTTATTTCTGAGTGTTGGTTAAAAATTTACCGTATTAAAAACAGCGTTACCATACTACTGTAATCAAGGACATTTGGTTATTTTCTTGGTAAGACTAATTTTTAGTCTACAACAACACTACCCTTATTTGACAATCTGCCAAGTCATATTTTCCCTTTCCCCTGCATCACTCACCTGAAGTCACTATATGGATGTATAATCCAAACCCCAAATGACTTGACCCGTTCCTGCTCAGCTGCAACACCCTTCGCACTCCCAAACATGCGCAGAGAGAACTTGTTGACCCCTGGCTGCAGCAAGGAGCTGAACTGTCTCTGGAGAAATGTGGACTGGTCATTGAAGACCTGTTCCTCTGATTCAGATATCTTAGGGGGTCCTGCAGACCCTGCTGACTCTGCCATGGCTTTGTCAAGGCAAGGCAGAGTGGATGTAGTCACGGTGGTGGTTGCTGTCGTGCCATCTAACCCTGTGGTCACCTCAAGGGATTTTGAGGTGGGACAGGCCGCCGAGTCTGTGCGTTCCTGGTGGTTCACGACGGACAGCAGCCTTCGGCTCACGTCCTCTCCTATTCGCTCTCCTCGCACTAAAGACCTCGAAGAGGAACGCCAGTTGTTTAAGGAGAAGCCTCCTCTGGAGCGGAGCATCGAGTCACCATTTGAAGCCGGAGGCTGTCCATCACCATCCATAATTAAGATCTGATGTTAATGCAGGTTCAGGTTGATGATTAGTTTGGCAAGTGAGTCTCAAGAGTCTCAAGAAGAGAATGAGGACATGATGCTTTGCAAGCCCAGAATCCTTTTGTATTTGGAAACCAAGGTTTTCTAACCAAGTTTTCAATAAAATTGGTCAAACTACGATTTTAACACTTCTTTAAGACGAATGTATTTGTTGATTTGTCTTTAAATACTCATAATGCAAACTTACCCTTATTTTTAAACTCTTTCGTGAGTATGAACATGAAGCATTAGGCTAGGTCTCAACTAGCATTTTCAAAAAGTCCAAACATGCCTATTTACTGTATTTAGGCTACTGTAACGTTTACCAGTACAGGCTCCCAAAACTTCCAAGGAGAATCTAGACGTCCCTCTCTGCGTAATTCATCCGCCCTTGGAAAGCTCCTCTGGGAATAAGTGCATGTATTGTCAATATTATTCTCCGGTATCTACTTTCCACACCTTTACCATCTCGCGCGCTTGCAGATTCTCCTCAGAATAAACGCAGTGTCTCGTCGTCAAATCACCCGTCAATTAAAACATAAAAAACGAAATGAACCTCGCAGAGGTTTGAGAATAATCGGCTTCTTGATGGCAGGCGCTGTCTTTATCTCCCTCTCTGCTGACACCTGCGTGTTATCTGTTCAACAAGCTGTCGGGATGAACAGGTAGGGAGAGAGCGTCACACCTCAGCGGCCAGGCTGGGGAGGAAATGGGCGGGGCCAACCTCGGCTAGAGGACACGGAATACGCTGGAGGCTCACAGGTGTGAGCTGCTGTGAGTCTTAAAATACATTCTGCATGGGTGCAGAAATACGTTATGCATATTTAAGTAACAAGTTATTTTTTTCAAATGTAGTATTTGTTTGTTTGTTGAAACGAATACTATTTTATGTGTTTTTTTAGCAGTAAATTCGTGAAAAAGTTTATTCATTTATTTCTGTAATTCAGCTCAAATTGTAAAACTCGTGTATTAAATAAATTCAACGCACACAGACTGAGTTTAAGTCTTTGGTTCTTTTCATTGTGATGATTTAGCCTCACATTTAACACAAACCCACCAATTCACTAAACAAATCAGAATAAGTCCAACAAAAAAAATGTTGGCCTTCTGGAAAGTATGTTTATTTACTTTAAAGTTTAGGCTATACTTGGAAGGAGCTCCTTTTGCTTTAATTACGGCCTGCATGGCATGGAGATGATCAGTTTGTGGCACTGCTGAAGTGGTATAAAAGCCCAGGTTTCTTTGACAGTGCCCTTCAGCTCATCTGCATTAATTTTTGGTCTCTTGTTTTTAATTTCCCTCTTGACAATACCTCATAGATTCTCTATGTCGTCCAGGTCCGGTGAGTTTGCTGGCCAGTCAAGCACACCAACACCATGGTTTTTTTTAAAGGTTTTGCATTTTCATCAGTGGTTTTGATAGGTGGTTTTCAAAATGTAATTCAAAACGCTCATAAAAAATGATTTTACATTCTGTCCTCCAAATTAAATTTGAATATACGTTTATAGTTGCTGGAACATTAAAAGAATTACAAATGTATTCAAATTAGATTATTTCTCCATTGATATATTAGGTCAGAGAACATTTTTATTGAGGTAAATTCACATATCTTTGTTGTAACTTTCTAAATTAAGTAACTGTAAGGGTTTTTTTTTATCCCAAACAATGATATTTGATATTTTTGTATGGTAATGATGTTGGATGTTACCTTTTCCATTCTTGAAGTTTAATTCATTGTTTTACTGCAAGTTGCAGAAAACTATAGCCTGCATATTTGACATAAAAGAATTCATATTTCAGAGAAGCATTTTCTTAAATCAGTGTCAAATTGCAGGTTCCGACTGTGTCAACTTACCCCATATAGGACAAGTAGTGATAAATGAGCTTTGCCTTACTTATTGGGCAAAAAAAAATTCGTAGGCCCAGTGTTGATTATTCTTGGACAGTGTAGTGCAGTGGCTGACCGTTGCTCACATCAGAGCATCAGTAAATTCAGTGACTCCAACATATAGTATCTTGTTTCGACGACTGTCAATCCTGTAAAGTGCTGAGTATCATGTTCCTGAGTCTGAGCATAAGTGAGACGCTTTACCTTTGGCAAACAAGAGGAAATAATTAAAGACACTGCCTTTGCTGTACACAGGCTTTCTACAAAGAGGTGAGGAACACAGCCAAATGTGCTGGCTCAAGTTCTGCAATGTTGTACTGTGTATCCACTAATTAAATTGTCTCACCAGGGCCTGTTTGACAAACACTGTTTAGTTTACTGTGTTCAAATGTAACTGGAAAAAATGTTCAAATTCAGGTACAATTATCTGCAAAATGATCAAATGTATCATCATCTTTACTGGAAAATTTTAATGCAAAACAAAAAGCGAAAATCATAAGTGGTTTAGTTGTATATAGCAGTTAAAGTAGCAGTGTAATTTGAGCCACCTGAGAAACAAATTTGAGTTCAGTTGTTACTGTAAATCCTCAGTGAACTTGAGTGTTCAAAAGAAAAATGCAAAAGAGATACAGAAACATGGAGACAATAAATATAAACCTGAGTGTCTCAGACCACCAGTGAAAACTCCTCTAATTAACCAGTCAAATTTATTTTAAGATTTTAGTTGGGGGCTTAAAGTGAAAAATATTAAATATGTATTAATTATCATTATTATTATTATATTTAAAAACATAGCTAGAAAACACGCACAGATTTTCATTGAGGTCTCACGACTTATTTGATATCTTGTCTTGTCACCATAAGCCATGATCAGATTATATTCCTGGGATGCATAACACGTCTCAGATATTGAACAATGTTTATCAGCAGTGCTCTTGAGAAAATTCCTCTTGGTAAGCAGGAATTGTACTGGACAGATGTCCCATCATTAGAGTCATTTGAAATGGTTTTCTTGGTCACATGACTTTACACGGATCTGCATTTGGTGGTGTTGTTATGGAGGTTTGTGCTCCATTCATATTGAGACTGAGTCCTTGGAAGGCACCAAAAAGAGAGTTGTCACTTTTGGTGGGGGTTTTGCTTTTAATGTTTGTCCTCTGTACTGGTGCCTGAAAATGTACGTATATTATAAGTTAGCCATTGTATTCTGTTGTTTCAGCAAATATCATTTTAAGTGAGCACAAAAAAGTACCTTCGTGAAGCGGTGTGGGCTTCTGTAATGTGCCCTCATCGCGGTTTTTTCTGCGTTCTTTTGCGCAAATTTGACTTGCCTCAGTTTCCTGCTCAGAATAAATACAAACAATTGCATTATAATTCAAGCCATAAATGTCAGCCAATAGGTGTCAAATAATATTATACGCGTGTTTTTATACCTTTCCCTGTGCAGCTCCGCCTGGTATGTCCTCAACCAGGATGAGTCGTGCGCTGTCTGACTGTAGCAGCAGGGGGCGCTCTTCCTGCGGACGGTTTTGCCTTTCCGGCTAAATCCATCCTTATCCCCCGTCACGCAGCTGGTCAGCTGTCTGAAGGGGGCACCCAGGGATTTCTTCACCACGGCATCCATCTCTCCTTTAACGTTTCGTAATCAACTTTCTCAAAGAGATACTGAAGTTTTAAGAAATTTAAGTTAGGAAGTGTATTCCAACTTCTCCAGTTTCATACGCCCCAGCCAAATAAAATGTAAGCACAAGCTGCGATAAAACATAGGGGGGAAATCAGACAGACAAATGAATTTGTAGTAAACAACACAGCAAAATTAATTTTTTTTACTTTAAATACATATTTGTATATGTATCTTCCAGGAACATAATATATGTTTTTAAATAATAAATACAGCTTGGGTGACCATAAGGGACTTCTTAGATAGATAGATAGATAGATAGATAGATACACAGTCACAAGTGTTTTTAAGCTTTTCAATTGATGTATGGTTTGTTAGGATTGGACAATATTTGATACAATCATTTGACACAAGATACAATCATTTGACAATCTGGAATCTGAAAAAATTAAGTAGTGAAAAAAATCACCTTTAAGTTGTCCAGATAAGGTAGGCTAATTAAAAATGCATATTACTAATCAAAAAAGTAAGTTTTAAAATATTTACAGTAGGAAATTATCTTCAATATCAATTATCAAAACATCTTCATGGAACATCATCTTTACTTAATATCCTAATGATTTTTGTCATAAAAGAAACATCGATCATTTTGGCCCATACAATGTATTTTTTTGTTTTTTGCTACAAATATACACCAGTGACTTAATACTGGTTCTGTGGTCCAGGGTCACATGTAGTTAAATGAACTAAAATAATATAATATTATTTACATATTCACTTAAGTTGTGTACTACATGTGTAGTAGGTATAGGCTAATAAAATAGCAATCTTTAGTTCTTCATGTACGTTACACATCATAATAATAGAATAGCGTTTAGCATAAAGGTTTGACATACCTGATACTTGTTGAAACTCCTCAGAAGCACATCATTTGAAGACATCCAAACTCAGGCACTCTCTGCTAGCTTTCAGGCCGCTCTATGTTTTTAAAGCCAGCTCCCTCCCTGCATCTGTCCCAGCTAATTCCCAAATGACGTAATTGTTTATAATCACATTAGTGATGGTGGAAGTTTCACAGTCATGTGTGAGAGAAAAGAAACCACTGACATGATGCTGCTAATATCAGTTCGATGTGTAAAAATCTATATTTTAGTATGATGAAGCTGACCAACTATTTTCTTACTATTTTCTAGTTACTTGCAGCAACTAAACTAAACAGCTGAAGAGAAATACCTGTTGTATGTTTCTCGATCCTAGCAGATTAAGGGTAAGATCTTTCCCAGCAGATGGGAAGGTAGGAGGGAAAACAGATTGAGGAGCAGACAACAGACAACATGAGATGAACATGTGAATGAAGTCGTTGTTGAAAGAATGACGTGACGAAAAGTCATTTTTAACATCAACTGCTGTCACACAGTTCAGCCTCAAACAACCTAATCTGTAGTTCATTCACAATTTGACAAAACAATTATATATTTTACAAATAATTATAGTTTCTACTAATATTTTATTGGGCCATAGAGACTCTAACATGAACACTTTGTCCATTGCCCCACAAATTTTATCCATGAAAAATTATAGGCTATGTTAACATTATTGTTCTTGTACATTAGGTGGAACTGTGGTTAAGTTCAATTTTTTTTATACTGTATTTAGGTTTTATGTTGAGTTTGTTGTTTTAGTCAGTTCCATACTTGACAGTAAGTCTGGAATGACTAAATGAACGTAGTAGATTAAGTCTGCTAAAGTGATGCTTTCTAAATAAAGCTGAGTGTCTGGTCAGAGAAAAGGTACTTGCAGAAGAGCTTTATTGTGGTTGTCCACACACTAAGCTGTACTCTTTAAATCTTTTGGCAATGAATAAGGAAAAGGCAGCCAATAAAATGATCTTAATACATCTCTGGTATCTCTCTTTCTTTCATTGTTCATGACATCTGAAACTTGACATATTTTTAGAATCCCTACAATCATCTTTACGATTAGTTTTCAAAACTGCATGGAAAAACAGAAAGATTTAATCCTGAAATGAAGGAAACTGCAAAAATCGATGATTTCTATTACGGGCTTGTAAGAACCCAGTCTCATGAAAATGCATATAGTTATACTCCAGGAATAAAAACAAAAACTTGTGGGATTTATATGAAAAAAATGGATTTTTGGTGTATAAATAGTACATGTTTGGCGCGCATAAAATAAACTTAATACGCAGTTTTCGCGTACATATGATACACATCAACCCCACAAACCACTTCCTGCATTTTTCCATATATGTATGAATGTTTTTTTTAATTCGACATACTATTTATACGCACATTCATGAAATGGGTTAGGTTGAAGCCAAAGGACGATAATGAAGTGCAGAAGAGTATCATAGTATTCACCTCTAGTTAAAGCACTGCACTTGCTCCTAATTAAGTGCCAACATTTTAATTAATGTCAGGAAAGTATCATACAGTGAATATAGAAACGACATGACGAGAACCATGCGATTATAAAAACATTTTGCCTGGAGAGCCGCTGTGAAAACACATTCACAGCAAGCAAACAAACAGGCCCTTTATTCTATAGTCACAACATATATTTATTCGTATTTACAAATTTATACAGTCAAATCCATACAAAGACATATAATGAGACTTCCGGTTCACTAAATAAATACTGTAAACGTGTGCTGAGGGACACAATCACCAGAACACTGCTGCTCGGTTACTTGGTTTGAATTGAACTGAATACAAACAGTGTGTGTTGTGATGCATCTGTGATTATCAGCTAAGGGCTAAAATGCAGGAAACAGATCTGCCCGATAAATAACTATATTGTAACAGTGATGCTGTTCTGTCAGTTACTTTCTCAAAAAGAGAGTTACATTAATGCTCTGTCCCGATTTTCCTCTGCTTATGGCTGTCCAAAAATATCATTAGCCACCATTGGCTGGAAGAACAGAACTTGAAGGGAGTATTTATTCGTTCAAAAACCCTTCAAATGTCCAATCAATCACACACAAGCATGACAGTTTACTGGGATCTTCTAGAAGTCCCAATTTCCTCACATTCTCCTGCTGCACATGGAACTGTTCTCACATTATGGGACGATGACTGAGAAATCATATACTTCTGCTTTCACTAGAAAACTTGATGCAAAGCCAGTTCAGCTCCATGGTATCTCCTCTTGACATGCGAGTCCTGGGTTTTTTGGCATAAGACAGAGATGTTGGTTAAAGACGTTGTTATTGTCACCGACTGATGTCACGGTTGCCCTCCCAGCTCTTGCCGGCGCTCTGGTCAGTGATGCTGATGGTGTTCTGAAAGAAAGGATGCCTCAGGGCCGCAGCCAGAGTGAGACGCTTTGTTGGCTCATACTCCAGCATGGCCTCGATCAGATCAAACAGCTGGTGATGCTCTTCAGCTTCAGACAGTAGATATCGCTGGGATACAAGGAAGATAAACACTATTGTATGAGAACATTGACACGTCACACAGATTTAAAAACACTCAAAAGCAAATTTATAACTACTATACCCACAAAAGATTATATATTATGTATTCAAATTGAAATTAAACAAGCTTTTTGATTACAACGGCTTAAATTACGGAACACCAAAAGATAATTTGAGAAAAACCTCAGTATTTTTGGTTTGAAACAACATGAGACAGAACTTATTTATAATGCATTTAAAAACATAACAGAAATAATAATAATATATTTTATAAATAATTGAAAATTCTATATACATTGAACAAATTTAAAATGTATACAGAAGTAGAAAAAGAAGAAAAAAAAAAAAGTTAAATTAAAAGAGAATTCAGAAAACCTTTATGAATATGGAGTCAGTCTGTTACTTACCCGTAAAGGTTTGCAGTTTTCTCTGACGTATCTTCCTGCTGAAGAGTTCTCATCCCAGTCCAGGCGTCCTCGATAAAAGTATTTCTGTTTCCTGTGGGGTGTAGAAATAATTGTATTTTTGCTACGCTTGTAAGCAGGAATGAGATGGAAACTACTTTAAAAGACAGACTTCAGAAAAACCCAAATCAACATCAAAAACGTACCTAGTCTTTCGAATCATACGGGAAGGAACAGGGCCCAAAATTCTCTCCATCATTGCTAAATGCTCCCGATTATCATGAGTCTGATAAGCAAAAAAAAAAAAAAAAAAAAAAAAAAAGAAAAAGTAAAAAGAAAATTATAGCGTTTTAGTCTCAATACATTTAGACTTGTTTTGTATTTTGTCAGGTTTCACAATACAGGTGCAACACATACTGTATGTTCCTCTACAGAGGTCTGTGTGTGCGTGAGAAAGAGAGAGAGCATTAGTAAGCGTATCTAAGTTCAAAGTGTTAATGGCAGGTGGTTGGCTTCAGTGTGCTTATGTGGACACCTGTAACCCTTTGGTTAGAGTCTCTCTGGTCTTAAGCTGCTTAGTGAACATAAACAAGAGACTGTAGATCTGCAGCCATGACTCAGAAAGGAAGTAGCGGAGTTAGAATTTGTACCTGGAAGAGTGTGAAGCCGAGGTAGTACTCAAAGAGTATGCAGCCTATACTCCACACGTCACACAGCTGACTCCAGCCCAATTCTGCAAAGAAAAACAACATTTGGTATAACACTAAGTTATGGAGTCATCTAATGGTGACATAATGTTACTGCATCATAACCTTATAACCAGAACACTGTATAGCATATTTAGTCAACAGCAAGAAAGTTGACAACAGAAAGTTGTGAATAAATTGCAATTCTGAATATCATTGGAGTGTAGATGCATTAAAACTATACATTTCCATTCAAAAGGATACTTAAAATTCTGCTTTGCAATTATAGAAATAACATACATTTTCGAAATATATTAAAACACAGTGCCCACTAACTCTTTTCTAATTATAGCATAGCAACATCATAATATTTCATAACAGATTACGGTTGGCATAAGCTTTCATAGCAACCAGTGTCACGTTGGACAATTCCCTGCAGCCTGTTGAATGAAGTCACTGTGGTCTCTAGCTGGCTCTAATTAAATTCTTTGTGGTGGAAAGGAAGAGGCTAATCTGTGTTGCTGCAGCGATTGACTCATTTTGGTCCTGTGACTTAAATATTCACGTTTCATGCGAATACCAAGTTATTATAGTTGAAATTTACATTCAAAGCATCGTGTATGACTTAAACATGCCATTTGGTCAGTCACCTGGCATGATTGTCCTTACCTAGAATAACTTCAGGTGCTCTATAATGCCTGGTAGAAACAATGGTGCTGTGGTGCTCGTGGTCAAATGTAGCGCTGCCGAAATCCACCACCCTCACCGCCGTGTTTTTCACAGTACGCTCATCTCGCTTCTACCACAGAGAGAAAGATGGGGGTGTCAATTATAATGCATGTCCTTCATTTTTACTTTTATCTTATATACTAGGTCAAGTAATAGATTTTTCAGCAGCTCATGCTAGAATACTGGTTTTAGTTCTACTAAAGACAAACTGTTTTGTTACCTTCTCCACATTGTAGGTGATGGTGAAGTCAGAGTTGACAAATAGAATGTTTTCTGGTTTCAGGTCTGTGTGGGTCAATTTGTTTTCATGCAAAACTGCAAACAAGGAGAACAAATCAGCATATTCATAAACACTCCAAATAGGACTGGTCTTTTAATATATAGCAAATGAAGTTCAACTACAATTATCTTTTTGAAAAAGTGTGTTTACTTACACTTGACAGCTAGGCAGATCTGGTAGGCCATATGACGCACTTGACTGATGGAGTAGGGCAGGTAATTGTTTTCTTTGAGGAAATCAAAAGTGCTGAGAGCCAACAGCTCAAAACTAATACACATATGACCATGATAGTCGAACCAGTCAAACATCTGGACACACAGACTAAGAGAAAGAGAGAGGAGAATACAAAGAGAGAAGTTGTCTATACAGTTGCCTTCAGTATACCTCATCTTGTATCAAGATGCTCTATACGAAGTACTGCATATGCAGTTACTCAAAACATGCTGAATTGTGTGTACATTTCATACATTATTTTTTATTTTTTTTTTATCCAAACTCACTTATTATTCTCAGGATCCTTCTCATTGATTCGTTCCAGTACGTTGATCTCCAGCCGTGCTGCCTCTTTGTACTTTTCCACATTTTTGATGATCTTCAGAGCGACGTGTGCTCCACCCCTTAACCAAACAGAAGAGCATTCACTTAAACATTGCAGTTTCACTTCTGTCAGTTAGCTACAATATTGAAAACATGTAGAATTAGTATAAGAAACAAACTACACTGATGAGACTATAGTGATTATTTTTGTTGTTGGCGACACAAATAAAACCATTATAAAGCAATAAAAGCACTGGCAAAAGATGGGATGGTCTGTATTTTGCTAAATATTTTAAAGGAAACATAAATCCTTGCTTTTCTGGCTGCTTGTAATAATCACAAGCTGTATGTCTGGTCCCAAGAGCAGATATTTCGCAGCCAAACAACTAGACAGACATTTATCAGCCAAGCAACACTTTTTCTTTTGAAGTTCACACCATGCTGCTTTTGTAATAAAGCAGCTGATTGGTTGCCGAGTGATGACGCTCACCTGCGATGATCAATACATTGCATCACCCTCCCGAAGGTGCCCTCACCCAAAGTACTGACAATCTCATCTAAGAGACAAATAGAGGGAAAAAGACGTAGAGAAAGGGGAGGGGAGATGTAAAGAGAACAATTAGACAGTGTACTTAAAGAGTCATCCTAAACAAGCTTCCTAAAATCACTAGACGGTGACTATCTATACGGGTTAACCTAAAAAAATATAATTATAATAATAATAATAATAATCTGACAAGTGGCAATATGCACACTTGAAAGGAATAAAGTAAACATGGTCTGGAAAAAAAAGCATGTTTCCTTAAAAACAAAAATAGTCTACATTTCTGTTTTTTCAAAAATAAATAAGCTGCTTTTATTAGATAAAAATAAAATAAATATTTACTCAACGATTTTAAAACTAAAAAAATTACAGTATATTCTATGGAAAAAAAAAACACGCACAATAACTATGGAAATATTAAGAATTTCACAGAGCAATCGTATCCTAAAATCTAAACGGCTGACAGCATAGGCGCAATGTGAATCTTGATGTAGCCAAATGCTGCAACAAGACCATAATAAAACGCACATGAGACGAGGAAAAGCTAAATCTGGGAACCTGGCAGTCAGGAATTAAAAAGGATCATAATATTCTTCTACACAGCAACACAAACAGCCCAACCCCCCTGAAAAGAATAAATAAAGGAGCTACTAAAGACATGTTGGACATGCCTTCCCCCTTGCCTGTTCCGGCAAAAGGGGAGAACATTCTATGACAGCATCATCATCATCACCACCAACATCATGATCATGACCTCCTGCCCTCCCCTGTGTGTGTCTGCTGTGTGCTGGTACTGATAGGGAGAAAGGTTACGATATAGGAGTAGAGGAGTAGTAGTAGTGGCAGTGTGTACATCTCTCTTGCAGGACGTCGCCACTCCGACAGATCAGGTGACCCTCCTCGTCGTCCCTCACACACAGTGCCCTCGTCCCGCTGTCACTCCGCTGCTTCGGCCCCGGCCAGGGTCACAGGTCAGAGGTCACGCCACGACCGCAGAGGGAGGAGGGGAGGTGGGCGGAGCGGGGAGAGTGGAGGGGGGCAGCCGTAGCCACGGTGTCGAAGATGAGCAGTGTTGTAGTTGTTGTAGGTAGGTTTGGTGGTCATGGGGCGATTCGTATGACACCACGTGAGGAGATATATATAACGATAGGGATATAGTGCAAGGGATCAAGTCAAAGATAACATTTTACCCCTCCCTTCTTGCTTGCTTTCAAACTCCCCCTCATCCCTCTGCCTAGCAACCCTGACAAAAAGTCACAAAAAGCAACCTGCATCAACATTTACTCATAGAAGAGCACATGAGTAAAGGCATTGCTAATTCACAACTATCACATCCATAACATCTCCAAAGAAAAAAGTTGCTCTAGTGGGAGACTGGAAATAAAATGAAAAAGAGCTGAAGTTATGAAACAACTTTATATGCTTTAATTAAAAAAAACAAAACAAAACTGTTTGACATCTAAACTGTGTGAAAGAGTTATATAGCTAGGTGTGCAGATACAGCAAGATAAAGAATGGATGAGAGTTATGTGATCTTAATTACGGAGGCTCACCCAACAAAGCTTTTCACTCACTACTTATATTATCATTAACGTCTATTGGATTGAGCCTCACTATTTAATGTTACAGATGGGGCTAACACTGAAAGCCAAGACTTGGACTATCACTATCAAAAAAGACAAAACGTCAACAAAAAGAAGAACATAAAACAAAGGAGTTCATACTTACCCAATCCTGGGGCTGTGGAAAAGAAAAGCATTATGGAGAAAGAAAGACAGGAGCGTGTAGAGGTAGAGATAGAAGAAAGGATTTGGGGGTGGGAAAGAGCAGGCTCGGGTATTGAAGTACTCACCGAGGACGATGGGCTATAGGACCTGGTTCTACGCCGCCTTCGTTTGTGCTTACGCCTGCTGCCTTTCCTTCGGTACGAGTCCTCGCGGTCCCGCTCGCGGCCCCGGCGATAGTCGTAGCTGGGCGAGGCGTCACGCGAGTAGTAGTTGCTCGGCGTCCCGTGTTCCCTGTCACGATCCCTGTCCCGGTCACGGCTGTGGTCCAGGCGTCGATAGCTCTCTCCGTAGTGTCTGTCGTAAGGCCTGCGGTCTGAAGAACGGTTGTCGTAGCTGAGGAGAAGAGGAATAGTGAGTGCTACGTAATAACTGGTTTTGAATATCTGTTAAAAAGTTATAATATATACTGTATTTGACACTCCAAAATGAACCTCTGATTACCATATTATCAGAAGTTTGAACATTAACCATTCTTATTTTAAATAAAGTCAAATTGGGGATATTCAAATTTAAGAAGTGAATCATTTGCAATCCAAACAAAAATCCAGTACATGAACATACCTCCTGGATCTGGCATAGCCGGCATCCTGCCTGTGTCCCCTCCCTCTCCTCTCACGTTCACTGCTGGAGGAAAATGTCGGTGAGCGGCGATGGCGAGGTTTTCTCCCTCTGTCTCTGTCCCGCTCACGATAACGATCTTGGTAGCTGCTGTGGCTGGCCCTCTCCGAGGACGGATACCGTCTGGAGTGTGGCATCTGCTCAAAGTACAACATATATTGACATAAAAATATAAAAACAAACAAACAAATAAAAAAACTAATAATAAACCAAACAAACAAAAACACCACAAGATTTTTACCCGGACGTTGTAATATTCATATTTTTAATAATATAGTAACATATTCCTTTTTATATTTTAAGCAAAATGAGAACATAACTTGAATAATTAAATCTGAATATGTTTTCATTCAGTAGGGTAGGCTCATCTATCTAGCTTACCATATTAAAAGAAAATGTTAAAAGTGAAATGCCCTAGCCTGTGAACTTTAAAATTTACTGACTTTTATATTTTAATCAAAGAAAGGGATGCAAATTAATAACTAAGTTACTTAAACACTTCTAGTAAGCTTTTCATATGCTGGAAAAAGTCTATAACACAGCCATTTAATATAATCAGTAAATATAATTTATTTTATTTTTTTTAAATCAAACAACTGTCTTAGACTTATACACTTTTCACCTGGGGACAAGTGTGAAAATGTTATAGAGGCATGTCTAGAACGGTTCTTAAAACAGAACGAAACGTTAGCAAAATTGGAGATTTTATATTTAAAATTTGCTATATTAACAAACATGCTAGTGTTATTCAATACTGAATATTGTGGAGAAGACCACTTACAATTGCGGGAGTTTTATGCATATGTAATGTAAACATTAAGGCAAAAAGTTATACGAGACGATAGAAAATGAGAGTTAAGAAATGAGAATTAAGATTAGAATACGACTAAATAGAACAGACTGTTAGAATACTAACACGTATTTAAACGCGATAAAGAACATCTCAAATCTGGAAAGCAAGAAAAACAAACAGAAAACTGACGGGTTATAATGCAGAAATTCCGCCTCAAACAAGGCTATATCAAGAGCGAGTTATTCGAGCCAACTTCTATATTTAGCTAAGAAAGTGCAGACCAAGCTACAAGTAACCTAAGGAAATACCGAATACCTCGAAACTAATGGTAACAGTTACTGGTAAGTGTAAGCAGAGGTACAGCTGTTTATTATATATGGTAAGGGAAAAAAAGAAACGACTGCACAGGCTAACCAGGTAGCTCAAGTTGTTATTGTTTTTCATCGATATTTCTTTTACGCCATAATAACAGGAAATTTGTATGCTAGTCGTCTCTGTTATTATAAAATGAGCGGCAATGTCGATACATGACATGGAACCGCAAAGTTTCAAAACAGCGGGTACATTTTTCTAGATAACAAGCTGCTCTCCGCGTCGACGGCCATTTTGAGATCTTCTAATCTTCAACGGGCCATTTCTCAAAGGCTCGTCTGTGGGAAATTCGGCTAAGAGTGGGATAGAAAGTGACAAACAGCAAAATAATGTCTTGTAATCACCGTTTTAGCAGCCAGCCCTGTGCGCTTATCCCAAAGAAAATCCGTTTTGACGCTTCGGCTCCAAATTCTTACTCGAGCCCAATTAAACAGTGAAGAAAAAACAACTTCCGGTCCCTCCTCTAACGTTTATACGCGCGCGTGCCATTTGCACATCCGACGTAAACACAGCGCAATATTGATAATCCGCAAGAACGTGTACTTACCAAATAAGCATAGTTACTGCAAAACCCACAAAAAGAAAACAAATTTGAAATAGATGAATATATTTAAGATATTTTAAAGGAATTTGATTTATTTATTAATTACTTTACAGTAGCGATAACTGTATTTTATTTTGTTTGATACTACAGCAAGACTAACACAGATTATACAATATGCATTTCACATACCATTATGTCTTACAAAATATGTTTTATTCCCCCTTACCAGTGTGATGTTCTTTAAAGTTTTGTTCATATACAGCTTTTTAACCGGCATATTTGAAAATAATGACATGCAAGACAAATATTACACAAAACAGTTTTTGATATTTGCACATTTTATTTACATTTATTAATTGTTATTTCTTGTAGAGGTTAAAAACAATAAAACCCAAACAAAACTAAAATAAAAACACTGACACAAACTTTAATATATTTTGTTAAACTTCTCATATTCCATGGGTCATGACTGGAATGTTCTTCCACAACAGTGCCACAATTGTTTCTGATGGCTTGGTAATACAGCAATAACACCTCAGAGAGAGTTTTGGGTGGTTTTTTTTTTTTGTTGAGACCAGCATATCAGAGCAGCCTTCCTGTGCACCGCAAAGAGCCACAGCAGCAGAGCAGAACCTTCCCCTCCACACTGCCAACCTCATAATTGTAATCCCATGTCAACTCTGTACCTGCCTTGATCCGCCTGGTAAAGACAGATGAAAGGAAAAATTTAAATAAAATAACTTTCTGGATAAAACACAAAAAAAAACATTACAATAGCATTAAAATTAAGGGGAAACTCCACCTAAAATGAAAATTCTGTCAATCACTTACCCCCATGTCATTCCAAACCTGTAAAACTTACGTTTGTCTTCAAAACACAATTTAAGATATTTTGGATAAAAAAAAAAAAAACCCTGACTGTCCCATTGACTGCCAAATAAATAACACTGTCAAGGTCCATAAAAGTATGAAAAACATTGTTAGAATAGTCCATCTGCCATCGGTGGGTCAAACATAATGTTATGAAGTGAAGAGAATACTTGTTGTATGCAAAGAAACACTGTAGAGCCATTTTGGAGAGTATCCCCTTTACTCATACAGTGTACACACGGATACATCAACATTTATTTAAACTTTGATTTGAATGAAAACAGCACATCCTTGTGTTGCATCTGACACAGAACTGCATATACTATTTTGTGTCCAGGAGATGCTCTCTCCAAAATTGGTGATAAGCTGACATTACAATGCCAAATTGTTGAATATGAAGTGATTATTTTTGTTCTATTTCCATACAAAAACTATTCTTGTAGCTTCATAACATTACGGTTGAACCACAGTTGGCAGAAGAAGCATTCTGACGATGTTTGTTTTCTTAGCAGTCAAAGGGACAGTCAAAAGCCTCCTGGTGTGCATTCAAAATATTTTAATTTGTGTTCAGAAGATGAACAAAGCTTTTATGGGTTTGGAACGACATAGGAGGGGGGGGGTAAGTGATTAATGACAAAATTGTAATTTCAGGGTGGAGTAACCCTTTAAAATAACCATTAAAATAGCAAGAGTTAAGCACTTATTTTAAATTAAAAGTAATAGAAAATCAAGATGGTATCAAGGCACTGACTTGCTAGCGAAGAACGCCACCCATGGAAACCGTAGGTCGTGTGTGTCGACAAAGACGTTCTGAACAAACAAATTTGGACTGCAGCTATGCTGTTGAGAGAAGTAGAATTATAAAAAAAATAAAAAATACATATAAGTGTATAATATTTACAAACTTGTATCAGTAGCCTAGTTTCCATCCAGTTTTCTTATCGTAAAAAAAAAAAAAAAAAAAAAAAAAAAAAAAAAGCAAAATTAACTGTCTGCAGCCGGTTTCCATCCAACTGGCTGTTTTGGTTTAGCTTGTTCTTCATCCATTTGAAACAAAATAACTTTATTATAGACCATTATTAAACTGCATAGGCCTACATAAAAATATATTTAATAAGTTTAATAAGTTTTCATGTTTTTGTACTCCGTGATACACTATTTAGAATAGGAGGAAGCTATTCAGAAGCAGATGCAGTTGTATTATTGTTATTTTTTCTGATTATCTTATTAGACACTATTGGAAAAAATAGGAATGTTAAATTAGGTTATTTTATTTCTCCCAACCATCAACCGACAGTTATCAAGTCATTATTAATCGACAAGATTTAACTCAATTAAATTTGAATTGATACGTGGTTGCGACACATTAAAAACAGCTAAATTCATTTTCAGCGATTAATTTAATACAAGCAAAAAACACCAGAAAGTGAGGATTCACATCACATCACGCACAGAGCTTTATATATAAAAGAAAAAAAGGCCCATACACCAAATATATTTTTTCTAAATAAATAATAAATTAACAA
This sequence comes from Enteromius radiatus, assembly GCA_032357445.1. Classification (NCBI taxonomy): domain Eukaryota; kingdom Metazoa; phylum Chordata; class Actinopteri; order Cypriniformes; family Cyprinidae; genus Enteromius; species Enteromius radiatus. The sequence goes on from JAUCMS010000038.1 coordinate 14,922,294, forward strand.
AACAAATGAAAAAAAAAAACAAAACCTGCAAAAATGTGAAAGCGGCATACAATTATTTACAAAAGAACAACTATTATTATTATGAATGTGCAAAATGTATAATAAATATTTAGAATACTTTTGAATAATATCTTATTCTTGAACGAGTATTTTAAGCTGTTTGCACTTTTCCTGCCCGCGCCGCACGCAGTTATGCATTAAACTACTAATCTAACTCAACAACTTTTATCTTCTGAACAAAATTATGCCTAATAAATTTTAACTTTCAACGTATTAAAAGCAACATTAAATTAAGATATTCATGTTGAGCGGTAACTCATCTTTTTCTTACCATATATACAATTATAGATGCAATAATATGAATATGATTTAATGCCCTTTTGAACTAGGCAACAGTGCTTTGACATGAGTGCGAACGCTGCCAATAGGCTGATTCTGTCATGTGACACCACATTTATTTGTAATAAAGTCCATTTTCCTCAACAAAAGGTGTTTCCAAACAATTTGTGTTGACACATGACAAATTTGATCAATAAATGGCATTTCCATCAGCTATATCTGTAAAAAAAAAAATGTAAGCACTAAATATTTTTTCACAAAAAGTCCTTGAATGGAAACCTGGTTAGTGCTGATACACTGAAAGTGACAAGGCTGAGTCTGGCTTACGTTGATGAAGCGGCCAAGGTTGCCCTCTTGTCTTGCGTCAATGATGTAACAGGTCTCCTCGCCATTGAACAGTCTGCGGTTGTTGTTGCCAGTTACAGCTTTCCTCGTTTTCTCATTCTTTGCTTCTGAGGTTTCTAGAGGTTTTACTCTTCTTTGAAATGACTTTATGGCATAGCAACGCTTTGTACCTGAGGTTTCTTCACCTACAGGCTTTTGGGATAGTTTTCTCTCACTGAAGTTCCTGTGATTCACTACATGGGTAAAAACGACAGGTTAAAAGAAAACAAACAAACAAAAAAACCATAATACAGTTTGATACATAATACAGTCAAATAAATAATGCCAAAAAAAAGTAGCCAGATCCTCATTGTCAATGCTAGGTCTGTCTTCTATAAAAGTACATGCCCTAAACCAGTGTTTCTCAATTCCAGTCCTCGCGCCCCCCTGCTCTGCATATGTTCCATGTCTCTCTTTGTTAACGCACCTGATTCTAATAATCAGCTTATCAGAAGAGAGCTCCGTGCATGAGCTGTGTTCCCAATCGAGTGTCCGTTAAAGTTTACTTCACTTCAGAACATTCATTCATGTTCCGAAGTCGCACACACTGTGCTAGATCAGCGG
>JAUCMS010000038.1:14925510-14946428 GCA_032357445.1 Enteromius radiatus
TCTAGACTATTTAAACCTGACTCAAATTAGTAAGATCACATGATCCTCAATTTACTGTTATGGAACCAATTTAAGCTTGGATGTTAAGATCGGCTCATTCAAGTCAGGTTTTGGACTTTAATACCCGCTTTTCTAAGCGGCTTTTATGAAATAGCCCCCAGGTGTGTTTAATTACAGTTGCATCTAAACTGTGCAGGACTCCGGCACTCCAGGAATTGAATTTGACACCCCTGGTCTATAAGTAGTCTTTAAGGTCATTTACTCTGGAAATAGTGTTTTTGAGGCCTTATTTTAATGGTTATAGCACATCTATATGCCTATCTCTATGAAACTTTGCATGCTTGCTAAGAGTCATCTGACACATGTTTTAACCAAGTTTCATAAAGTTGTGTTTTTATTTTTTTTTATAGGCTTTTGACTACATGGGGCCACACCCCTTTCTAAATGACCCCGTTACAGCTAACCTACATTTTTTTTTCAAATAATTATTAATCTAGAGGGTCCAGAGAATTGTTCTGTATTGGTTTGATCAAGATTGGGCCAAAAACCTGAAACTAGTTTGTAAAAGTAGGTTTTTCAAACTAAACTGACCGGATGTGACATATTGAGAATTATTACGAGTTGAGAATTATTAATACCTTTTTGTTAAGCTTTATAAAAAACACTTACTGCTTTTAAAAAAACATTATTATTATTCATAAACAAGTAATAAATTATTATTTTAATATTGTTTGTTTAATACTGTTTCCATGTTCCCTCCAAAATTATTGGCGGGCTGTGCATTTCTGTTGTTTTCATTCATTCATTACACCATGGTGAATGCACGGAGAATAAAGGCTCTTGCTTTTGCAAAAGAAATACTGCAAGTCAATGTGGGTCAAATACTACCTCACTACCTGTAAGATTCTAGAGATGCATCATACAGAATTGGGTTTTCAAAGACCGCAAGCTTCTCTTCCATGTTTGTTATGGTCGGTGGCTTGAGCGGGTTTTTTGTTTACTTTTTGTCGCCCCTCCCTTGTGTTCTTGCCGTTGTGTTGTCTCTGTGGGCGTGTAGGCGCACGCGCTCTTCTCTCTCTCTCTTTTTCTCTCGTTTTAGGTGGACGCACCTGCATATCATTGCGAGGTTGATTAACAGAGGAGGTAGTTAAAAGACGCCAACGTCTTTGTTAGTCGTTGTCCTTTTATGTTAAGTGTTAGTTGGTTGCTAAATTTGTCCGTCCTTATCTGTTGAATGGGTGAATAAATTAACTTGAAGAGTAAGAACGTTTCCTCATTCTTTTTATGTTATATTATCTCTCTTTTCGAGCCATTTTTACGGAGAGGTTGTAACAATGTTGACGCGTACGACCAAAATAAAAATTCTGTGCAACTGCAACTAGGGGGCAAATTCTGACAGTCGTGTCCGAAAGTCGTGTGCAGTGGAAAGGCGGCTTAAGAGTCATGTGACACATTTTCACCAAGTTTCATAATGTTTTTAGTTTTTGTTTACATTTTATAGGTCTTTGGATTCATGGGGCCACACCCCATTTTTAAATGAGCTAATTATAGCTAACCAAGGGACAAAATTCAAATTTTTTTGATAATTATTGATCTAGAGAGTCCATAGATTATTACGGCAGTGGTTTGATAAAAAAAAAAAAACAGGGACTAATTCGCAAAAGTATTAATGAAAATTAATGAACAATTTGATTGACAGCAATGGTTCGTGAGTCCTAATAATTACAATAGGGTTTCAGCGCTAAGCGCTTGAACCCCTGATAATAATAATCATCAGACAGACAAAAAAAACAAAACAAACAAAAAAAAGTTTGTTTCTAACCCTGTTGGCAAAGTGGTTGGCAATCTCTTGTGTGTGTATCCAGCACTACCATCCACTGGACCTCCACTGCATAGGGATGTAGCCTCAATGGTAAGCTGGTGGCATGCACACTTTGACCTGTCACACATACAAATATAAAATGTTTAATAACAATTTCCATGATTTAAAAAGAATGTTCCATGTTCAACCCAATATATGTAGTCAAATAATCATGACTACAAAACAAAAAAAAGGTATTTTCAGCCCCCTAGTTTATTATTTTCAACAACTTTTCTGAGAAGCCATAATTTGAGTACGATCTCAAGAACTCGGACTGCCAGTTAGGAATTGTACATAAATTCGGTACATAAACTACACAACTGCAACACAAATTAAAAGATGACTCGCGTGTCTAAAGTATCTTCTGAAGAAATGGACAACATGTCATAGATAAACAGCTATAAATAAACTTTGACCTGTACAAAAAGCCAGAAAATACCTTTAATCTCTCATTTTCACATTCAAATGCAGACTCAAAAAGCTGTACCTGTCCCGACAGCCATCTGTGCAATCACAGCCGATCAAGAAATCTGGACTGGTATTAATTGAAACGCCCGCAGCTGGAACTCTGTCTTTGGTGTAAGTGACATTAGGAGCAAGAGTATTATCCACTTCGTTAACGCAGGGCACCGGCAACACTTCTTTGCCTTCGGATATGTCCTGCAGGTAGAGGCGAGGCTTGCCAGTTGATGTGGAAGGAGGTCGGGCGCGATTCACAAGAACAAATGGGTCCATGCAGAACATTTCCAGGAAAAGGAAGTCACAATGTGTTTCTAATAAGTATTCCTGCACTTCCTGCATGTCGCACAGGCCCCGCCCACATGGAGAACGATAGAAAATGTGGAAAAACACCTAAAGAGAGCAAATAATAAATGTTCCTTGAGCAAATGAGAATTATTTTCCACATACCATACATTAACATTGTACTTTTTGCTCGACTTTTCTGAAACGCATTGAGCTTTACAAAGCTCATCTTTTGATAAGCATGGCGTTCTCTGATTGGCCAGATATCCAGTGCGTTTTGATTGTGTGAATGGCCTGAATACCTTTCTTTGCTTGAACAAAGAAATGTTTCTGGCTGGTGATATGCAAATGCTTTTCCATTTACACCATTTGAAAATAGCATTTTTTAGTGATATGCTATTTACACTAACTGAAAATTGCAGCATTATTTAGTGATATTAACACTAAATGCAAATAGCATTTTCTGTTATTTATACCACTTAATGCAAGTGGCAGTTATCTGCACCTTAGTGTTGAGGTACATTTTAAAATGCAACTTATTAAGTGTAAATGTTCATTTTAATTCTAATGATTAAATAGATGCTATGGTTGACACCTTTATTAGGACAATAAAGCCCTCCCTACACCCACCCTACCCAATACTTTATTTTCAACGTTTTGATTAATTCCTTCATGTCCGCCACTCTTTTTAACAGTATACAGCATTGGAGCTGTTGACAAACAAGCATTTTTTGTAATGATGTCTAGCCCAAAAGTTAGTGTAAATAGACACTCCATTAAAAAGATCATAGCAACACCAAAGTTTTCACTAGCAGTTTACATTGAGAGTAGTTTAACACTAAATTAAGCAACTTTCACCCACCTTTCCATCGACGCGCCTTCTAGCCGTCATTCGCCGAAACTTAAAAAGCAGTGGTATAAGAAGTGGATTTTGACCACGGTGCGTATCAACTTGGGACGGTCTCACCCCATCCAGACATGCTGGACAACAGCGATGATGCAGGTAAATGGATTTCTGCTGGTGTTTAATTGAAACACAATCTTCTCCCTCAGAAACATACTCTTCTTCCTCATCAGGGGCAGGTCGTTTTGCACTTTTAGAATATAGAGTCCAATATGACATGGTTGATGATTAATATTCCAACCCCCCGTTTCACAGACAAGGCTTAAGCCTAGTCCTAAACTGAAATTTAAATCTGAGCTGTTTCAACTGAAAGAAACTTGCATTGAGCGATCTTAAATCATGTTAGTGCATTTGTTTTGTCCTAAGATGCACACCAGTAATGCTTTTTTCTAAGGCTTGCTTGTAAAAATTACTTCAATTTCCTAATTGAACTATGGCCTAATCCTGGCGTAGGCTAAGCCCTGTCTAGGAAACCGGGCCCAAATCATTCTGTATTTAAAGAAATATTTAAATCAAAAATTAAAATTGGCTGAAAATGGATTCACCCCCAGGCCATTCAAGTGTACTGAACTGATGTGCTGAACTGGTTTGCTTCCTACCTTAAGGTCAGATTCTTTTCTGTGTTTCTCATCTCACGCTCAAATTCCCTACTGTGTTCCACAGGGCTCTATTCTGCATCCTCTCCTTTTCTTGTTATATATGCTTCCACCCTATCATATTTTTAAAAAACATATTTTATCATATCTCTACTTCGACGATATTCAACTTTATTTTCCCGTTAAAAACAATAACTGTTCAATGTCTAGTCATCCAAACAGTAATTCATGCATCTTTAACTTCAAGGTTGGATTACTGCAACTCACTTGATCTGGGTTTACCCAAAACATCTCTGGGCCAATTGATACAAAAATGCATTGTGCAATATTTAATGCACAGCTTGTCAGTAAACTGGGTCTGAAATCAGCAATAAATACCATCAGGTGCGTGATTTCACATTGAGCCGCATTTACTACACAGAGCCGTTGTACATTGAAGAACTGTACAAAATCATGCTGATAATGAACACAGCCAGATTACTGACTGGCACCAGAAAAATGTGAGCACATTACCCCAGTACTTGCCTCTCTACAGTGACAATGCTGATTTAAACAAACTTAACATGACTCCATTCCAGCTGTTCAGACTCTTAATCTAATGGCTCCCATTCACTGCAGAGGATCCAGTGATGAGCAAGCAATGGAATACTTTTCCAAATATGATCCCATAAAGAAACAAAAACAATCTACATCTTGGGTGGCCTGATGGGGAGCAAATTCTCAGCAAATTTACATTTTTGGGTGAACTGTTCCTTTAACTGGGACAAGCCCATTACTCACCTTAAATTTGAGACAGCTTGTAAGACAGGTGAAAGCATTGTCAACCTCTGGAGGATGACCTTTGGCTGGAAAGCAGCCGACATGATCATTTGAGGGCTAACAGATGATGTTTTGGTGACTGTATCAGAATGTCGAGTGACCCGAACAGGAGATACAGAAGTTGAGGTGACAGTAATTGAAGTAACAGTTGCTGAGGGAACTGCTGTCGAGGAGGAGGTTGTGATGCGCTGAGGTCTGGCATTTCCTGCTATAACAGAGTTGGGCATGAATTGTATTAGGAATATTTTACAAAGAAAAAATAAACAAAATAAATATGCTGTTCTCATTTTATTACCTTTATTTTCAAATAAAAGAAACTTGAATATTTAGATAAAATAACAGACAAAAAATGTATAATGTGAGAGAGAGAGAGTGAGAGAGATTTATATAATATACTATATAATATACTAGAAGTATATGTCAGTTCATTACAGGATTTTTATTTGACTTAATTTGATTTAAAAAAGCACCTGCTGTAGTATCTTTAACTCATTGCACCAAACATTATTTTATTTAACATTTAGTTTCAGCAATAAAGACCTTTGGTTTTCTTTACACCAAATTAAAAAAAACAAACAAATGCTGAATGTGTGTTGATTGTGTTGTCGTGATTGCAACTATGCAGCTGTTGCATTTAATTTCACAAGATCACAGTTCATGTTTTCATTTAAGACCAGTTTTAAGCAATCTGAGCTGCGCAGCTCAGACGAGTAGCAGGATTTTGTTATGCTTTTGTTTAGTTTGGAGTTTGATGTTTCTCATATGCTACAGAAATGGCAGAATACTTGCATTTGTCTATTTGGAAATGTGCGTAAAAGAGTCAGGGTGTGCATGAAACAAAAAGTACCTGTTATAGCAGGCTGTTGCGTTTTCTGCTGAAATGGCAGTTGTAGTTTCTGTTGAACATATTGTTGCGCTTTCTGATGAGGTTGTTGCTGCTGTGTTTTCTGTTGCGGTTGTTGTTGCTGCGTTTTCTGTTGAGATGGTGGTTGTTGCTGCTCCTGTGTTTTCTGTTGCGGTTGTTGCTGCTGCTGCTGTGTTTTCTGTTGCGGTTGTTGCTGCTGCTGCTGTGTTTTCTGTTGCGATTGTTGTTGCTGCGGTGTTTTCTGTTGAGATGGTTGTTGTGGCTGCTGCGGTGTTTTCTGTTGAGATGGTTGTTGTGGCTGCTGCTGTGTTTTCGGTTGAGGTTGTTGTTGCTGCTCTGTTTTTAGTTGAGGTTGTTGTTGCTGCTGCTGTTGAGATGGTTGTTCTGTGTGTTTTTTATGTGGTTTATCTTTGGACAGACGGCTCTTAATATTTACGATGTGTTCCAACTTTTCTGAGCCTTTATAAATCCACTCTTTCTTCTTGTCTTTCTGAAACAGAAACACCACCACCAACACATTTATCAGCATCAAAACGTCTAATCTTTCAGTGGGGTTATGTTCCATTCACACCAAGCATGATAACTATAGAGATAACGATATTACAGTCCACACCAGGGAATGATATCGTCTGTTTATTCTAAGCACATGTGCCTCTGCCGCTTTAATTATTTTTATTTATTTTTATTTATTCTTGAGCTCATTACAGCAGGATAGATTCAGATTCTGGCTGTCAGTGTTTTTTATAAGCTGGAAAAAATAGTTGTAAAAAAAGATTAATGATATTGTTTCTTATTGTTATGTATTGTGCCTTTATTGTTATAGTTGTGTTGTGGCTAATCTTTAATAATGAGATTTTTACAACTATGTTTAATTGTTATCATTATAGTTATCCTGCTTGGTGCGAATGGACCTTTAGGTGAATTGACAGTGGCTTATGAAATACGGTGACGTTCCCACGAAGTACTCTTTGTCTTTCATTTTACTTAGTATAAAGACACTAAATTGTAAAATACAGATCACGGAGGAGTACCAGGTTCATAAAGAAATCTATCGTCCCACAAAGGATTCATTTTCACCTTAAAGCCGATCTGGATCAGGCTGCCATCTAACTGGAGCACCGTGCAGGACTCAAACTTTCCATTCCGTATCGCTCTAGTGTCTTGCCCCGCTCGAAGCACCACAGCAATGGGGTTGGGATAAACACGAAGATATTCCTTCACCTGCAACTGCAATGCCTCATCCTCAATGTCCGTCCACACCTTTTTTACTGCAAAGAGGGAAAAAAAAAGGTTAAAATTCTCTATTAGCAGTCAAGTGATTATATGGGGACTTAAAATAACTGACTGAAACAGAGTAAAAAAAGAAATTAAAAAATAGAATTTCTCACATTGTTTGCAGACAAGACGAAGGTCTGGAAGTGCCAGGTAAGCTGCATGACCATCATCAAAAAACACCAAGAACCTAATAGAATTATATAACAAAACAGATAGCTATTTTATTAAAGTCATATACAAAACTAAAAGAAAATGAAACACTGGATCAATACTAATATTGAAAACAGAAAACAAAACGAAATAACCTGTGCATTATGCTAAATATTTGCAAAGATATAAACAAAGAACAAAAATGATTATGAAAGTCCACTTATCCTCAGGCCAATCTCTTGAACATAAATTCACCTCATGCGATTTTTGCGCTCAGGAAGCTCAACCAATACGGCAGCATTATACGAGGCCTTTCCTTCATCATCTGTGCTGCTGGCCACAACACGACAGCCAATAAACAAATTCTTAAGTATGGGAGGCTGCAGAGAGGCCACGTGATAAGCAGGAAGCACAATCTCTTTACCACTTTTAAACTCCACCTTATAGGTGAGGCCATGCTCTAAAAAGAAGAAAAACAGATTAACATGAATGCAAGAAATCTAATCTAAAGTTTTTGGAATTTACAGAATTGGGTTTCTTACCTTCCGTTTGGACTTCTTTTACTGTTCCTTTATTCCACAAGTTGTGTGACCTTTTCGCCAAAACTGCCATGCCAACGTTAAGTTTTATCTCTGTATGTTCTTGTTGCTTGGAGGACTCACTGGATGAAGACTTGGAACCTGTGGACAAATATTGTTACTGTATGTAATCAGTGACTGATAATCAATTTGTATAGAACAATATTTGTTTTAATGCCACTGAAAGCCTTGGCTGCATTTATCTGATCTAAATCATTTAGTAAGAACAGTAATATTGTGAAATAGTATTACTCATGTACTATAACTTAGTACATATTAAAAAACAATTTGTTAGTGCAAATAAATTTCATTTACAGTAGAACTTCAGCCTTTAGTGTCACATGATTAATTCTAATATGCTGATTTGCTGCTCAAGAAATACATTTCTTATTGCTAGCCGTGTTGCTTCATATTTTTTGTGAAAACTCAATTTTATTTTGTAAGGACAACTTGAATAGCAAAAGAACAGCATTTATTTAAAGCAGAACTATTTTGTAATATAATGTTTGATGATTTTAATGCATCCTTGCTAAATGAATGCATTGATTTCTTAATAAAAAATGTAATGACTTACTTCCTTCAGGACTGGAAGGTTCTGCAGAGGCGTCGCTGCTGCTGGCATCATCAGTATTATCAACAGTATTACACTCAGATTGTGACTTAGGGGGTTCAAAATCACTGTCTTTTGATGACTCTGAATGTGATTTAGAGGGTTCACTCTCAATGTCTAAGGATGACTTTGATTTTGACTTAGGGGGTTCACAATCACTGTCTCTCGATGACTTTGATTTTAATTTAGGGGGTTCATAATCACTATCTGACGATGACCCTGACTGTGACTCAGGGGGTTCATAATCACTGTCAGCAGGACTAACAGAGAGGTCCTCTGTGTCAGAGGGTTCATCATTACTATCTGCAGGCGATTGTGCACTTTTTGTTTCCGCTTGCGGGTTGTAAGTGCTGCTTACAGGTCCAGATTTTTTAAAAGATCTCAGCCTTGTCGTTAAACTGGTCTCTGTTTCAGAGGGTTTGTCAGATTTACCCCTTATTTTTAACTGTTCTGACTCATCTGTGGAATCCACATCATGGCTGACATTAGTTACAGCTTCTTCAGAATTGTTTAGCAGTGATGCCACTTCAGGAGTTTCTTCAGTCTGGTTTGTTTCTCCCTTTGTTATACTGTCACAGGCATCAGTTTCCATTTGTTCTGAACAGCTTGAAGGTGAAGACGTTTCTGAAGGGGCCACTAGTGGCATTTGAGAATCAGTCGTCTTTGATGCAACAGTAGCTGAATTAGTACAAGCACTAGTTTTCAGGACCTCAGGAGAAGTCTTTGCTGGCAACACTAGTTCAGTGTTACTTCTTGCTTTGTGATCTGAATGAAGGCTGCTTGACTTTTCTGAATCACTTTCAAGCAAAGACATTTTAGGATTTAATGCTCTCAGCTGAGGTTCAGTCTTGATTGATGCAGTGGATTCAATTTGGAAAGGTTTTGAATTGCCTGGAGGAGAAGTCATTTCTGATTTTATTAGTGACAACTGAGGCTCAGTCTTTATTGTTGCTATGGATCCAAAATGAGGACTAGCAAAAGTTTCTGGTGTTGCTGAAGGACTCACTTTTGTCAACTGAGGTTCAGTCTTAATACATTTTAATAATGGAGAGTTAAGAGCAGGAGTTAATGCTGTCAGTTTTGATTCAGTCTTAATTGTTGGTTTAGATTCTGACTTATAACCAGCAATAGGTTTGTATTGCTCTGAATTGCTGAGAAACGAGGACACTTCAGGTGCTTTCGGTAGAGATTCAGTTTTAACTTTTCCAATAGGGTTTCCAGATATTTCCAGCTTTGGGGTGACAGATTCAGAATGGCTGGTCTCAGAGGTCGAGGCTGACGAGGGTCTGTTAGTGATGCCAGATGATGATTGTGGTGGTGTTGATGCAGCACTCATGGGTGAAGTTTTGTTTACCATCTGGACTAAATCCTGAACGAGTCTGGATGACTTCTGAATGGCCACAGTCACCTTTTCAAGCTAAAAGAAAAGAATGAATCAAGAAAAAAAGAAACAGACAAAGGCAGATGTATAAATCAAATAAAAATGGATGAAAACCATCAAAAATATAGTAAAAAATAAAAAGGTAAGGAAAAATATTACAGAAAGAAAAATAAGCAAATAAATAACCTATCAGAATGTGCAAAACCAATTTTTCAGTTAACTTCCTCACCATTGGTTCCAAGGTTTCTTTGGTGGCTGCGAGAGAAAAACAAAAATTATATCAGATTTAATTACAACAATACAATTTTCAATCTTTATATTTTCAAGCACTTTCTACTAAAATGTATATTACTTACCTCCCAGATCAATGACAACAATATCGTCATCATCTCCATTTAGCACACTATTTTCCTGGTAATCCTCCTCTTCATCTGTAACATGAAGGATGTCTAGCGGTATTCCTCCTCCTTCTCCTTCCTCCTCCGAATCTTCATCTCGGTATTCCAGACCCATCATTCCATAAAGACCCTTCATCACTGACTCACACTCAAGGACTGACCTGATACAGACACAAAACACAGTGAAATGGCCATTGTGATTTGAAGATACTGTCATCAGGCATTAAAAAAAAACACAACAACTCACTCGCAGGCATTGCTGTATAGAAGACGGGTGTAAGTGGCTTCCCCTTCCTTCTGCTTCACCCAGTCCTCCACCTGTGCCAGTTGTTCACGTCTCTTCATCAGATGAGAGTTTCGGTCCACCTCTGCCTGGATCCAGCACTGCAGGTCATCCTTGGTCATTCTCAGGAGGATATTGTCATCTTTTCTGCTACTCATGGCTTTACTGTTGGACCCAAAATAATGAAAATGGTCAATCGTTAATAACTGCACAAGATTTGCTCAAAGTATACTGAGCATCACACACATTACATACCTGTTTTCAGTTTTGATCATTTGCATTATTTTCAGTTTAAAAAGGAATAGTTGACCCAAAAATTTACCTTTAGGATATTCCAGATGTTTATGAGTTTGAGCAGATTTGGGGAAATTTTGATTTACATCAAGATGCATATTTCGAACTTAAAATCACTCTCATTCTGATAGCACCCATTCACTACAAAGAAACCAAGCAATGTGATGAAATTAACATACATTTTTAAAAGATTTACATTTTTGGGGTAAACTACTCTGTGAACTTCACACTGTGATCTAAGAAATTAAGCTCTATCTTGCAGTTTAAGTATTTATAGAACAGGCACATGGTTTGAAATCAGAGAACGCAAATTTCCTGCACTCAACACAGGGGCAATACCCTTGATTGACACTTGATTGAACTGTAAAGAGGCATGAAAATGTTATTATGATGATGTTATTTTGAAAAAAAAAACAAAACAAAATAACATCACGTGTGTAACTTTCTTCCCTTTAAAGTAAACAAAATTAAGGCCTAACAGATCACATGTGGCTATTCTTTGCTGCTGAAAAACAGCAACTGCGTAAGGCAAAATAATAACAAAAAGCGAGATACATACTGTTTAGCTCCCCAACGTGCTGCTGTGGTATGTTTGAATCCTGAAGACACTCATAAATCAAAAAGCGCGCAGATGCAGGATTGTATGGCGGTCACTTTTCCGCTCGTTTATATGTCGGCAAAACACAAAGACTGCCAGCACTGCAAGGAAAAGTCTTTATGGATACCACACAACCTCCGACATCACATGAAAAACAAAAAAATTGCGCCAAAAAAAAACAAGTAAAATGAGGTAAACAACGTGAAAATCTGTTACTGTAACGTTACCTGCGCGTTAGCGGACACAGTCTACAAGAGACCTTCTGATTGGTCCACTGCACGTTGACGCCGAGGGTTAACCACGCCCACATCAACTTAAAATAGTTGGACTTTACGGGCATTGTTATGAGTAATTTGAGTATGTTAGGTATAAATGTTAGTTATTGTAGTAATATCACTTGTGTTATCTATCAAATGACTTTTAAAGATTGAATTAGTATTTTTTTTAAGTAAAGCTCCCTTACGGACGAGCCATTTCATGTGTCTGCTGTTAGTTTTCTCAGCGCTGACATGGATGGACCAATCACAATCGTTTAGTCAATCTGTGTTTAGTCTTTAAGAATGAAAAATAAATAGCTCTGCAGATGAATGAAAAACAGAATAACATTATGACGTAGACTTGAATCTGATGTTTTATTTTAAGATTTTAACTAATACAATTTACATAATTATTTCAGCAGAAGTGTAGCATAAATGCAGAGAACATGTACATGTAAAATTGTGCTTTCAACCGATTAATCGTGATTAACTGCATGCAAAATAAACGTTTTTGTTTATATAATATATTTATGTGTACTGTGTATATTTATTACTACATAATAAATATACAGTACAAAAACATATTATATAAACAAATATTTTTGTTTATATAATATAAACTCTTTTTATTTTAGATGCAATTAAATACAATTAATCGTTTGACAGCACTAATATAAAACAATACAGGGTGTTTCAGCAGTTCTTTGCTTTAAAAGCCCATACTAACTAAATAAAATTTCAGTGGAAAAGTTTACTAGAAAAATGATCAAAACAGTGAAATAATATGTAGTTTCAAAAATGTTAAACAAATCAAGAATAATGTTCAACCCTATGTCTGAAACTCTTCATGTATAATGTAAAATAATTTTAATAATTGTAAAAAATACAATACAACAAATAACAAACAAATAGATCATATATATATATATATGTGTGTGTGTGTGTGTGTGTGTGTGTGTTTAAAGGCAGTAACTTTCATATTTTCCATATATTAAACCCTTCTTGTCATGTAAGGCGTCATTGGTGGTCTTGGGTTCACCGTATTCATCCTCCATCTGACCAGGGCGGTTTTTCTTTAGAGGGTCCCTGAGAGACATAATCTCCTGTATCTTCAAGAAGGTGTCACAATCTGAGGGAAACTGATTCCTCTGAAAAACATAGTTGAAATTAAAACAAGCTCTTTAAAAAGGATTAGAAAATGAATATTGATACTCACGTTGAGAGAAAGACGCAGAAGCCCACCTTCACTCTGGCCTTCCAAAGATGAGAGGAACTCCTTGAGTGATTGCTCTGTCAATTTATTTCCTGCATTATCAAGAAAATGTTACAGTAATAATGTACGAGTACGTTTCACTCTAATACCGAAAATAAATCAATTCTAAAATGAAGTCACCTGAGAGACTCAGAGACGTAAGGCGTGTGTTTCCTGGATGAATGACTTTTCCTCCAGTGTGCACAATTCCAGGATCCAATAGATGACTCACTGTCTCAACCACCTCCACTCTCTGACAAACAAATGCTTCCACGTTTAATGGGAAATCAAAAATCTGTAGCTATCTATATCTAAAAACTCATTCTTTCTTTCTCTATAAACAAACACATACACATATATAAATATATATATTGATTTTTCTTTACTTCCTTAAATCTTATTCTTACCTCTTGTTCAGATACTAGTAGATTATTTTCTTTTCCTGTTGATTTTACAGCCTGATTACGGGGAACTTTATTATCTGTGTTTATAAACCATATAAAATATATCAAATAAAAATAGGCCTACCATTCTAAATATAAAGTCCACTTCTGAATCTCGAACAAACATGTGTCAAAGGAATTTAATTACCTTTCTTGGCTACCTTTGGCTCCTCTTTCTTTGCTGCCTGACCTACCGCTGGTTTTTCATCTTTCTTAGGGTTTTCCTGATAAAGTAAAATAATGCATCAAACCTCATGAAACAACAGTAAACCATTGTGTTGTACCTCAATAAGAGACAGACCCCTTTCATGTCATAAAATGCATATACAGTATATAGAAAATAACACACCTTCTTTTTAGTGGGGTTCTTTGTAGTCTTGTAAAGACGATCCAGGGACGAGCTACTGCGGACGGAAAGAGGCCGCTCATATGAGTCTGCAAGACTAACCAGAGATGGTTGGACCATCGTTGATTCTTCACCTTTAATTAACAGCTTCCGCCTCTCAACTGTCTCCTCATGTGTCAGAGCAAAAGGCCCAAGCACCTAAATAAGGAAGTGAGAAAAAGATTCATGGAGATATACATGTTTAAATGTGTTAAGTTAGGCAGAGTAAGGCAAATATAATGTAGTATGTAAATATAATGAAAATTCTGTCACTATTTACTCACCCTCAAAATATCTTCCTTTGTGTTCAGCAGAACAAAGAAATTCATACAGGTTTGGAACTACTTTGAGGGTGAGTAAAAGATAACAGAATTTTGGGTGAACTATTCCTTTAATAGGAGTATAAAAGTATACCTCAGCCAAATGAGCTGCTCCTTTATCCCCTATTTGATTGCAGGATAACGACAGACACAGCAGGGAACGGTTGAGACGCAGACCCTTGAAAAAGAGGGACAGGTGATATTAAAATCCCAATTTTAAGTATATGCAGTCTTGATATCATTAGGATCACCTACAGATAGCAAACTTCAATACACACCTGAGCAATGTGAATTGCACCTGCATCACCAATACTATTAAAGGCTAAGTTGAGTGACAGGAGGTTTTTGTTGGCAGAGTGTACAGTGGACAGAGCCGAGCCAATTAGTCGAGCTCCTTCCTCTCCTATGTGATTATTACGTAGTGATACGTCCGTCAACCTAGCATGAACATGATTTGAAAAGAACTGAGTGGAAATAATGCATTTTGCCCAGAAGTGAACTAAATATGACAGAACATCTTTTCAAGGGAAGATATTATTTGTAAATAAATAAATGCATTTTTACTACAATTTAAAATAACGGTCTTTTTTAAAACATGATTATAATTGATCCCTGTTATTGCAATGCTGAAAATTCAGCATCTTTACTCCAGTCACGTGATCCTTCAGAAATTATTCTAATACAGTGGTGGCCAAAATGTAGTCTTTAGTCAGTTATTCTGTCTTTTGATGAAGTGTGTGAGTAGGAAATATCAGTTATATTTCCAAACATTCGTTTGCCATTAATTGCAATATTCCAGTGAGATTTTTGTACTCCACACAGAGATCTGATCTCAGCATCATCCAGTTTGTCTGAACTGACATAGAAACAGAACAAACTATACACAAGTACACCAATTAATGTCAAAATAAATGTTTGGAAATGTAAACCGATATTTCCTATTGATACACTAAAGCAAAGGATGACTTAAAACCATTTTTAAAACCATTTAGCTGGTAAAAATAAAAGAGTTCTAATAATTTTAGCCACCACTGTACGCTTATTTGGGTTTTTTTTTTTGGTTTTTTTGCTGTTTTTGGTGCTTGATCAAATTAATGCATTCTTGCTGAATAAAAGCCAAAAAAGAAAAAAAATTCTAAAAAAAAAAAAAAAAAAAAAAAAAGAATGGGCCTACCAAAACCTGTGGAATGATACAATAGATTATAAGCATCTAGTGTATGTGTGTTTAAAAAAATCAAATTCTCACATGCTGTCTTCCCCCATGAGCAAGTGGTATCTCGGCTCAGGGAGTGGATTACCCTCCAAAACCACCTTCCTATGAAGATATAAGTTGGTAGATGATTTCATGATTATCATTATTTATAACATACTGAATGTGGGTCTTAATAAAACAGTAATAAGTACTATTCATTCTGACCTTCGAAAACAGTTTGACTGTTCTTACCTGAGATTGGAGCACAAAGACACTGTGTTTCTAACGGAGGTGAAAGTGGAATCCGTCAGGCCCGCACGCCACATGCTGCAAAGCATCACCATTAATGAGAAATTTACATAACATGCTTTTTATTTGTAACAGGAACGCTCAAACATACAACACACACACATGCACACAAAGGCTTACTGTAAGCACTGGAGGTTAATGAGGGACGGCAATATCCTGTTCAGCACCTGAAGCACCACCCCATCTACCTTCCATCCTAAAAATTACAGCAATATTAAACCAAGTCATTTTCAACATTTCGTAGGAAAATGAACAGCTACATCTTATTGTATAAAAAGAAGCAACAGCTTTACCGGATATTTTGACTTCCTTTACGCTACCGTGGTCTTCGTTCTCCAGCTCTATCTGGAGGCAAGGCTTAGAGGACCATCTTGTCATCTGACTTTTAAAAGATGACTTAAATTGATTGTCTTCTTCAGTCCAGTTCAGAGATTTTTGGGAAACAAATACACAACATTGAGTACAACATCCTTGTGTAGTGTGTAAATGTATGCATTATGTATGTTTGTGTACACAGTATTTACCCATAGCTCCAATATTTGTAGAAGCTGGCTGCTTTATCTTCACAGAAGGGATCTCTTTTACACCCATGAGTTCGCACAGCTCCGTAAAGTCCAGCTCCAGATTTCCTGAATACTGGTAATTATCTAGTGCGAGTTATACAAAAACACACCGACATGGACTTATGTGTTCTAGAGACTATTACACAGCATTTTAACTTCAACCATCAGCATATATTCGGACATGACATATATTTAGCTTATTCATGTGAAGTCAGAATCTAGTCAATCTATCTGTCTTTACAATCACATACCTGCGGTTTTAGGTGGTTCTTCTTCAGTCACAGAATCTACTTTATCCACTTTCTCCTTGTAGGATTTTTCAACTCGTTTTTTCATTTTTATGCGTAAAACTTACCTAACGAGCAGTTGGTTAAGCCTAAAGCAAAACGAATAATATTATGATTAATAACTATAATAAATAAACAGCCGAGCAACGTTTATTCAGTACTGCAGGTAGCTCTGGTTGTATTCCGTTGCCATGCCAACAGCTGGAGCCTCACGAGAAATATTAACGTTACTAAATACATATTAGCGTCACCTAGCGGATGGCGGCAAAAAGGAAAACTTTGAAAATACAACCTTCCAAACATTAGCAGAGTCATTTTTCTTGCCCGTACAGTCAAAAACTGACACAAGTGTTAGATACAATAAAAATAATGTGTCAAATAACTAATGAAAAAGACAAATTACTTAGATGTATACATTAATAAACTGAGAAAGCAGGGGAGGTTAAAAACTATTTTAGTGCCCCACAGATGCACATACATAGAAGTTTACAATTTATGCATATCACACATATATTAACTACAGGGGGAAAAAATCTTGTGGTATAATATGACCAAGTAAGATGATGGAAGATGAAATACCATAACTTGTTTTAATAAATGTGTAGTGTAGTGCAGGTTCTTATACCACTTTTGCAGTTAGTCCAACAACCAGTATTTGTAAAAAACGCGAGTAAGACCGAATCTTCCACTAAAAGAGTTTACAGAAGAAATGCAAACAAAACCAAAAGTCCAAAGGTACAATAGACTCGATATAGCTTGTTATAACTCGAATAACTCGTATAACTCGATCAAAAAACTGTGTTGCTTCCAACGCTCAAATATACCAAATAAAGTTCTGCAAATTGTATTAATTATTACATCATGCATTCTAGAAAACACAATTGGCTCTTACAAAATGCTTTCATAAATATCTAAAGGTGCTGAAGAAAAGAGAATTTTCAACTAATATAATTCTCCAGTGTAAACATAGTTGTAATATTTATAATTGTAATTCACTATAATTTTTATTAAGTGTGAGTCAAAGTCATTAGCGATCATCTTAAAATGATTTTCAAAAAAAAAAAAGTTGAATTCTTGCTTCAAGAATTTATAACTGCATCAGTCAGTATGTGAAAACATCTGTTTATAGTATATATTGGAGAGCCTTTAACAATGCATTTATTGACTAAGGGTTTTCCTTGTATGTATTTGGTAGTTCAAATGATGGTACACAATGTCAATGTGCTACGCAATAGTTAAAATTCACTTTATTTGAAGATGTAATGACTGTCCATACAGTTAAAATACGATTTGTCTGTATACCTGGAGTAATAATGGTTATGACCTAATAAAGAACTGTACCACAGATTCTCTGCTAAATGTATGAGCAACAGGCAAGTATATTCACAATAATGTAGTGCTTTTTATTAAAAAACAAACAAACAAACAAAACAAATAGAATATAAAACAAAAAAAAAGTAAAAACCAACAGCATTTTCATGACTTTATAATTACAAACTTTGAACCAGAGTGGAAGAAGTTTCGACAAACTGTACACAACATCACAAAATGCCTGCCAGTCTGTCCATATACAATGCTTGCATCTTATTTTGTGATTGTCTAAAAATAACTAAACAAATCACACAAAAACACACAAATACAAGAAATACAAGCATTATATTTATGACCGCTATCACAAAAAACAGAACAATCTTTTCTTATTTGAAGAACCAAAGAAACAAACAAAAAAAAAAACACATTTTTAAAACAACGAAAAAAAAAAATGTAAAAGGAGATTAAGAACATGATATCAGGTTGACAGCTTCTTTTTTTCTGCCAAAATATCATTTTACATTTTTATGTTGGTTTGTTTTTTTAGTGTTCAACACTTTGCAGCAAAAAACGAGGAACATTATTTCTTTTTCTCCTCAAAAGTAATAATAATAATAATAATAATAATAATTAGAATAATGTTAATATTAATTATTACAGTGACGGGTGCCAGGTGTGGGGTCACTGCGACATCCCCTTCCACAAAGTCCATCAGACGATCCTCCCTCTTGTAATGAGCTCAATTCAGGGTTTTGGGAAATTTGTAGCGAGTATTAATCATAATGTATGCCGTTTTCTCGCCCGCTTCTCGTAAAGTTACATGTGACAGTTCTGTCAATACAAATCGCATAATAATCATAAGAATCGTAATAATAATAATAATAACAATAATAATAATACATATAGGGCTGAATCCTGTACAATACAATACACAAAATCCATTATCAAGATATTGCTTTTGGAGACATTTCTCACATTTTCCTGTCTGTTTATATACATAGCTTGGCACTATACAACTTTCTTTCCTTTCGTTTGTCAGTTTTCATTTTGTTTTTTTTCCATGTGTCAGTCCATCTAAGGGGTCTGAAATACTTAACTGTCATAGCTGATGCATTAAGGGCAAAAATCTCATTGTGATTTTGTTTATAAACATTCTCCATGGCAACCTGAAAGGCCGTTAAAAACAATAAAAGAAAAGAAAAAGAAAACAACAGCACTAAAACCTGAACCTGACCCCACCCCACCCGTCCCACAAGCCACTCACAAAAAATATGACATCACATGATACAATAAGTTCTTGTGAATTCTTGAATTTAACTGTTTATTAACTGCTGTCAAGCCCTTAGTTGTTTCCTCTTTCGTATTTAATATTATTAGAATGGGCTCACACACACACACACACACACACACACGCACACACGCACGCTCACAAACACTGTAAAGAATCTTACACACTACCATTAAACAAAAAAGATAACGGCATTCTAAGGCGATATATAAAGCCACCGTGCCTCCTCTGCTAGATTGTGTTTGTTTTTTGTTTTTTTAATTATTTATTTTGAGCTGGTGAATTAAATACTTAAAAAAAAAAAAGGGGGTGGGGGCGGGGCTGGCAGCCATTCTAACCAATCACAATGCCCACGATAACAGAAGCGAAACATTCCAGCCCAGTCCGGAGCTCGCAAATATGGATACCCCCGTCGTGCTCCATTCCTAACGTAATTACAGTATAACAAAAAACAAACAGAAAAAGAAGGTAACATACTTATGTTTTGCTTTATCATACAGCATTGATCAATACTGTGTGAGTGTTAGTGTGTCTTATCCGTACATCTCCGGGAGCGAATGATGTCCTTGTTGTTGTTAAAAGTGCAGTTAGCCAACGTTCTTTCTCAGCTCTCTCCTTTCTCTCTTTTTCTCAGTCTATGGGCAGTGTGTGTGCGCTACACTGCACCTCCTATGATGCTCTTATTTATTTTTTGCCTCGTTTTCTTTCTTGGTTGTACTCGAGCTATTCCCACTGTCGACCACAAAGTGGCGCCAGACTCCCATTTTTCCATTTGCACGCTAAATGAAGGCCAAATATAGTACCACTTAGTCTCAGGAGACATCTGAAGTCGTAGTTCATCTGCAACAATTCGGTTAGAATTTTGAAGCGTTCTTCGGTTTAAACTTTCCTATGTCTGACACTTGTTCTATTTAAATGCATCAGGGTTGACGACTTGCAGCAAACTGCTTGTCCTCAGTGCACGAAGCTCGGGCTGGTCTCTCTTGTAGCTCCTTCAGAAAAAGAAACCGCAAGATATAAATATGAACTTGTCGCCTTTCACCTCTGTTGACCCCCTTGTTTTCAGGTGCAATCCACCTCTGCTCCTCCATATTCATTGTTCTCTTGCTGCTCTGCAAGCGTGCTCGCCAGAGAGTGTAGTCAGCATTACTTCCTGCAAATAAATTCGCTCAGTCCAAGCGTCCGTCTGCGGAGGCGGCGACCAGAGCCTTCCTCGAGAAGATACGTCACATCTATTGCTGTAAGAGAGACATAAAAAAAGTTTTTATCAAAGATGATGAACCTTTAGACATTATTTTAATTTACGAACTGCTTATATATATATATATATATTTAGACAGATATAGATAGATTTGTAGCAGTCTGGGACAAAGTTAGCAGATTATGAATAGTGTTCAAGCTGTTTTTCTTTTAATGTCTAGAACAAGTCTTCTGTGAATGAGTTCTTAGGGATTTTTGTTTTCAATTACTCAGAATAAAATAAGGCATATTAAATAAACACAATAAGCAATAACTATATATATATTAATTAGGGCTGGCACGGTTCATGGAAAAAAAAACGAACCGTTCGGTTCGCTTATCTCGGTTCGGAGCATACATGCACTGCACGGTTCGACGGTTCGTGACATGCACAATGTAGCCTCGTGCCCCGTATGTGACGTCAGTGTGTTTCCCTTTCGCGTGAAAGAATTGATTTGTCTACGGTGTGGAGTGAGTGCGGCAGGTCACAATACTGTACGTGTAGAAATGGCAAGTGGGGATGGTACGTCCACACCAGACGCGACTTGCACAAATAAATTGCTCTATTCGCGCGTAGTCGGATGCTTGAACATTTTGAGTTTACTCGCTTCGTTCGCACGGCTTAATCCCGTCTTTGCTTTGACTTAACATGTAAATCACTCGCGCTTAACGCTTCATTCGCGTCTGGTGTGAACGCACCTGGAGAGAAAAGGAAG
>JAUCMS010000038.1:14947638-14961630 GCA_032357445.1 Enteromius radiatus
AACTGCTTAATTGTTGTTTGCCAGGTTTTTATTTTGTGTTTATGTAAGTTTTGATATAGAGATAGCCTTTCGAAGCTGACATCACTGAACACATGACTTGTATCATGAACTACTGTCATATGGACAATATTTTGTTGGCTCAGTAAGTCTCAGTCCGCTCTGGCTGATCAAAGCGTGTTTTTAAAATGAATTTTCTCTAAACCTATTTTGAAATTACAAGTATTGTGAAAAGTGCTATATTTGCACAACATTTAACCATGGTTTTACTATAGGAAAGCATGATTGTAGTTACCATATTTTGTTTTCAAACCATATTTTATGCCTTTTTCTGCTAATCATAGTAATATTTTAGTAATACTTCAGTAAATGATGTTAAATGTTGAAACATTTGAAACAAATGTTTTTTTAACTGAAAATGCTGTAGTAACGGTTACTTTTAAAGTGGTTAGCATGGTATTACTGCAACAGTCACAGTTAAACCATGGTGATTGTAGTAAAACTGGTTGATTTTGTTTTTACCATGGTTTTACTACAGGTAATGCTGTAGCAAGGGTTATTTTTGTATATACCACAATTTTACTGCAACAGTTATAGTTAAACCATTGTAAAACTATGGTTGATTTTGTTTTTACTGTGGTTTACAGCTAATGATGTGGTAAAATCATGATTAATTTTCAAAAGACTACAAATAATTGTGAATTATCCACGTATGATCAAAGCATCTGATGAATGTATGTATATGTAATATGTTAAATAAAAATATTAATAAAGTTGCAGCTGTTAGAGTGGTGTGTATTGTTTTATTATTAACCAGCGGCAGCTGCCGCAGGGTGGACCGTACGATGAGCAAAACGCGTTGAACAGCGCACATGCAGAGCGGCTTTGGGCGAACGTCCCCTAAACGTCCTGAATGTCCGCTAAAAGTCCCCTGTCCGTCCCCTTGAACGTCCGGAGGACGTCTTTGGGAACGTCCTCCGGACGGAAAGGGGACCCTACACACTGACGTTCGGGGGACGTTCGCTGAGGCCATTTAGGGGATGTTCTGGGGATCTTTTTTTGTTAGCTGGGGTGCTATGTGTGTGCGCTTCAGTGTCTGCGCTCAGAAACCGGACTGAATTGAGTTCTCTCTTCCATCCCCAAGCCATCTATATGCCTCCTCTTCTCTTAATCCCACATATTGAGATTTTTTTTACGTTTTATGAGACGTGCAGCAAGTGAATAGCTTATAAATACAGATCATGTACACATCTAACCTCCGATCCGTGCAGCACATTCGTTCTGAAATCATCTCTTCCCAATCGTCCCTCCATAACATTTTCGTCTCGTTTTTATTTGTTGACGAAAATGTCAATAGATTTTCGTAAAAGTTTTTGTCACTTCAAATTAGTTTTCGTTCGTTATCGTCTCGTTTTCGTCAGTGAAAAAAATGTTGTTGACGAATATTATGACGAAAATTATTTGTCAACGAAATTAACACTGGAGTCAACAACAGGAAAAAAAAATATGAATTTACAGACCACTGCCCATCTCATATAAAACTGTCAAAATATGAACACAATAAAATTGTGGTCTATAACAATGTATGGGTAACTCCCAAAGTTGAATCTTATAATCATATGCTCAGTTCAGAATGAAACTAAAAACAAATCAAAATGAAACTAAATATGTGTAATGTAATATATTAAACTACAAATTATAGTAAGTGATAATAGTGTTTTAAATTGAATAATAATTATTATTATTAATAAGTCCAGAATGAATAAAAAAGTAAACTAAGAAATACAGCTAACACAATAAAACACAAAAACATCATAACATAATAAAAAACATGATTTTTGAACATTGAAAAACAACATTGAACATCGAGTTATCTGGGCGGGGTTCAAATAATTCTTCATATTGTGATATAATGTAACAGTTCATATTAAGTATTAAAATGTGGACCATTAAAAGATCAAAAATATATTTTGTGATAAAATATAGCCATATAATAAATGATAAACTAAATCATTTATTATTGATTAACAGCAGTGTTTCACAATTATTAATGTCTTGCAAAAAATCTTCATGTTTCCACATTTTTTCTCTTCTTTATGAGTTTTGTGCGATTCCTAGCTTATGCACTACTCACTGAGAAGTCCCTCTTGGGCGTCAGTCTTTTAGGGAAGTGGTTGAACGCATAGGGCTTGGTGCACACTGGGTACCGGTTGCGGTGGATCTTGTAGAAAAGGTGTGCCGATTTATCCAGCCGGTAGTCGCAGATGTAAACGTCCTGTTCCTTTACCCCTTTGGGACGACCTGAATCCATTAGCGAGAGCATCAGGCATTAGCATGTACACCGTATGGTGCTTTTCAGCACGTAACATCTTGTTCACTGCTTTTCCTGGATTTCACTGTTGATTTGTTTATGTAAAACTGTTGTATGTGTGAATGTCTCACCCTTGCAGTAAGTATACAGGTCCAAAACACAGCACGTTCCCACCACCGCCTCCAGCGGTATGATCTCATACAGAGGCACTCGGAACAACTCGTTATGATAGAAGCGTCGGGAAGGAGAGTGGTGCGTCTCGTGGGGACGAAAGTAGTGATGACCAAAGGCAAACCTCTCCCCTCTAAAGAGAGAGAAAAAGAGTCCAGTTTAAATCTAAGGTCTATGGGTTTTTTTTATATTTTAATTACACTGATGAGGTCATTTAGTAAATTAAGACATATTCTTTTGAAACAATCCCACCTCTACACACAAAAGCTATTGACAGGAGGATCAAAACTTTATTTAAACCCCAGCCTAACCTTTAGTCTAAACATTAGGATGCTAGCAATGTTGTTCCATGGTCAACAGGAATGTCAATGCTTCATTCTGAATCAAGAGTGCCAATAAGTATTTGAATACAAATGTCTGATAGCACTTTAGTTTAGGGACCAATTCTCAATGTTAACTAGTTGTTTATTAACATGCATAATACTAGTATACTGGCTGTTTATTAGTACTTACATAGCACACACAAATGCCTTAACCCATAACACCATATTTTAGACCCCTTAAAGGGACAGTTCACCCAAAAATGAAAGTTCTGGCATTAATTACTCCCCCTCATGACGTTCCAAACCTGTAAGGCCTTTGTTCACCTTCAAAACACAAATGAAGATATTTTTTAATTAAATCCGACGTTCAAGGCCCAGAAAGGTAGTAAGGACTTCTCTAAAATAGCTCATGTGACGTCAGTGGTTCAAACTTAATATTACTAAGCTACAAGAATACTATTTGTGTGCAAAAAAAACAACAACTTAATTCAAAAATGTTTTGCATAAGTAGCACCACACGCATGGGTCGTGATATTCTCATGAACGTGGCAAAAACTGGCACAGAAGGGAAGAAATTGTGAATGAAGTTGTTATTTTTGTTTTCATAATATTACAGTTGAACCACTGATGTCACATTGACTATTTTAATCATGTCCTTACTGCCTTTTTGTGCCTCGTACATGGTAGTTGTGTTGCTGTCTATGCAGGTTGAGAAAGCTCTCAGGTTTAATCTGAAGATGAACGAAGGTCTTGCAGGTTTGGAACGACATGAGAGTGAGTAATTAACGACAGAATTTTCACAGTTAATCCTCCCAATACCTTAATTTAACAACTACTTTATTAAGTATTAAAGGGGTCATATAATGCCAGATGCACTTTTACAAGTTGTTTAAAATAAAATGTGTGTTGTGTACACAATCACCCTATAATGAGAAAAATCCATCCAGTGGGTTTTTTTGTAATCTCCTTACATGTTTTCCCCTTTCTCAAATAGAGTCCATCTGACCATGTGGCGTGTTTCACACAGACTGGACTGGTTTGCTGAAGACATGAACTTACGTTCAGTCTAATGTCTTTTAATGAATCTTCGCAAATAGCCTTTCCTAATAGTGTGCTAATTAGCAAGTTTCACTATGAATATGGCTAAAAAAACATCCTCTGAGAGTGCCTTGGAAAAGAAGGGGTCAGCAGAGCTCTTGAAGATTTAAAAGGGAAGTACACAGAACAGAGCATTTTGAAAAGAGGTATTTTTTTACACTACCATTGAGAAATTTAAAAAAAAAAACAAATGTAATTTATTGAGGCAAAGGTTGTAGATAACAGTAGGAATTGGTCCCCAAACTAAAGTGTGACTGAGCTTTGAGCACTGTAGTGAATCTCACTTTTCATTTTTCCAGAGTTTCTCAATACGGAAGATGTCCAGTTTGTCTCTGTTGATATGAGACAGGAGACGATACGACTGGCGCACCGGCTGGCCTTCTGTAGTGCGTCTGCTGTCTCTCATGAGGTACACACAGTCACCTGCATTAAAACACACACAAACATAAATAAACCTAAACACACCTGAAACAAAATATTAAAATATACAATACAGTAGGACGTGTTGAAAAATATGCTCACCAAGACTATATATTTGATCAAAAATATTATTATTATTTTTTTTTTTTAAATATTACCAATTTACACACACACACACACACACACACACATACCCTGATGCAATAGTAAGTCATCACGAAGCAGGCATATATAATAGATGGATCCTGACTGGGCATAACTGGGTTGGGGCACCATTGGGACCTCCTGTTGAAACATGACAGGAAATGCATAGAAGACAAACACAAAAAAGCATTCAAGAGTTCCAAACTTCCTGAATGACAGAGGAGATCTTATCCTGGGGTAACCTTTAAAACGTTGTGATAAGAGACCATATGGCCGTGCTAAACATAGTCAGAGAGGAAGAAAGAATTGTAAGGTTACACAGACTGAAAGGTCACATACCCTGTCCACTGGACGAGGGTCACACTGCTCACAGAGATAATGCTCCACATCAGCCTCCAATCGCATACAATCGCAGTGCTGCCACACCTGAGAGACACAAACAGAGAGATAGATTACCTTTACTTCCCCCAATTACACATGCTTTCAAATCAATACACAACATATTACATGAAGAACATGAATAATGACAGAATAATAAATACTTACATTAGTATATTAGCCTGTGGTTTTATAGTCATATGAATTTTTATACTTTATACTTAAATGATTTAAAGCCCTTAAAATGGAAAAATGCTTCAAATTACTTTATGCATGTAGCATTTTGCAATTATTTGTTCTATTGTATTTTTTGTCCTATTGCTTGTAATTAGTTTCTTATTCATAATAACTGACTGTTTTTTTTAGGCTAGTATTAGTTCTTTGTGAATCTGACACTAATTACAAAAATTATGAAATTTCTATGGTATCATAAATGTTGATATTATAAAAACCTTTTTAAAACCAAAAATAACTATGTCATGATATATATTGTTACTGGGAAATAAAATTGTTCATTTCAAGATTTTGTCCACGCCTAGGATGTTACAATACAGCTGGTATGCTGTTCTATATGGTCTATCAGGTGAAAATCTCTAGCTTGGTCACTTAAAAAAAAAAAATAAGTAGAGTCACATAACTCTCCTCGACAGGGAGATTAAGGATTCAAATCCCTAATCTTAAGTATGGGGACATACCATGCACTTCTCACACTGGATCATGAGCCCCTCATCCTTGTACATGCCACAGATGCAGCGGATCACATCATCGTCTTTGTCATGGCTGCCCCCTCCGTCATGGTGATGGTGGGCATGGTCTCTCTCCAGAGAATCAGAGCTGTCTGCCTCACTGGCCGTCTCGCCCACAATCTCATCAATCTGAACAGCAGCCTCATGACGTGCACCATAGTATGCCTTCCTCAGCCGGCACACATCACGACCCACAGCAGACTTGCGGCCATAATATTTCTGTTGAGAATAAAGAAAAGTACAAGAGAGATTAGAGGAAGTAACGCAGAATATGACAGAGAAAATACTTTAAAGTGATTTTAACACGTCCATTTAACTCAGAAAAATAGATAAGATATTCAATCTTTGTCTTTATTCTTTACTATTTTGGTTTTTTACAACTTTTTTTTTTAATGAGAACAAAAATAGTGAGTGCACCATTTATTTATGCACTTATTTATTTGTCATACTTTGAGTACTTCTTACATTAACTACAATTTTATTAGCTATAGTTATTTTTAATATTATTACTTATAATGACTAGGCCTGTAGCGACGCGTCGAACACTGACGAATTGATTCTAAAAAAACGTTGACGTCAAATACAGTAGTCGACGCATCGCCCACTCCTTTTTTCCCCTTAACTGAAGCCTTTTCAATCACGCAGTGATAACTGCAACTGCAGCTCCCGCCGAAGCTCGCCTGAGGGGGCGTGTCCGCGCGTATATATAAGCGGGCAGCGCACAGCCGTCTTCAGGTTACCTCATCCTCAACTGAAGCGCCGAACACTTGCAGCACGGCAAGGGATGCAGTACTCTTTCTCAGGGAACCTGGTTTATGGAAGTAACCTATTTGTTCCCTTTCGACACTTTCACTCGTACTGCGTCTGCTAAGATGCTATGGGAACACAGTTCAATCCTGCCGTGCTGCGAGTGCAGAGCGATCAAGCCTGACAGCGGACATAGGGGAAACCCGAGGACGCACCTGTCTCATACGCATAACATCGTCCTTTCACTTTAATGCGTGTAGCCTGTGCTCGCGGCCGGCGGATGACAGCGGGCAGACGAGCTTATAATAAGTGAATAAGTTATAGCTCATATCCTGAATACACTGTTACACTGAACGCACATCGTCAATACAGCGAATACACAGACACATAGAACTTAAAGGGATAGTTCACCCAAAAATGAAAATTTTATGTTTATTTGCTTACCCCCAGGGCACCCATGATGTAGGTGACTTTGTTTCCTCAGCAGAACACAAACACGAAGACACGAAACAATCGTATTTTATTCGTCTTGATACGTATACGCGTTGTATAGGAAAGGAAAGGACGTGACAAGTGGCCAGGTATGGCTAGGAATTTGTGCTCTGCATTTAACCCATCCAAGTGCACACACACAGCAGTGAGAAGTGATCAACCAACCACACACACACCGTGAACACTCACCCGGAGCAGTAGGCAGCCATTGCTGCGGCGTCCGGGGAGCAGTTGGAACGGTGCCTTGCTCAAGGGTCTCACCTCAGTCGTGGTATTGAAGGTGGAGTGAGCGCTGGTTATTCACTAACCCCAGCCACAATCCCTGCCGGACCTGGGACTCGAACCGGCGACCTTTGGGTTACAAGCTCCCAACTCCCTATCCATTAGGCCACGACCGCCCCCGCGCAACAGATCCTACGCTTTGGCGTAGGATGCGCAAACGCCGGAAGTGATCTGTGTACGACGTGTATACATATCATACCGCAAAAGCACGCAACCGCCGGAAGTGATCTGTTGCAAAATCTTTGTTTGTGTTCTGCTGAGGAAACAAAGTCACCTACATCATGATGCCCTGGGGGTAAGCAAATAAACATCAAATTTTCATTTTTGGGTGAACTATCCCTTTAAGTTCTCGGGTAAATTGGGGTTACATTGGCCAACACAGAATGGGAAAAAACCTTTAAACTTGAGTTATTGGTACAGTAAAAGAGTTTTGTTTAACAAAACCATTTTGTATAACACTGCTATTATTTTGTTTTAAGCAGAAGATGTTTGGCTTTGGATACTTTTGTATAATAAAATAATCAATTTAATCTTTAGGGGCAATTAGTGATTTTATGTTTTTTGTTTTTTTCATCATGCAACAGAAAAATTGTTAGATAAATCATCTAATTAGTCATTAGAATAGTCGACTATTCAATAAAATAATCGCCAGAATAATCGTTTAAAAAACAATCGCGTATAATAATCGCAACCCTAATAATGACATCACATCATCATACATCAATAGGCTATATTCTAGCCTACTATAATCACAGTCATAAAGACCATATTAACAGCAAAAATGACTGTATCATGATATAATTACCATGAAATACAATAACTCATATTGTTATATAAGATTTTGCTCGTATGCCCCCCTCCCCCTTTTGAATGTAATGAGTATAAGAGAAGTGGGACTAACCTCAGCATTACGAAACACTTTGAGCATGTCTGAATCAAATGCCTCTACAGTTTTGTAGTGTCCAGTGAGGATCTGCTTCTCTATGGTACTGAGATCTAGTGGATCGGTGACCTTCTCATAGTACTGTACATTCCTGTTGATGCATACGGACAAATCACAAAAAGTAAGAACTGCCATGAAGGATGAAGATGTTACAGTGACCATAAGACACATCTTTCATTGTTTTCACTGCATTTATTAATACCTCGGAATGTTATAAGAACCATATTTGCAGGCCCTTTAACGGCACCAAATATTTAAAAAGTGCTTATTTATATAGTAAATAATCTGTACTAAGAACATAATATTTTTCTCACCTCTTCCTAGAAGGCAGGTTAAGCAGCGGAGCAGCAAGAGTCTGACCAGATGAATCTGTTTATGTGAAAGCAAGTCACATGATGCAAAAATGTACTACAATTAGATTGAAACTAGAATCACCATTCTAGATGAAATCAAAGCTTTTTGCAGAATCGCACAACTCGCTAATTAAATTCTGCGTAACTTCATTTAATTTAAAAATCATGTAAAATGAGATTTCCATCCGAACAAACAAGTAATGAGTGTCAGCACTTGGTAATAAGCTCACAACCGATTGAAGTCAAGACAACCGGCTGTCTCACAAACTATGAATGCATGTTAAAATCAATATCTATACCATGATTGTGACCTTTGCTTCTTGCTTTGCATAATAAAAATGATTATGCAGTCATTAAAGTGACTGGCAATAATAAAATCAACAGAAAAAGTATGATGTGTGAATGAATTAGTGTCTGTTTACCCTTGTAGCTTGTGATCATGTCACATATCTCCTTGAAGATGTGCGCCAGGCGTGCGGTGCGTGTGACTTCCGTGTTCTCTTCAGCCGCCGCAAGTCTGCGGGTGCGCACAGAGCGTGACGTCTGCAGCGCTGAGAACTGGGTCAGAAATACATCTAGAAACAAGCAACACACAATGCTTATCGTGCAACATTTACCTGAAGACCCAAAGCAGAATAACGGCAAACTTGAGATAATCAAGCATGCCCACACACACCTGACTTGATGTTGCCATCATCGCGGATGACTCCTCCCCAGCGTGTGTAAAGAGACAGACCACTGTTCTCCCTTTCTCGCTCTCTCTCTCCCTCTCGCTTCAGAAGTTCCTGTTTCTCCCGCATCTTCTCCCAATTCCGCAGCAGGAACACTCGATGTTTCAGCACAAAGTTCCTAAATTAAACAAGAAAGAGGATGTCTGAGTGTGAGAGATTAGTCTTTTATATCAGAGGCCGTTACATGTAAAGTCACTCCATTTATTTCAATGTGCCAAATGCAAAATGAAATTATGACTCTGATTGGACAAGTAAAAAGTATAAAACATGGACTCTTTAAAACCAGCCGCCCAAAAAATAAAAAGTGAGTGATGGTATTCTACCTCTCTCTGTTGGACATAGGCTTCATCAAGAGGTGCTGGTAAAACTTGCTGCTGTCACTGGACTCTTCCTCCTTAAAAGGTCAAACACAAAAAATGGTATTGCATTAGGAAAACTTTTTTTACTGTAGCCAATAGCAGTGCATCACTACTGAATCAACTGTGTCTTACCCGCTTCTTCAGTGAGTGCTTAGACTTGCGTTTCTCCTTCAATCTTCCCAGCCTCCGGGCTCCGCCCCCTGATCCACCCCCTTTAGCAGGCAGCCCATTGATTCGCTGGCTCTTGCCGCCAATGATGCCACGGCAAACCTCTGAGCCACACTTGCAGACTTGCTGCATAGCAACAAGAGCAGAGAAACATTATCATTTGGCAAAGGAAGAGGAAAATGTTAAACATCTACTACATGTCCAATCCACTAAAAACCTGACATTAAAGCATTAATAAAAAGAAAATAAAGATCAGACATAATCAACCATGTTAATGCGAAATATAATAAGTAAATAAAAAGAAAAAAAATCAATAAATAAAAAAAAAATCAAGACTCAAGACGCTGAAATTATTAAGCAGCTATGAGTGATTGAATCAGCACCACCGTTCCGGGCGAATGAAGTACAAGCATCCGCTACAAAACACAGCTGCATACATACACACTGTATGTACATGCTTCAGACAGGCACGTTCCTGACACGTAAGATACGGGTGGCCGCAAGTCTTCCAGCGTACCTGTTCTTCTGTGTTGAAGGAGTGGAAGTTGTAGTCATATGTCAGCTCTGTTCCGCTGTTGATGTCTTTCAAAGCAAACAGACCAATACGGTACACTCCATTCACCGACCTGAGACAAAGAAAGCAGACAGACTGATGATTTAAACTCTACTCAACCTTAGTTAAGTTTCTGAAGCAATCAGGGCTCGCAAAATCCCTGATAGCCCTTCAGACAGGCACTCTTCAGTTTTTGGTAGACCAAAATAAATTTAAATAATAGCCCGAAAAAAAAAGAGAATCATTACCAACAGTTAAATCATTCTAGAGTAGTGTATTTTCTTGATAACAAGCAAAATATGTTTGCTGCATAAATCAGACGGATTTATTAAAAATGCAAACTCATTCTCTGCCAGCAGGATGTGCTTTAAGCATGAGAAGCAAGAGGTTTCCCCGGTAACGGCTGTAGAAAAAGCAGTTCTGAGCTTACAAACGCCATCTTAAATGCAGGATGAATTGAAAATTACATTTACTAAAGACAGTCTTCCTTCAGAAAATACAGTGATATATTTTGGATTTTTATACATGCATTACGTGCTTAGTTTACTTGACAAAGCCTTTCGGAAAATTTTGATAGGGTGGCAGCCTGGCAGGTCGCCACAAATAAATAAATGTATGTGAAAATTAAATAATTACCCAAATATATTTGTGAAAGAATGCAAAAGCATTGAAATACATTTTTCCTCCATATATGCTAGATCCAAGATGGATTTTGGTAGCCCGACTGGAAGACACAGTAGCCCCGGGACGTTGGGCTAGCAATTTTGCGAGCCCTGAAGCAATAATACAGATTGCTGCTGCTATAATATGATGGTATACATGATGTTTATCTTTGGCAGTCACTGTACACAGTAAAAATCTTTTAGATTATCATCATTATTATTATTATAAGCAATAATATACTTAATGTTTTTATATATACTTTACAATTCAAAAGTTTGCGGTTGGTGCTTTTTTATTTTTAAAGAAGTCTCTCATGATTTATTTGATTAATAGTGTTAAATATTATTAGAATTTAAAATAACTTTTTTTGTTTTAATATATTTTATAATTTATACTTTATGGTGACAAAACCTATTTTTCCATATCATTACGAACGTCTCCAGTGACATCATTTTAATATCCTGTTTTCTTTTTGTTATCAACACTGAAAACAGTTGTGCTGTTAATATTTATGTGGAATATTTCCTTTCATGACTCTTCAATGAATAAAAAAAAAATCCAAAATAACAGCATTTATTGGAAATATATATATAGTGTAACAATACAAACATCTAGTGTCAATTTTGACCCATTTCTTGAATGAGACTCCTATTTTCTTCCCCCCCCCCCCAAAAAAAAGTTGAACTGTAGTATAACCAATGTTGAGTCTAGAAAGCAAATGGGTCTCAAAAGCTTTCTGGGCTTGATATTGAACAACTAGGCTGAGTTGTACATTATGCAATAAGGTAGAATGAGGCCATTTTTGCACAGATGTGTATGTGTGCGCTCTAACAGCTAACCACTGGGCAGCACAGCTGTGTTCCCCACCCTAAAACACAAGCTACAGATAATCGCTCTTCTGTGACAAGATGGATGATCTGCCACCATCCAGCCTACAAGCACTGCTTTTAATGTGTGTGTGTGTATGTGTGAAAGGAAAAACATAGACAGAGTAAGAGATGAAAGACATTTCATTTTTCAGCGGACCAACACCTAATGTGTGTGTAATGGTGTTACGGTACCAAGCAGATGTTGGTCACTGACCTGGATCTTGAGTTCACGATCTCATTGCTAATATCTAATCCTTCAGATTTTAACTAATTCCACTAATTTATGAAACAGCAGTGAACTCTTCCTCTTTAATTTGTTCAACATGACCATGGTTTGTTCCTAATGCAGCAATTTCTAAAGGATAAAGTCATTGCTCACTCAATACTTGTGGTGGTCCACGTCTCCAGTGACTCATCGTTACAAATGACCTTTCTGATTCAGAAGCTGAAGGAATTTTATTACCGTACTTCTCAGTGACTCATCAACGGTTGTTTCACTCACCATTTCTGCATCTCACAGTTGGGCTTACAGCTGTGGTTGACAAAGCGAGCCTCGTTGCCCATGCGGTAGCTGTCGATGACCATGCCGCTGTCCAGATTCAGACAGTAGTGGCCACTGTGAGAGAAGTACTGCTCCATCATGCGACTCCTAAACACAAAACAATCTTGCTGAGGGTATGACAATATCTGCAGACTAAATGATCAATCAAGCAAAACTAAACCCCTTTCCCGGTCTTGCCCTCCTCTCTCTCTCTCACTTCCGCTTCCTGTCAACTTTAAACTGCCTAATTTTAAAAACCTGCCTACATCTTGAATGGCCTGGCTGGAGGTAAGTAAAATGACAGCAAACTTTCATTTTAAGGTGAACTATCCCTTTAATAGTGCACTGTAATTGCTACCAAAGTCCCTTTAAGTCAAGTCACGTCACTCGGCGGTCATCTTTGAACCGCCTCTCAACACGCAAGTGCAATTACTATTTCTTTGGATGGAGAAATATAAAATTTTCTAAAACCATGACTTCTAACATCAGCTGCAGTGATGCGCTGACTTTACTGGTTAATGATTGGCTCTTTCATTCAGAAGGCAGAGGTCCTGCAATTGAGCAGCCATATTGAGGGTTGCATTTTTAGACATTCAAAACTATATGAGTGACATATCTTGGATACTCTATATTTGGTTGCTTAATACCCTCTACTTATTAATTTTCTATCTTAATTAGGGTTGCAACGGACTGTAGATGAAAATGTGGCTAACCTGAATTCCTGTTCGCTGACCACCTCTCCCAAGTACTCAATGATGAACTGGCCAGAACGTAGGGGTTGCTTGGTGCGAATACCCCAGCCCTTCCCTTCAGCCCGGAAGCGCTCAAGGCACTGCACCCACTCATGCCTCTGGATACGCTGATTATCACACAGATCACCACACGGACATGTACTTGGAGAACACTCAGCATAGATCATCCTGAGGCAGACAGAGATAAGAAAACCATGGGATCCACAGCTGCACTAACGGGTAAGCAGAAGAGAAGATGTAAGCCTCTTACCTGTTTAGACAGTCATCCTGGCAGCCCTTTTCACTGTGCTCTTCGGGCAGCCTGCAGTTACAGGTAGTGGCTTCGTAGCCAGAAAGAGGCTTCACATCCACATAGACATCTAAGAGGGAAAATATCAATGCCTAAGTTTAAAACACTTGCAAACATCCTCATGCAAAACACACAGCGTAAAGAAACGAGAGCAGGATAGTCAGAAAGGAATCTACAACTCCCAGTCCTGTCAAATTAGTATATTTATGGAAACACCAACACGCTCTACAGAGCTGTTGAGCTTATAGGTAGTGACAAAAACAAATTAAAGTCTCCTTACTGGATCTGATCTTCTTGTAGAGAGGCACATCAGGTCTCTTGTAGAGCTAAAAAGAACAGAGATTTATCCTTAGTACATGGATTAAACTACTTAAAATCCTTTTAGATAATAAAACTTGTTTTCAGAAAATGTATCCTGTACTGAGTTTATTTATATAACCGCTTTGACAAAATATTTTTCATAAAGAAGCATAAACCTTACTACATTTATGTTTATGACAATGGAGGGAAGAAAAATTAACTCAGTGAAAAATATATTCTCTGAAGACTTAATAATAAAGAATTATTAAAGGTGTCCTAGAATGAAAAACTGAATGTACCTTGGCATGTTTGAATAATAAGAGTTCAGTACATGGACATAACATACTGTGAGTCTCAAACAC
>JAUCMS010000038.1:14961730-14978216 GCA_032357445.1 Enteromius radiatus
GCTACATACCTTCTATGTACATATCAGACAACAATTTAAAATATTCTCTCAATGCATTCTAGGGCACCTTTAAATAATATAGAAAATAATATTATTATCCCAAAAATAAATGCATATTGTTTAAATGATGTTTATGGAGACCAAGACCAAAATACAGAATAATAAAAAAATTTTGAAGCAAAAAACATAAATGACAAACGCAGCTGTCAATTCAGCAAAAGATGTGGTTTTCAGGAGTTACCTGATCATGTTTCCAAAGCCACAGGATGTCATAAGGCAGCTGGAAATCAATGCGTTTCTGTCTCAAGTATTTCCCTGGACAAACACCGAAGACAAATAGCAGTTATTAATTCAATCTCTTTGTCCTTTCACTTGAGGCTGTGCCATTCCAATATTGAATCAACTAATCACCTCATAACTCATAAACCGTAACTAATCAGCCTGATTGCCCATGGGGCCATACAAAATGAACTGGTTAGAAATGACAATGAAGGCTGTATACCAGCAAGTCCACAAGCTTATTTGTTGAAATAATAGTTATTTGAAACTGTTATGGCAAAAAAGTAATTCTAAATCAAATTTTCTACCAAACTGCAATTAGATATAGAGCCAAAATAAGTGATGCATGTCAAAATCTGCAGACTATTAGAACATAACTGCAAGCTAAGCTGAAATGAAAAACTCACCAACATGAATGGGGGCAGGAAAAAGGCCGTACTCATGTTCACCTGGAGTGTATTCTAACTTCTCCTTCTTTAGCTGTAGCAGCTGACTGCGAGGACTGATAGGAAAACAAAGACAGGTTAAGTTTATTTTCCAGGTATGCTAGTAGTAGCATATTTTTATTTAATACCATGTCAGTTTCTTAGTCTGTTTTCATGGTGAAAACCATGCAAAAAATACAATAAAAACTAGCAAGCAAACAAATAAACAAGTTATATAGAGATTTTAGATAATAAAGACAGGCTTGATGAGCACGTTCATCCTTACTCATCAGTCTTGTACACATCAGAATAAAGCCCAGCCTTTTGAAACTTCTTTTTGGGTGGTCTAGCAACTCTTTTCCCCCGTTGATTGGTCACTGCTGGGTTTGGGGCTTGTTCCAGAGAAGTAGGGCCTGGGCGCTCTGGTGAGGATTGACCATCAGGTTTTCCCTCCAGAGCACTGCAAAGAAAAGCAGTAATTTATTATGAGATTAACCCCCGGTTTTACAAACAAGGCTTAGGCCTAGTCCCAGATGAAAATGTCTGCGAAACCGGGCCTAAGACTTTTGTGGCATCTAAATCAACATTAAATTGATTTGATCATTACAGCATTATTAAAGTTTCAAAAAAGTTAATTGTGGAGGAACGTAAAAAGGACATTAGAGAGAATTAATTTGATTTTATAGAGGCTTTAAAGTTAAGGGAAAAAATAGCTTTATTTTGACTTCATGTTGAATTTAGTCTTCAGTGTCACATGATGCTTCAGAATCCATACTAATAAGGTGAAATGGTTCTCAATTACATATTATCAATTGTGACGAGTCACAGCTGCCTTCCCTAGCTATCATCACCACTTCTTCGCCGCCCTTCACCAGGCTCCCGACAGGAGTGGGTGTGCGAGAGAGGAGGGGCGCAGGAACAAGCAGGTCTGGCAGCATGTGATGAGGCACACCTGAGAAGAATGACGCCTCATCAATGCCGCTGTTAAAGGCCGAGCTTGCCTCTCTTCGAGGGACCGGTCTCTTCCCATGTGCATGCATGCTGGTGTCCTTGTGGGTCCAGGAAAGGTGAAACAGCCGTCAGGCCATGATGCCGGGCTGTTGGGTCTCCTTTCACGTGCAGTGAGGGCCAAGCAGGATGAAGCCGCTAAAGAAGCCGCCACCTCTCACACCCCGGACCTGAGAGGGGAGTGCATGCGAGCCGCCAGATCCCGCCCCTTACCTGGACCCCTCCCCTTCAAACACTGCCTGACCTTTACTACCCCTGCAGCACAACGAGGACACCAGTTCCCTTCTATATTTTTGGACACTTTTTGGACAATTCTATTATTTTGTTAATTAAATAAAAGACTCTCTGAGGCCTGACGCCACTCCCACTGTGTCTATCGTAAGCTCCTCCCGTGACACAATATTATAAAACTGACACTTTTTTTCCTTTTAAAGATTCTTTGATGAATATAAATATAGATTAACACTTTTGATCAATTTAATGCATCCTTGTTGAATAAAAGTCAAAAATTTTGTACAGTTGTATATTTTGTACTGCATACCTGCGAAAACAATGCATTTCCTCCTGCGTCAACCATCCCCTCCCTCCTTCTGTTCTAGCTCTTGCCATCACATCTTCCTCTCTAGCAGCTGGTCGTTCTTCTTCTTCCTCCACCTCTCTTTCCTCCTCCGGTTCCTCTTCTTCCTCATCGCCTCCTTCTGTCTCCCTTTCCCAGCGTTTTCTCTTGCGTCCCTTTCTGCGCTGACTCTGTATTACGGACTCAATGACGTCAACCACCGTGTCTCCCTCCCAAAGCATACTTCCTCTGTGCCTTTCAGGTAAAGGGTGGTTCTCCAGTTCAGATGTCTGTGGTGGGGGTGACGGGGTCGGTGAGGGCAGTGGGTGCTTGCGGGGACGGCCTGGACCTCGTTTTTTCACCATGTTGTTTCCTGTGCGTGCTTGCCTCTGGAGCTTCTTTGCACGAAGGATCTTGTTGACATGGTGCAGGTTGTTTTTGGGAGGGGGCCTATGGGAGTGATGCGAAGGGGAGGAGTCACGACAGCAAGCGGGCTGGGAGGAGCATGTGGAGGGACTAGCCTGGCGGCTGGAGGGCCGAAGAGCTGTGACGCTTCCAGGCTGGTCGAGAGTGCAGTGAGAAAGGCAAGAGGCTGAGTGTGAGAGTGATAGGGGAGGGTGGTGGTGATGGTGGTGCCGATGATGGGAACCCTCAGAAACCTCAGGAACAATGGATTGGCCAACTCGGTTCTGTGTGCCAGACACATTTCCTGTGATATTAAAACAAAAGGTGGATTGAGTGGCTGAAACATTAAACGAATTAGAACAACAAAAAACAGAAGTATTCCCATTGCGTAATGTCCCACATTAAAACTAAAAATAAATAAATAAATAAATTGAATCAAATAAATAAAGCCATTGTATATCAAAGAACTATTAGCAGCATGTATTATTGACTGGACCACTGACTAAGCTAAACTCTCATGGTTAGGTCATCTTTTTACACAGCACATTTATTAGCAGGTAAATAACAGAATGGGGAGTTGAGGAGATAAATTGGATTACGATGATGTCGAAAAAAATACTCATCTCCTAATAGCCAAATTCCCACATAGCTGAAAATAACTGTTTCACAGATTCAGCAAAAAAACAGCTATGTATTCATGTGTGCAGGGCCTCATTAACTGTGTTCCCTCTATCCTCCATCATCCCTTTAATTAACTTACTCTCAAGTCTAACTCACTTTTCAACACAGTCTAGTCTATTATGTTCTCTTCATCTTATCTTTCCATCTGTCAAACCCATCCTTTCACATCTTTCTATACCACTGTATTTTTCCCCCCCACAATTCTTCCATGCAAATGTGTTACAAGTCAGAGTTTAATACTTATGGTTAGCGCTTTGCTGAAATCGCATTATAATGACTGCCTTATCAAGCACCACTACATATGTGCACCTAATCATCAACTTACACTTCCGTCCAATCAAATCTATACTCACTTCCTTAGTCTTATTCTTGCTTTTTTTTTCTATCAGCTCCATTTTCCTCCAGCACTTAAGCCTCCTCTGTTACTCTCTCATCAGTTTCTTGCTTTCGCTGCTACAGTGAATTAATGGTGCAGTCAATGACCACTGGATGACCTCATGAGCTCTAATCCTGGATTACATACTACACTTTGCCGTCTCACTAGGGACCCTCTATGCATGAGCACATATATACAAACACACTGTCCACCCATCCCAGCATGACTGAGAGCCTTATGAAAACTGCTCTGTTTCACCTGGTTCAGCACTGTATCATTTGAGCAGGTGTGTGTGTATATGAGTATGAAGAAATTTAGCCTATTTGGAATCCGACAGCTGTTGGAGTACAGAAGAAATTATATTGGAACCAGCCATTAGATAGTACACTACGTAGTATATTGTAGGACCTTTAACAAGAAGCTGCAACTTCACACGGTCTCATATCATTCGGTTTAAACAGACTGTGCAAAATGTTTCTGATTTGATGGCCTGGCCTTGAAATCAATCCGGAACACTGACAGGAAGTACTGGAAACTAATCATAAATTTGTGGCATGCACTGAAGCAAGTGACGTCCAATAAAATTTTAGCACAGAATTATGGAGGGCGCTGAGGTAAAGCTATATTTGGAGAGTGACTACATTTTACTGCATTAATTCTGCAACCTTCACAATGTCAAACTAAATTTGGGTCACCTCAGGAAGCTCAAGCCAAGATTTACATTCAGTTGTTTGACAACAACATCATGTAAAAAAAATCTAAGGACATGACTGAACTATGTATTGGTTGCAATGCAAAACATAACCATAACCATACCACATAAGTATGAGAAGTCCTGTAGTATAAGTATATAAGTAAATAAGATTTCTCACTTACCCATCTCTTTTCTTTCTGCAGATGTGGAACGATCCCTTCTCACTGTCCGATCCAACCGTGAAAGACTAGGGCTCTCTGATGTTCCACTTTTTTTGCTGCGACTCCCTTTGAGGGAGGTTCGAGATAATGCAGATGTGAACAAGTTGGTGTGGTGGCTGGTCTCTGCCTCCTCAAGAGGGGAGGCAGCATCTTCTTCATCACTCTCCGAGCACTCCACTGTATTTTGCACATGTCCTTCAGAGAATGCACCAGACCCAGAAAGGGACTGGTTTCTAGAGAGTTTGGAGTAATCTGTTTCAGAACTCCCCATCCTGAACCAGGAGTCAACTGGATGTCCCCTGCTCATGCTGCCCAAAGACAGTCGCGAAGGCCCAAGACAAGACATAGAGGCTTCTTTTCGCTTGTACCGTTCTGCAGAAGATGAGGAGGAAGAGGAAGGCGAGTTGGCAGAAGCTGCCTGTTTGTTAGCGCTAGAGTCAGCAGAGCCATCTCGGCCGAACCTGCAACGCTGCAGGGACTCTACGCTCCCTCGTTCACCTCTTCCGACCCCCAAACCCTCACCTCCTCCACTTCTGCCTCCAATGCTACCTACAACTCCACCAACATCATCACCCTCCTCTTCTCCACAGCGATCACGATGCTTGTGCCTATGCTTGTGTTTGTGATGCCAGCCAAATGACAGCTCGGATGACATCGCAGGATAGAGTACTGATGAACGACCACCACCTAGATACTCCTGCCTAAGCAGCTTGTGTTTCTTCTTGTGAAATTTAGAGGGGTTAAGAAGCAAGTGAGAGGGGTGATGATGATGGACATAAGAAGGGGGCGGAGGTGGAGGAAAAGAAGGGGAATGAACGTGGTGGGATGGGCCAGAATGGGGAGCCTGGTGATGGGGATGGGGGTACAGGGCACTTGCTGGGGTATAACCACGATAGTAGCCAAGTCCCAATGGGGCAGAAGAGTATGGGACACTATAAGAAGGGTGATAGAATCCTCCGCTGGAGAGGGGAAAACCTAACCCAGGTACAAAAGGTACTTCTGATATAGATTCTCTGAGCTTAGGTGGTCGTCCTCTTTTCTTTTTAAGATCTGGCTTACGGACATAATGAAGTGAATCACATGGGTAAGCTGGGTGAGGTGAATAATATCCACTAAAATTGATCCTGAAGATTGTGGGCAAGAGGTCTCTATGTAGATAGTGATGTGGTGGTGGATTGGTTCCACCTCCAAGGCTGCTGCTGGCTCTGGCACTTCCCAAGGCAGACCCACGGCCCGGGCCTGCTGTCCCAGCACCCAGACCCAAACTGCTACCCAAACGAAGTGTAGGTGTGCGATGACCAATTCGTATTTCACTAAGCTGCACACAGATCTCATCCAAATCAGCCAAAAAGTCTGGGTCTTGTCGACGTGACCGCAGCTGCAGGTACTTCTTCTTGCGTTTGCGCTTTTGCCTTTTTAGTTTGTCATAGCTAGGGCAGCCATGACCACGTCGTTTGCACTTATGCTTGTGCTTCTCTTTATGTCCGACCAAAGCAGGAGATGGGGCAGCTGGGTGTGGTCGTCTTGTATCGGGTGATGCCCTTGCTCCAAGCGGGGAGGGTGTAGGTGAGGGACGTTCCAAGTGAACTGAAGATGAGTGCCTCCTTCTACCTCTTGAAGAAAGTCCCAGTCCAGCTCCCA
This sequence comes from Enteromius radiatus, assembly GCA_032357445.1. Taxonomy (NCBI): domain Eukaryota; kingdom Metazoa; phylum Chordata; class Actinopteri; order Cypriniformes; family Cyprinidae; genus Enteromius; species Enteromius radiatus. The sequence goes on from JAUCMS010000038.1 coordinate 14,968,017, forward strand.
TGGCTGGACCTATGACACCAGGCATTAAGAGTCCACTTGCCATACCCTGTGAGACCCCTACACCAGCTAAGCCACTTGCACTACCAGCCTTTTCCCCACGGTCTGAGGTGCTGTTGTTGTCTGTCCCAATGCCACTGTCACTGGGTACCGTCTCTTCGCTGTGGGATTCACTGACTGGAGAAGGTGTAGCCTCCTTTAGCTCACTAAGAGGAGCTGGAGACGTGGGCAATAGTGGTCTTGGAGGAGAAAACTTTCGATAATGGTAGTGTTGCCGGTAGTGGTGGTGGTGATGGTGGTAACCCCGGCAAGAAGATTTCTTTTGCGATAGGCTTGCTGTGGATGATGAGGAGCTTGCTACAGTGCGAGCAGAGGGGGCTGAAAAAGTAGGTGGGGGAAAGGAGAATGAGTGGTGGCCCTGATGGGAATGGCTGCAGTGTGGGTGGGATGAGAAATGTACTGAGCCAGGCTCAACAAAGCTAGCATCACTAATGGGACTCTGACCCCCACTTGACTGTGAGAGTGATGGGGAAGGGAACACCTCAGACGTAGACAACTGGTGTTGCTGGTTTTGTAAGGCCTGTGACTGGTGATGATGGTGTGGTGACGAGGTGTTTGGTGATAAGAAAGGTTCAGGAGGGGGTGTGGGGGCACCTGGGGAGGGATTAGCTGATGTTTTTGGCTTACGACCCCTCCTTTTACCCATATATATTGTCCCCTTTTTGCTAACATTGATCTGGGGTCCTAATTTGCCCCCAAATGTAGCAGCAAGTGATGATAAAGACTGTGGTTTTGGAGCAGCCCCAGACCCTGGCGCTCCGCTGCTTCTGGAGCTTTCCTGCTCAGTCCCTGGTTTTGGTCCAAGCAGTATCTGGCTCAGGAGCCTTTTTCGTTTTACGGTCTTCATTTTATTAATTTTGCCTATAATCGTCTTCATGAGCTGTCCGTTGCCCTTACTACGAAAAGGTTTTTCACCTACTGAAGTATCCCCTGACTCAGGAGCAAGTGTTGGTGGCTGGGTTTCTTGTGGAAGGTTTGGTGGTGAGCGCTTAGGTCGCCCTCTCTTTCTTTGCATGGGTTTAGGTGGATTAAAGTCCACTTCAGGGTGCAAAACAGGGGGATCCTGCTCTTCCTTAGATTTAAGCAGACTGGAGTAGATCTTTGAGGGTACCAGTTTGTTTGGGGTGCGGCCATGTGCTGGTGCATCTAACCGAGGCATTTTGGACTTGGGCCGTCCCCTCTTCTTGGGTGAAGAATCAAAAAATTCTGAAGCAACTGGGGACATGCGATTACCAGTGGGAGTTCTTTCCACAGGTTGCCGAGTAGGGGATGAGGAGGAAAGCCCTGATGGCATTGATTTCTGATGGTTCGAAGCAGCCTCATGTAAAATCTTGTGGGTGCGACTCACTGCCTTCGTCCAGCGAGGCCGTCGTCCTCGCCGCTTCTTAAGGGGCTTTGAATCCTGCTCAGCTGGTGATGCAGGAGACAGAGCCCCAGTGTCGTCGCATAGTGGTGGTGGGCTCCTGCTGGCACCAGAAGTGTATGAAGGTGAAATAGTGCATTTGGTGGACTCAGCAGGACTTGGTACCCCACTAACACGACTTTCCTGATTGGGACTACGTTTTACTGGGCTTGAGCTCTTACCCCGCTCACTTCGAGAAGCTAACAAAGAACACCTTTCTTTAGCATCTTGCTTCCCTGGCATGGCTGGAGTAGAGCCCTTACTTAAATCTCTGGGACTGTCTGTATCTTTGTCTCGATCACGCTCTTTGTCTTTCTCCAAAAACTCCTCTATTCTGGAAGGGCTTGCTCTAGGCCGTGAAGTTAGTGAGCCTGGTAAACCCATGTGACAGCTTGTACTTCCTATTCTTTCTAAGGAGGAGGATGAAGAAGAGGAAGAAGATGGTGATGAAAGAGTAGCCGTTGAGGAAGAATGAGATGGGCAATGCCCAAGACGAGACTGAGATTTAATTCCATTGGTGGTACTGTTGTCAGTGCTATCACTTGTGGATGCTGTCGTCAAGCGACTAATATTTTGAGACAGTGAAGTACTAGTGGTGGTGGTGGTTGTGTTGCTGTTGCTACTTGTGACCCCTTTTGAAAGTCCATCTGATTCATCTTTTCTAGATGTGCCAGAAAATTTCTCCAGGATACTGTCCTTATTTTTGGAACCATAAGGGCGACCTGGGGGCCGTGAAACCGGTGGTGGTGGGGCAAGGTGCACTGCTCTGGAATAGGTGTTCCTATTGGCCATAGCCCGTTCAGGGCGCTGCAGATTAGAAATTAAAGGAGGCGAGCTACTGTGTGCCGGAGCTGGTGACACCTTCCGGGCTTTTGGCTTAGGGCACTTTGAAGGCGGGCATGTAGCTATGAGCTGAGCAAGCTTCTCAGTTACTGTAGGAGTACCCCAGGCAGAAATTCCCCTTTCTTGTTCCTTCTGACCCTCAGGAAAATTGTACTGAGGAGTTTTTAAGATACCATCTGTTTTGGGGTCCTGTTGCAATGTGGCGGCTGAGGGCATTGTAGGTGGCGATGGGGCAGTAGCAGAGTTGGTTTGTGGAACATGGTTTTTCTTTCCAGAGGAGGGTGACTTGCTTTCTGTCATGGGGCGATGAAGATTAAGGGGTCTCTCTGAAGAAGCAACAGATTTGACATCAGCCTTTCCCTCAGACTTACAGGCAAGTTTTGGAGGAGCCTATACACAGAAATAGAAGAAAACAATGAAAATAGTTTCACATACATTTAAGTCAGTGTAATATGAAAAATCATGGACCAAAAAGAAATTAAGCATTGAAATAATGAAAAAAGTGTGACAAATCTGTGCTGGATTTTACACAGTTACTACAAAAATAGGGTCATCTAATTTTATGTTTATGCCACTGTTTATTAATTACATTTTTAAACATTTTACTTGTTTATTACAGCAGTGAAAAAACAGCAGAAGGACTATAGAGGGAGATGGAAGAAGAAAAGAAAGATGTTAGTGAAATAGAGGAGGGGAAACAAAAGTGTCACTGAGAAATAGAGTTAAGATATTATGGCATAAAATCAAGGCAAAGAAAGATGGAGAAACAAAAAAAGACTGAACAGCAAAGTGCCTTGTATCAGACAGAAAAGCACAGTCAAAATACAGAGAAATGTCAAGTCTTTACATGACCATAAGAGAGTGAGAAAAAAAAAGTGCAAAGCTTGTTTATCTGATGAAACCACATTAGCTTAGTGAAAGGAAAGTGGAATAAGAGAGTCATTTGAGTTTTTCTAGACCTTTCAATCAGGTCACTGTTGGTTTGCATGTTATGTAATTTCAGCTAGTTTCTTTCTTTATTCTTTATTTTTGTCTTAGACATCTAAGAAATGCTGTGTGAGAAGTTAAACAACCTTACCCTTTTTGCTGGAGCACTTCCATTCACAGAAGTGACTGGGCTGGTGGAAACAGGAGGAGGAAGAGAAGCTGAGGGAGATGCAGCAGCAGGAGCGCTAGATGATAGAGGTGCTCCTCGGCTGACAGAGGGGCTTTTCTCTACTTCTTTTCCACGACTTGGGCTAGAAGTGTGGTTGCTCCCATCATTGGCTCCGGCCCCACGATTAACACGTCCTCCGCCTCGTCCTCCACTATGCCTTACAGTGGCTCGGAAGGCTGGACGACACACATAGTTCTCTAGTATCTTAGGAGGCTTTTTCATGCGCTTGGCCTGTAGGCCTATCTTGAGCTTGACATTGCCCTCAGAGTAACTGGTTTCTTTGACCGAGAACTGTGTGGGTTGCTGCTGTTGCTGCTGCTGGTCACTAGTCCCACTTTCAGCATCACAAGTTTCACTTTGTGCCCCATCTCTTGGTTTCTCTCGCTTTTTCTTTTCCTCTTCATCGTCTTTCTTTCCTCCTACTCCCTCTTTCTCACGTTCTGACGGAGGGGCGTTTGCAGGGAGAGGGGGTGGCGTAGAGGGCCCCCCCTGTGTCCTCTGATCCATTGGTGATTTGGGGAACAAGGGGGGCTTGAGTGGGACAGGATGTTCTCACTCGCAGGTATAGGCAGGTACTGGAGAACTGTGCAGACGTCAGGTAGGAAGAAGGAAGTGGAATGGAGGGGAAGGGGAAGGGGGGAAAGCAGAGGTTGGAAAAAAAAATCCTTGTTGGGTTGAAGCAATGTCGTCCCTTCCCAAGTGCCCAGCCCTCTCACCTTCAAACTGAGGAGATAAAAACAAGAGAGGGGGTGTTACGACCAAAAGACAAATTAGCCACACTTCTGAGACAGCTTTAACCTTAATTTAATTATTAACACAGAATGGCTTTGCAAACATGAATCACCACTACAAATACGACTTTGAATGATCCAACTAAGGACACAGAAAGGCCAGTCACACATATTCAAACCATACATTGCTCTGAATGATACAATAGGAAGCCAGACAGAAAGCACCAAGGAGGCTGTTTTATTGGGCTCTGCACCTTAACCAGTAGACTAACTCAGCATGCCAAATGTATCTGTTTACCTTTTTATCACAGCTGAAGATAAGGTTTTCTTTTGTTAGCTGTTTGATAACACTGATTTGTGATAATTCAACATTTTGTTGTACATGTAAACACTCAAATGTTTCATTTCAAGGTGACGTATCAACCACTTGATAGTCCCATAATGATCAAGACCTTTTTGCAAAACATAAATCATATTGTGTGTAATTACTCTGTATTTACAGAGAACTTTTTTTTTTTTGGAATGCACAAAAAAAAAGTACTGGGGGCTTGACAAAAGTAACCTTATGCCCCTTACACACCCCCAAAACAAAAGGCCACTGAGTAATTTAGTACCGACCACAGGTGCTTTCTGAGGGTCAAGTCATTGAGAGGCGAGTCCGAGCAGTGACCTCAACATAAAGGGCCCTCTGGGAGACAGAGGATCCAGTCACCTTACCGAGCCCTTTTATGACTGCCAATCAGAAAAGTGTAGAGTGAATGAAAGACCAGGAAAGAAAAGAAAAAAAGAGAGGGTAGAGCAACAGAAGCAGAGAGTTTCTCTACGCCCCGCTGAGAGTGAAGGTTTAAAGATTACACAAGTCTATTAAGAACGCTTAGGTCATTGGAACGCTACACGAACGGTTACGGCCGTTTAGCGCTCGGCACGAGAAAAAGCTCCAAGTGCCATTTTACGGAGTGTTGTTTCATTAGTGGTGGTCTTTTATATTGAGAAAGTCGTTTTCTGTGAAATCACCACAACTATAAACCGTGCTCCAGAACTTGGAGTCCTGCCTTCCTTCTCTCTACTCCGACTTCTCACTGTTTACTATAATTACTCACCCCATTTCACTTAAACACGCCCTTTCTCTGCCATTCGCCCTTTTCCCGTTTCACACACGGCCATCCAAAAAAATCACACTTCTCTTGTTCTCTGCCCGACCTACCCTTTCACCCCGTTCCGTCACTCTCTTCGTCCTCTCACTCATTCAGTCTCCCTCTAACACTCACTTGGAAACCTAACAGTACAGCGGTCAAACTAGAGTCGTTGTGCTCCTGCTAATCGAAAACACATTTCCCCAGTGCTCCCTCCCTCCGTCTTTTTTCCCTGATCCGTCCCTCCCTTAGTGACAATCATTCCCCTATTTCCTCAGCACTCTGGGTCGTACTCCGTTTCTCGTTTCTGTGTAATTCACTCTCTCGTCCCTCCTCTCTTTGCGGAGAAGATGCCAAAAATAAATGCTACCTTGTATTGTAAAATGGCTGAGAGAAAAGTCTTGAGGGAAAGCTGGACGAAGTATTGCAGCAAGCTGTCGTTTCCAACAATCCAACCCTTTTAGGTTTACATTTATGTATCCGAAGCAATAGGAATCGAACCCATGTTCTTGGCATTGCAAGCATCATACTGATACAGCTGAGCTACAATAACCAACTAAAGATTATTTTATTTTACAGGATCATGTTACAAATATTACATGTTACTACAATATACAATATAAACTATTACTTTTCATTTACTTACATAGAGTAAGCATATGAAAGCACAAACACTACACAAGTCTGATCAGATAAAGCATATTTTCTTAGTGTAACATCAAAGTAAATTTATCAACAAGCAAAAACGAAACTTAAGTCAGTGATTCTTCTACTTCCTCCTCCATTCACGCTTCTTCAGCACCTGTCATTCACAACTCTTTAATCTATACTTGTTTTGGCAGCACAGATACATAATATACTAAGTCTGTGTATTTAGACAGTCTTTCTTCTGCTATGAAATTATGTACCAGCGTTTCTTCTATGAGCACTGAAAGCCACAACCTCCAGTCAGCCAAAACACACTCCAGGACAAATTGGGAGGCAGTGAGAGTAGAGTTATAGTTTAGATTGAGTAAGCCTGAGGGTAACTAGATGGCGTGGAGAAAAAGCAGTGGCAAACTATATCTAAAAACCATTACAAATATGGTGTAGAGGTGTTACAGAAGACAAATAACACCACCTCTCTTTTTTCACTCTTCCCTTTGGATGTAGTTACAGTTTATCTATGCTTCTTCAAACCCAACATTTGAGCTACAAGATCACATCATATTAAAGTTGCAATGAAATAGTAGCGACCATTTTCTTAGATATTGTGATGTACACCGAGTGATTCTTGAAAAAGTTCTATCAATGGTTCACCAAGTTCAGTCAGTCAAAACAATAATGTATAGACCTTTTTTTTAGATAGTTAACTTCTCTTTTGTTTGTTTTTTAACACACTTTTGGGATCATTTTTAACCAGCTGGTCTCAAAGTGGTTTTTAGTGTAATTCATCACAAGTGTCTACATCATTTTAATTTTTATTTTGAACGGTATATTTAAATATTGTGCGTGTTCTTTGGCTCACAAAACAAATAAATTAATAAATAAGTAAATGCAACCCATTTATTTATTTTTCCATCTAAAAATTCCCACTGTAAGCCAGGCAATGAATCCATACATCTCGTAACGATTCGACAACATCCAGCTCGCATCTTAGCATCAGATCCCATCAGAAATGATCTCAAAACGAAACTAAACGGTCCAGCAGCACAAGCTAAGCATTTGGGATCTGCAATTATATTTCAAACACGATGCGTCTTGGCTGGATCCTTTCCGACCACAAACTAAACGCCTCAAATCACGCCTATCCACTCGAGCAGCACTCAAGCAGCGGGAAGTTTAGTTCTGGTTTCCTTGACAGCGGTGTCAGAGGTCAAAGGTGGCTCAAAGGCTCCAGACACCACTTTCTACACTTCTGAAGACCTCTGCTCCAATGGGAAAAAATATAACCAAGCAAAGGCGCGCGCAATTTGCACGTGCAACAAACCCTATTGTGAGCCAGGTTAACTGAGGATGATCTACTCGCAGGTACTGCTAAAGGTTAGTTTCTATCAAATTAACACGTAAAACTCAGTGGCCCAAATGCCTTGTGAATGAAAACCGAAACATTTCCTAAACAGCATTACGTATTAGCGACAACAAACAAAGCTCATGCATCAAAACACTGCACTTGTTTTGACATATATCTAAGTAAACCGTGCACCTGGCTTAAAGCACGTTTTCAGTATAAATGCAGAATTAATTAAGAAGTTACTCACCTTAATAGCGGTCCAGAACGGCGTTCACATAATTTGCGATCAAAATCCTCTCTTCGTAGGCAACAGCATGGTCGCTTGGATATTTATCTTGAAATCGCTGATGTCCCCAAAAATAAAGCAAAGGGAAAATACGGTCACATTTCTCGGAAGAGCATTCCAAGCAATGCATGGCATAACAAAATATTCATCTAGTGTGCATAACCAGTCATCTCGCAAAAATGAGCTATAACGATATTTATCTACGTGAGGCGCACTGGTCACGGTTTATGATCCTAATATAGCTAGCATAGCTCGTTAGCAAAGAGCGAATCTTGAGCTTAACCTTAAATTAGAACTGAGTGTCAAAAACTAGACTGTATGAAACAATAATTGCAAGTTATTAGACTGAGACTGTTACTACAAAGGGATGTCAGAATACCTTTCTGACATTGCAATTTTGAAAGACACATGTCTGTGAGAAAGGTAAGTTGGCTTTGCCCAACATCGCGGCTATAACCCCACGTATACAACGTCAACGGTCATTCGATTCACGTCTCTGTGTTGTTTACTACCCACCAAACGAGCGAATTCACGGCAGGTAGATCGTACCACTAAACCCATACTCTAATGATATGCCCTGTCAAGCACATTTGCTGGAATGGCTAGCTAACCCCGCGATCCTTCCACACGACTAACGTTAGTAATGTAACGAAGCAGAGGCTGTTGGTGGGGATCACATTAGTAAAGTGTTCCCTTCTCGCACAGGCCGTTAATAAAAATCCGACAATAGCATAATAACATCCTCGGAAGGACCAAAAGAAGAGGAATACAAAAATCTAACGATCTTCGGGATGAGCCCTGCACGGGTTATTAAAAACACGAACTGTCAACAAAATGGCGGCTGCTGCGTTGAATCAACAGAGCACCCGAAATGGATCTCTCCCTCAAATTCTTCGCCCTCTCCCTGGTCTTCTGAGCAGCGCTCGTTACCCGTTATAATCCGATGTGTCGCCCGAATCCCTCTTCGGGTCCGCGTTAGTCGAGCTCAGACGCTTCGGAATGGGCCTCTCTCGTTAATCGGGCCTCCATGTCTGCTAAGCCCGTATCGTTTCTGTCAGGGCATTCTCACAGTCAGAGCGGGAGGAGGGAGGGAGGAGAGCGGAGGAAAGGAGGGGGAGAAGGGAGGGGAGTCGGGGGCAGTTGTCGAAGGCTGTTTTAACTATGTTCCATACACCTATTTTTATACATGCATATTTTATATATCGCATGGAAACGCCAAGATGCGTATAAACTTAAAAAATAAATAAATAAATAAACATTGCGCATAAAAACTCAACAAAGTAGGATACATTTATTAGGTGGTAAGAAAACATGCGCATGCACTATGATGGAAACACTTATAACACCGAACAAATTTCTCAAAGTAAAAGGGAAAAAAGGTCACGTGACTCTGCGATGGGATAGCATAAAACTGGACTAACCGATGAACAGATCTGAAAGCTAGTTTTGTCGTTCTAAAATGCTTGAGCAAAGTGCTTTGTTATAATTAAATCCAAGAACTGGTTTCTCAAACAACAGATTCCGAAAATAAGATAACATGACCCATTTCGTCTGCACGCTCTAAAGCTAGTAATTTATTGTATACACTCATCGTGTCTTCTCCTACTGCTGCAAGTAGTTTTTTTTTCGTGATATTTAGGGCATATTAATCAGGAAGTGACGATTTTGTTCTCTTCAACTCCCTGTAACTGTTACTGAAACTGTGCTTCGTTCGCAAATGTTTTATGTGATATTCCAAATTTGCTCATAAGTTTAATTCTTGGTGTCTCCATTTGTATGATGAAAACATACACATTCAGCTGGACGCTTCTGAATAAAATGCGGAATATATTTGCTTTTTCTCAGATGGAAATGCAGCGCAATAACCTTTACTGAATTGCCAAAGAATGGTCTGGTGTGCAATGGAAAGGCGACTAACTCTTGGGAAAGGGGGGTCGTGTTGTCGTTCGCTCGTGGCAGTGTTTACCCACAGTGAAATATTGGGACTCCCGTGGGAATCGTAGCCGTGAGGCGGGTTGTGTAACTGAATGAGGGAGCACTGAGCAGAATCCATTCATTAGGAGAGCAGCAAAGAATCTTTTAAGTGAACGAACGGTTCTCGGTCACTTAAGGCCCGTTCACACAAGGGCGATATATAACTGTAACGTAATAACCGTTCTATGGGAAAAGGGAAGTCCACACTACAGTTACAAAGGACCGTTAACACCAAGAGCCTTAAGGTAGTAACCCATACAGGGGCGGAGTGGGGTACTAAAATCCACCGGAAAAATTCTGACCGCACCGGCCCACCCGCCTTATATTATCGTCCCAATAACTGGCCCTTACATCGGAAGACATTTAGTGACTCAACATGCAAAAGTATAGACAGACTTAACCAATACGAGACACTGCCAACTTCTGCCTGTATTTTACTGAGCGTAGACATCGGCCACATGCAAGGCAAGTCACTCCCATATACATCTCTCTCCATGACGGTAACACTTACACTTTTATATAACAGGGCTGCAAATGAACCCAAACTAAACTTAACATCACTAATACAATAAGTAATACAAAACCCCAACTGTCTTGCTTAAATGACACAAAAATAAGTAAACTC
>JAUCMS010000038.1:14986404-15008916 GCA_032357445.1 Enteromius radiatus
TGCAAAAATGTCAACAATTCTGTGTTTTTCTGTCAATATGGGGTGCTGTGTGTACATTAATGAGGAAAAAAATGAACCTAAATGATTTTAGCAAATGGCTGCAATATAACAAAAAATCTGAATATGTTCCCTACACACTGTATATATATAAATTTGAAGCTCAAATGATCAAAAAATACCTCAGCAAACTGTGAAGCCGTGTCATCACCACCTACAGCACCAGCACTAGCACCATCTCGACTCTGAAGAAGACTAATAAAAAAAATAAAATGACAAACTTCATAATTACAAATTATATCCTAAGTTGAGTAAACTGATACGTATAGAATTATAATAATAATAATAATTAAAAATAACATTTTGATCTTGATCATTAGTCACTGACAAAAAACAAAACTTACTTTGAGTTCTCTGACACTTCTTCAATGAAGCCAGATTCACATCTGGGACAAACACATTCCTGTTCAAACACAAATGATTAAAATACAATAGATGTAAAATGTTTAATCTATAATGTTATCATCTATCAGATGTCAGTCCTAAATTAACTGTCTCTACATTCTGATGTTGGCTTTCAGTTGTTGTTGTTTTTTTTAAATATGGCCTTATGTGTTTGCCCCAATGAAAAGGTAAATATTGTAATTTAAATAAATGTATTTTATGCCAAGTGTACTACCGATACATTTACATATTTAAAAATCCCATGCAACTGTAATTTTGGTATAATAAACTGGTATCCTTCACGTCTGCTAAATTGGTCAGACTGAAAATGAAAATAAAGATATACTGAAGTATATTTGATTGTGCCAAAGTAAATATTTGCAAGTAGGCCTATACTTTCTGTACATTTTAAATGTTCTGCAAGACATTATATTATTTAAAGATCATACAATCCTCATCAATACACATTTTAGGCTTAATATCAAGAAATGTGCATTGTGCAGTACTCCAAATTAAGTTGAATTATAATTTTGATATCAGTAAGTCTTGAGTTATCTGTCAGTAAATATGTATACTTAGCATCAAATGTATTTAGAACATTTCTTTTACTAGAGTGATAGTATAAAAAAAAGTTTATAAGATTATAGACAAGAGATGTCAGAGATAGTTGTCACAAGTTTTACTGCAGTTAATAATTCTTAGGTGTACAGGTGCATCTCAGTAAATTAGAATGTTGTGGAAAAGTTCATTTATTTGAGTAATTCAACTCAAATTGTGAAACTTGTGTATTAAATAAATTCAATGTACACAGGCTGAAGTAGTTTAAGTTTTTGGTTCTTTTAATTGTGATGATTTAGGCTCAAATTTAACAAAAACCCACCAATTCTCAACCAATTAGAATATGGTGACATGCCAATCAGCTAATCCGCTCCTCAGCCTTCAAAATGGTCTCTCGGTTTGGTCCACTAGACTACACAATCATGGGCAAGACTGCTGATCTGACAGTTGTCCAGAAGACAATCACTGACACCCTTCACTAGGAGGGCAAGAAGCTGGCTGTTCACAGAATGCTGTATCCAAGCATCTTAACAGGAAGTTGAGTGGAACGAAACAGTGTGGGAAAAAAAGATGCACTACCAACTGAGAAAACAACAGCCACATCGTCAAGCAAAATTGATTCAATAATTTGGGTGAACTTCACAAGGAATAGACTGAGGTTGGGGTCAAGGCATTAAGAGCCCCCATTTGGCTACAGTTGTTTTATTCCTCTTGTTAGAATCACAGACAATGTCAGAAGCGTCCCAGTGGTCCAAAGTCCTCTTTTCAGATGAGAGCAAGTTTTGTATTTCATTTGGAAACCAAGGTCCTAGACTCTGGAGGAAGGGTGGAGAAGCAAGTGTTTCCACAGTCTGTGATGATTTAGATTGCAATGTCATCTGCTGGTATTGGTCCATTGTGTTTTTTTGGAAACCAGTGTCACTGCACCTGTTTACCAAGATTTTAATCAAATTTTGGAGCACTTCCTGCTTCCTTCTGCTGACCAGGTTTTTAAAGATGCTGATTTAATTTTAAAGCTTCTCACACTGCCAAAAGCACCAAAAGTTAATGAAATGACCATGGTGTTGGTGTGCTTGACTGGCCAGTCAAGGGAACTAATCAGACCGAGGTATTGTCAAGAGGAGAAACAAGAGACCAAAAAAATGCAGATGAGCTCAAGTCTTTGCCACTGTCAAAGACTGGGATTCCATGCCGCATTGAGGCAGTGATAATAGAAAAAGGAGCCCCTACCAATTGAGTACTTACACTGTAAATGAACATACTTTCCAGAAGGCCAACAATTCACTAAAAAATATATATATTTTATTGGTCTTACAAAGTATTCTAATTTGTTGAGATTGGTGGGTTTTTGTTAAATGTGAGCCTAAATCATCACAATTAAAAGAACCAAAGACTTAAACTACTTCAGCCTGTGTGCACTGAATTTATTAAGTTTCACAATTTGAGTTGAATTACTTCAAATACATGTATTTATTCCACTTGGTAAATCTGAGCAAAGCCTACCATTGAAGTAAAACAATTGAAAATAGGGAGAAATTATTTTGATGAAAAAAATGTTTTTCTCCAGTACTTGTTGACCACAATTAGTGGCACCCCTAGAATTTTTTAGGAGTAAAATATCTCTGAAGTATATTCCAGTTCATATTCACAATGTTGTGCACTACATGATGATTATGGACATGAAATTATCCAGCCATGGTTTCTTGTTTCATAGAAATATATATAGGAGGGAAAACAAAGCCCAAATTCCATTAATCATCAACACAATGAGAAAAAACAAATAATATATTTATGATGTGCAGCAAAAGATAATTGAGCTTCACAAATGAGTGAAGTGGCTTCAAGAAAAGAGCTAGAGCAGTGAACATTCCCATTTCCACAATCCACAATCTCCAGCATGTTCAGTTGTCAGACAGGACTGGAATTACAAAATGGGATGAACTAAAAAATTAGCTTTTTAGCAGCAATCACTCAAGATGGGTTTGGTGAACACACGGATAAAAAGTACTCCATGTGTACAAAGAAATATACTGCTGTGTTTTTGATGTTGTGGGACTATATATTGTTTAGACACATGGCATCATGAATTCTATCAAATAAAAGTGACTGACTCTGATAGAAATCTTATAATGGGCCTAGGGCTGGACAATAATTCGATATCAATATATGTCGCGATAGAATTTTTTTTCAATAACGGTAATATGATTTTTAAACACATTTCCGATATTTCGATATACATTTGAATATATATATATATTTAATTTGATACATTAGCATTTGTCACTGAATGATGTTCAGTGTTCAGCCATCAGAAAGAGCGGAACAGAACAGTGATTTGGTTTGGTTAAGCTCCGTCACGGAAAGTTTTAGCAACAAAACGAGTACCCCTGACCACAATACAGATCTGGAGGAACTAGCTTCCATAAGTAAGAAGGCAAACAAAAAAGTTGATAAGACAGGGTAAAGGCTAATTCAGTAATGTGCATCTTTAATGTGACTTTTTTTTTTTTTTCCTGAGGCTTTTTAATATTGTCCATATCGATATCGGAATTATATCGTATCGACCAAAATTAAGAAATATATCGTGATATAAATTTTTGCCATATCGTCCAGCCCTAAATGGGCCATGGTTGGGTCTTCCACTGGGACAATAATCCAGACACAACTTTTGCCATGGCTGTCCTAGTCCTCTGACCTGAACTAAAGAGGAGAAGCACCATCATGGAGCTGGTATTCTGAAGGATCTGGAGACATTCTGCATGAAGGAGTGGTCTCTTTTCTCTTATCAGGTGTTCTCCAAATTCTTCAGGCATTACAGGAGAAAACTGCTATCTTGGGAAAAGGATGTTGCAATAGTTGGGTGCCCAATTGTGACCAACATGTATTGGAGAAAACCATTTATTTTATCATGAGGTTTTCTCCCCATTTTCAATTGTTTTACTTCAATGGTAGGTTAGAATTTTGTGAATTTTTTTAATGAAAGATCAAAAGGATAAACAATGCAATGCAAAGTCTTAGACCACTAGTATTTTCACCAACATAAAAAAAGAATGGTTTTAAGTGGGTTATTTCTATCTTTTGCGGTAGTGTGTCAGTTGGAAATATCAGTTTACATTTCCAAACATTATTTTTGTGATTAACTGTAATAATGCAGTGAGATTATTGTCTCCACAAGGAGTCTGACAAGAGCAAGTGCTCCACACAGAGATCTGATCATCATCCAGTCTGTCTAGAATTACATGAAGTAACAGAACAAACTGAGACAGACTAAATCCAGAAGAACTGTGGCAACGTCTCCAAGACGCTTCAAAAAACCTGCACAGCTACAGCACTGTTCAAAATTTTAGACACTCGTGTAAAAATGCTGTAAAATGAGGATGCTTTTTTTTTTTATCAATTAAACTTCTATTAACTAAATCAAATAAATATTTGGTATTACAACTTTATTACAATTACTGAAAAAAATGTTTGAAAATGTAAACTGATATTTTAGAAAGATAGAAACCTACTTAAAACCTTTTTTGTTGTTGTTGTTGTTTTGGTGAGAATACTAGTGACCTAAAGACTTTTGCACAGTTCTGTGTATGTATAATATATAATATGACATGCAAGCAAGCATCCACCCTAATGTCAGCCAACCTGTCCAGGACCTGCACACCTGTCAATCAGTGTACTGCCTGCGTTTCTACTTCTACAGGGTTGCAGACGGTCGAGGCTGTGCTAAATTTGGCAACTGTGTAACTCCCAAACTTGGATACTGAATTCCTCGCAACCATGGCACTCATCACACACTCCTTAAAACGTTTGGTTACGTGAACCACATTGCCATAGTCCTACACCAATGCTCGAGAACTTATACAAATATTACTTGCATATTAAATATCCAATACTGTAAGTTAGTGCTTCTATTATAAGTTGTCACTGCAAGAAGGATAA
The DNA here is from genome assembly GCA_032357445.1 of Enteromius radiatus. NCBI lineage: Eukaryota > Metazoa > Chordata > Actinopteri > Cypriniformes > Cyprinidae > Enteromius > Enteromius radiatus. Next base: position 14,991,340 of record JAUCMS010000038.1, read on the forward strand.
AAAAAGTTGCGTCGAGGCGTATCACGGGGAAAGCGCACAAAACGAATGGATTTTCACTAACTACGTGTTGCTGTGTACTTACCGGCATCTTGGGGTCGATTTCTCCTCTACAGCAGTGACAGAAGAACCTCTGTCGGGGAGCAGCAGCAGCAGCGGCAGCGGCGGCCTCCGCCATATTCACTCATTAATAGCTTCTGTAGAACATGACGTTACGCGTCGCGCTCTGAAAGGAGCGTCGGTTGACAAGGAGACGCGTCGTTTTCGTTTAGGCCACTTAATATCCACGAGTTTCCAAACGGTAAGGCTTTATTAATTCGATAATTGAATTTAAAACATCGCACTCTTTATAATTATTTCCTGAGAGAACGTATATTTTCATACACAGATAATACTTTCTATATATTTGCTAATATACAACTGTATAAAAATCTGGAATCTGCAGTAGCCCCTCACTGCAGGTCAATGATCCAGGAGGCGGGGCGGAGTTAGATCCACATCTAGTGGGTGGATATGGTAGGTTTAAGGGTGGAGATGGTTAGTTTTAGAGGTGGAATGGGTTTGTTTAGGGATCAGGGGGTGGAGTCGGATAGGTTTAGGTATATGTAAGGTGTTGGATCTGGATCCGACCTTTCCCCTTGGATTTTGTGTTCTGCAGTGCAGTGAATCTGAGAGTGCATAAAAAATAAAACCTGCAAAAAAAAAAAGTGCTAAGGCAAAGTATAATATGCATATTCATAAACTTTAATAAAACAAATAACACTGTGACAGTTACAAGAACATACAGCAGCAATACAATAACAGTAAAACAAACAAGTAATACTTCCAATTTAGGTATATACTATAGTGTTAGACAAAACATTAGATTGTAAATACAAAAGAAAGGTTACAAATCACAAAAGCAACACAAATAAGTTGGCCACTGATAACCGCTAGCACATTTTGCTAGGAAATGTTGAGTTTTATAATCAAGGTATGAAGTTTGTATTCCAAAACTTTTCAAAGCACAAATTACCTGTTTCAAAATAAAACATTAGTCGTGTATAACTGCAAAGAGGTACATACAGTAGTTCAAGCTGCATCAAAACATGCTTTTTCATAAATAAAGGTCAAAGCAAGAAATCCATCAACCAACAGACTAATAAACAGGATCGGGAATCTAAAATATGATATGGGATTTCCTTCATTTGTTTAAGAAAAACATTTGGCAAGTTAAACTTCACAGGTTCTAAGTTGCAACCTTCATTATCCCTTTCCTTGCCAAGTACAGCTATTTACACAAAGGAAGAAGTCAAGGGAAAAGCAAAGGCAGAATGTGACACGTCCTTGTTGAATCTGCAAGGCTGCTGTACCTTACACTTACAAGCCTCAGAAACGTAAAAGAGACAAGAATCGTAAGCCAAAGCCTGTGTTATTAGGTAATTTAACAAATTATTACAGTGACTTTTTCTAGCTGATAAACGGAAAGACTATTGTATTAGTTGATCGTAGATCCTCACAGACAGCATTCATATAAGCCACAATTTGAAAACAACCAACATCTAGATCCTTTTTGCATGTCTGAGCTAATGGCCTAAAGCTCAGCAAGACAAAATACAAAAGGACATCCAATGTTTTATTATCATTATGAGCTTGTGTATCTTGACATGCATGCTAGAGGACTCTAGGGTAAGTGTGTTGGATTCCAACTTGGCCAGTGCTAGAATAAGTCACTTTGTCTCAAAGCTGTGTAAGCAATCGGGTTCTTCAATCTCGGTTTTTTTTCCCTTCATTCAATTTTCTCTACCGGGGTGCGGTGAAGGCACCTTGTGCAGCAGAAACAGTGGCATTGGTGGCTGCCTGGCGCACCGCCTGATTGGAAAGCACACCGGTAGCAAACTCAGCCTGGGCCTTCTCAAAGCTTGCTCCGGTCTGCCTGTACATAGAATGAACCTGATGGGAGAAGATTTAAAAAAATATATATATTATTATTTCAACAGATCAATATGATTAATGAAACATTCTGAATTACAATTGCCATACATTTACATACTAAAAAGCCAAGCAATATATCATATCCATTGCTACAAATGACATTTCCTACTGAAGTCTATAACATTGAGAGATGCATATAGTCTGGGGCAAATCTAATATGTCAGCTAAAGTTTTTTTTATAGTGAAAAGCCAGTCAAATCTTGCAGTATCAGTGGAAAAATTCCCTGAAGAGGAAGACACGGTTTCAAAATAGGATGATGTAAACATTTGGTATGGTTTCTCAATTTGCGCTTCAGATTATATCCCTAATTTGACTGCTAGTGGATGCTTTTCATTGGTGATGTAATTTACCCTCTTGAGCAACACCACTCCCATTGCCGCCTGAGCAGTGAAGAGCACAGCATTAATCATCATGATCGCACCCACTGCCTTGTTCGAGCCAAGAGCGGCTAAACTCACGATCCACCCACTGTGACACAAATGAGAAAGAATCAAGCCAGTGGCCGAATTCGTAAGAATGGAATGCCACTAAATAACAATAAACAGGTCAGTAACCAAATTTGTACAAAGGTGTCTGTTTTGTCACGCTCACCTGAAGCCCCAGCCAGGGATACCGATAGTCATCAGAATATAAACCACCAGTTGGGCGAAGAAGATAAAGAAAAATGCAAAGAAGTTGAAGGAACTGTCACTCCTGTTGAAAGATGGAAGTGTACAATGACAATTTCATTATGTTTGGGAACAACTTGTTGACATACATTTTAACATAGTGGTGTAAGAAACTAATACACATTGTTGTCAAGCAGATTAAAAAATTGTCTAAAATCTGCATATTTTGAGATATCACTCATTTCTGCAGAACGACTTGTAAGCTAATGTTTAATACTGAGATATGAGTTTGTTCAGTAATAAGTCAAAATAATGATCAATAATGATGTTTCTTCAGGTGGACAGATTACCAGTAGATCCTCTGAAGTGAATGGGTGCCGTCAGAATGAGCGTCCAAACATTGATGGACTGGAGTCATGTAGATTACTTGTGGATTATTGTGATGTTTTTATAAGTTGTCTAGACTCTCATTCTGACGGTACCCATTCACTGCAGAGGATTTACTGGTGATGGAACGCTAAATTTCCCCAAATCTGTTCCAAAGAAGAAACAAACTAATCAATGTCTTGGATGGCCTGAGTAAACGTTTTTCCTTTAACATTCCTTTAAATGCACTTAATATCTGAATGTTGCTGAAATAGGTTTGCAACAGTTGAGAATTTTTCTTTAAACTATTTAGGTGGCCCACCCTCAGCAAGAGACCACAGTGGTACATACCTGAAGGCTTTGTACACAGGCCTGTACCAACAAACAAAGGAGCAGGGAGTGAAGAGGAGAAACCAGAGTATGGCAAGGCCGAAACCAACTCCATTAATGGGATCGATACAGAACATGGCCAAACAGGAGATGAGATTAAAAAACAAAGTGCATGCTGTGACTACGAAAAAAAATGAGAGAAGTGGGTAGAAAGAGAGAGAAAGATAAGTACAAATTAAAACTGTAAACCAAGTAACATACTAAAGTAGTGACTGACCAATACGCCTATACTAGGGGATTAACTGCTGATATTTGATACATAACACAATTAAATGATACTCACAATTACTAAAACTAAAGCAAAAGATCAACCAAAAAAGAAAATTCTGTCATAATTTACTCACCATTATGTCTTTTATAACCTGTATGTACAATATCAGCATTAAGTGCATAATGTGAGTATGTGTGTGTGTGTGTATATATATATATATATATACATACATACACTACACACACACACACATGTATGTGCAATTTAAGTTCTGGTAAAAGGTATCTTACAAAATCACATGTTATGAGTGATTTAATAACATTTTGATTAATCCATCGGTCAATCACTACAGAGGAGACTAACTATTTCAGTTTAACAGATGAAAGCACGCAGAATAAATTCATAATTAAAGTGTTGGTAACACTTTATTTTACAGTTGCTTATTAGCATACTAGAATATTAGCTATTAATTAGGCACATATTAATGCCTTATTCTACATGAGCTTACTCTACATCCATAATCCTACCCAATACCTAAACTTAACTATTAATAAGCAAACAATTAGGAATTTATTGAAGGAAAAGCAGATACAAAGCAGAACGTTCCACACACTGCAATAGAAATACTAAACTTACACATCCAGTAGTAGTACATGGTGGTGACAGTGCGCTGGAAGCTTTGGCTAATCTCCACATTAATGTCCTGATAGAAGCACGGTCCCACCGGGCAGAAGGAGGGCAATGGGGGCCAATTATTCTGACGAGCTGAGGGAGAAGGACACAGAAAGAGATTCATTTCCCCATTCATCAATCACATCCGCTAGCATCACTCCATTAATGTCTTGTTCATTACCGCCAAGGTCTAAGTCTTACTCTTTTGAAAATACCATCCATCCATCACTGTCATTTTTTTTAACCGTTCCATTTCTTTGTCCCCTCCTCTCTCATTCATGTCTCATCAATCTCTGCACTTTTATTGTAACCCTGATTAACAATTAGTCCATCTAAATAATCACATCGGTTCTTAAAATACACTTGTTTAATGGCCATCCATCTGTCTCATAATCTTTTACATATCTATCCCTGCAGTACTTTATTCCATGCAGATACTTTATCAGGATTCAAAAAAGTGTAAAAGTAGTTTAAATAAAACTGTAGTGGGAAAAGGAGAAATATTTTAATTCCTGCTAATATTTTCATCAAAATTATTTCATATTGCATCTAGATAAGTTCGTTTTCAAAAAATATAAATGGTGCTTGTACATGTAACACCCGCCTAGACAATGTTATGAATGGTTGCCAGGTCATTCCAGAGTGGTTTCTAAGGTGTTATGAGTTGCTTAAACATTCAAATTTGATTAAATATCTTACGAATGGCAATATTAATCGCAAACCACCACTGAAACCTTTCATGCATGTAATTCCAGCAGTAAAATTAAAGATAAGAGTCTGTGGGTCCCAAGAAGTTTTATTTCCATTTAATTCCCGGGACATATTTCTCTCAAGAAATCAACATATTGTTAAACTCACTGGCTCCAGACCCAAGTGCATGTGCATTCAGCTCTCTCTCTCGTCTCTCCAGCTCTTTTGCTTTTCTCTCTAGTTCCTCCTGCTTCCTCAAAAGATCTGCTGTGGTGGCATTCACTGCAGACTGCAAGAGACATAAAGGGAGAAGCAGTTAACAATTATGAAATGCGTAACTGTTTTCTATTACTACCACATTAATAAGCATCTCAGCGCAGTATTAAAATGATGTATGATATATTTATGCTTAAATGTTTGCAATTCAACAGGGAGCAAAACTATAGCTGAAATTCAGCTGTATGTTTCATAGCAGTTTATTAATTAGTAGCCAATTTGCCAATAACAATAAAAATCATTATTGCAAAGTACTGCAAAAAAAATGTGTGTTTTGTATTTCAATGTATATTTAAAATGCAATATATTCATTTAACGCAAAGCTGAAATTTCAGCATCATCACTCCAGTCTTGTGGTCACATGACCCTTAAGAAATTGTAAAATGCTGATGATCTGCTTTCTTCTTATTATTATCAATGTTGTTGCCACTGATGTTACTGCTTAATATTTTTGGTTAAAACCAAGATTTTGTTTTCTCCCAGGATTCTTTGATAAATACAATAAATAAAATTGCAATTGAAATAGGAATCTTTTGTGACACTGCTAAGGTGATCGATTTAATGCATCCTTGCTGAATAAAAGTATAAATTACTGATCACAAATGTATGAATGGTATTTTTATTTTAGTATTACTATATTGCTATTCCCATAACAAAAATAATAAACATCAATCATTGGTCTTACATGTTTATTATTATTATTCATACAAATCTTTAATCATACTATGCATTTGGTAAAAAGATTCTGGAATATTCTGAGAGATCAAATTACATCATGCAATATTTAACTTTTAAAACAACCGAAAAACCACAGTAGAACTGCATTATGGTAGTGACAGATCTACATCAAACAGAACATTTTATTAATAAGCAATTATTAATAAATAATAATATTAATATATTGCTTTGTAACTGAAATCATATTGCATACAATAGCGTGATAATGGGGCAACTGTGTGCTGTAACTGTTGCAGTAAAAACTACCAGACGTAACATGTTCCTGTGTGAACAAATGCGTCTCATTTGGTTACTCTAAACCAGCGGTTCTCAATCCCAGTCCTTGCACCCCATCGCTCTGCATATTTTGCATGTCACATACTTAAATGCACTTTGAATGGAACATAAAGTTCGCTACGCAGTGGAATCATGGCAGAAAATCCGCTGATGTCCTTCGCAAGGCACATATGTTTGAATAGAACAAACGTCTGGCGCGACAAGAGAAACGCACTAAGTGTGCAGGTCGGTGAAGCAAGAGGACTGGGATTGAGGATCAATGCTCTAAACAGCACCTGTGTTCCATAGGATCCATAATTCCTGGGTTCGGTTGGTGTGGTCCTGCTGGGAGGAGTTTGGGCAGGAGGTGTAGAAGGAGATGTGGCTTCATATGGAGGTGGAGGCTTCATTATCCAAAAAAAAAAAAGAGTAAAACAATTAATATTAGCTTAATAAAAGTCTTATTAAGCAAACATAAGCCATCATAAGGATGCAAGGCTGGGATGACACAACAAATTAACTGAGAACTTTAAAAACATAATTTAATTTTACAAAACACAATGACAAACGTTTCTGATAATTCTGAGAATGTTCTATTGCAGACCAGAGGCAACGGAAGTTGACATGAAAAAGAGTTTATAATTCACTGTACTCCCATCATGTGATGAATTAATAATTAAAGGCTATGTAAACACAGCCTGCTCAAGACCAACAATTGTCAGGATGGACATATTTACCGCAATTGTGTTGTTATCAAATGGGTTGTAGAGGTCCAGTGTGGCATAGCCAGTGTTGCTGCTGTGCTGAGTCACTGATGGATCCTGCAAACACAAGAAAAACAAACCTTTCAGATCATTTATAGCATAGATAATAAATTAGTGATAGATTATAAATTAAATATCTGAGCTGTTGCCATAAAGCATTTACCATTTTTTAAAGTTAAGTTTTAAGTTGGCACTTTAAAGTTAAAATCCTACACTAATATCATTGTTTCTGAGGCAGACACTTTATCTGACTAACCTTAATACAACATAAGATAATGCATCTGAAGTGAATTTATGTATGCTATTTAAAAAATGTTGCCTTATTTGGCCATTGTATAATATATATATATATATATTGTATAATATGTTTTTTGTACAAACTTCAAAATAGAAATGGAAACTTAATATAATTAACAATATTATTAGCCTTATTCAGCTTTTTTACAAAATCACATGTTATAAGTGGTTTAATGACTTATAATAAAGGGGTCAAGCACGTAATGATATAACAAATTAATATTGTAATTTATTTTACTATAAAACTTAAATACACAAACAATTATTTTTCTAATAAATTTAGTCCAAATGAGCAAGTTTAGACTGTTAACAGATTGTAGTGGTCTCATCTCAAGGGCTTTCTTTCCCAAACACACCAATTTTTATGACCTAATTTATATTTCTTAGAAATGTGGAAAACAAAACAATAGACAATAAATGTGTGTCCAAACTTAAAGTCTATTTATACATGCCATTTCAATTCATTGTAGTTGACTCCTTTAATTTAGCTATACTTAAAGCAACAAGTGATCAAGAACTAGCAGTTCAAATACAAACCAGAAGGTCAAGGACAGGGATTGGAAGGATCATTCATACAAGATCACAGTCATGTAACTTAATATAATTGGCGTGGCCTTTGATGACTGTCAAGTTTTATGACAGCATCACAAGAGGTACAGCACAACAAATAAGGCCACAAAAAGAAAACCACAACTCAAACAGAATTGCAATGGACAATTCCAAAAACGAGCAGAGTATATTACCTGAAATGGATTATGATCATCAGCTGCATCAGCAAAAGTGGTGTATTTTGACATTTTGGTTACTGGTTTGGCAGATTAGATCTCGCCAAAATGCTACAAAAGGTTCAAACCAACCGCGATGAACAGGTAATCACCAGAACAATGTTGTGTAACTGTTAACGGACAGTTACAGGCTGAATCAATCCAGTTTAGTAAATTCCGGATTGTAATAAGTAAATTTAAAACAAACAAATCACACCGCGACCGGTTAACACTAACTAGCTAACCAACCAACATTACAGCGAAACCTTGGTTGTCCGTGTGAAATCAGTGGCGAGTGCTGTCCTTATATTACAGTGGTTTAAGGTCTCCTCCTTTGGTATTTAAAATTATTTATTTATTTTCCTTTGTTATATCCGACGAACGAAACGATTTGTTTCAGTTTTACTCTGACGGCGCTGTTGTGTAGCACTAGTGTACAGGAAATATGTTCATATCACATGACAGGGGTGTTGCCAGGTTGCGCTTAAAAACAAGAAATTTAATGTAAAAAAAAATTTGAACAAGCCATTCTGTTTTCCACCCAGATGAGTAAACAGCAGAATTTTTAAAAATCATTCTCTTTTACAAAAATGTAATTAAAATAGTTCACAGCCACACTACGACTAAAATTAAACTAGCCGTAGCCTATAATTGCTTGTGTTTAGTGGACATGGCAACAAAGCAGAACTGATCTTTGAGAGAAAAAAAGTTGACGAGGAAGAGCCAATGAGAAAGCGCTATTATGTCATATGATAAGGGAGAATTTTTGCGAAAAGCGCATATCTGAAGAGAAAAGCAAGGGGAGCGTGTTTCTCCTAAAAACTAAAATAGTTGTGTTTCAATGTATTATATTATTTCAACAAATGCATGGTCTATCATTTCTAATCTATCTGTCTATTTTGTCTGTCTGTCTGGACACCCATCCAACCGTCTCGGTTAAGCGGTACGATTGAAAATGTAAATAAAAATCGCATGTTGTTCCGGTTCCTCATTCAGCCACTCGGTGTCACTGTTTCTTTAAAAAGCGAGGCAGCAACGTAATTTCCCTCTGTAAAATATAGGTAGGGGCACCGGGGCAAGTTGTCACATGGGGAAGATGGCTGAAGGCTTGCAATTCTCTAGTCATGTGAGTTCACATGGGTGACAGGAAGGCAGAAAGTCAGTCATATGATAGGCTACTTCACAACACACAAATATACCACTACTCCCCAGACACACTCACACACAATCACCCTTCTTTGTGCTCTTGTATCAATCTTGTTTACTTAGATTTACATTTTCACTTATGTTATTGAAAGTTTGACCTGGTTGCTTTGGTTGCTTTCTCTGATAATAACGTTTCTGCAGCTGCTGCTAGGATACAAAGTGCTCCACAAACAATTAATTCAGCACGTTGACATCCGTCTTTACCAGATGTGGATGAAATTCACATACTGAAAAGAAACCAAGAAACCAACGTGGCTCCTGGATCGTATGCATAGTATGCTCTGATCTTGGTGCACAGGCTTCCAGTGAAGTTTAAATGCAATACATTAATCAGTGAGCATGACAGCAGTGGTAAACAGGAATGGGGCCTTTAATGAACCATTCATAGAGAAACAATATGTTCTTCATCTGTGAGTTCAGAGGAAGGTTATGCTGAGGTGACAAAGATTTGCCACTCTTAATACCCTAAATCATCTTCCCTTTAAAACCTCATTTTCTCTTCTCTAAGTGGGTGTGTCTGTTCTTCCTTTTGCTTTCCTTTGAAACCGCAACATTCCTCAGCAAATCAAGCGATGCATGGCCCCATGACATCACCACATTTGGAATGAGCTGACATGAAGTCTACACTGGTGAGTTGCCAAGGCAACCAGCAGGGATGGAGGGAGCTTCAGTGGACCGTGTGGGCTTGTGGGTTTTGCCCCTGTTTCTCAGCAGTATGGTCTCAATTAAAGAAGAGGAGAAACCAGGATCTGGGTCTCATTTAGTGCATACCACCACAATAGGCTTAAACCACACAAGGCCAGAGTTAAATACATGGTGTAGACTTGATGACCTTGTTCTATAGTGCTTGTAATATTAATCTTGTTAACGAGGTGCACAGTGAACATGCCAGGCGTCAAAGCAGATGTGAAACCATGTCTCAAAGCATTTTGGCATTCGCTCGGAATTGAAAATTGAGTCAAGAAGCCCAGACAGACAGATGAAACAAATAGAATTAACGCTATGCAAATGTGCTTTTTCTGATGAAAATATTAGCAACAACTTTGAAAGGTGCTGAGGATGGTTGCTAGGTGGTTGCTAAGGGTGTTCTGGGTGGTTGCTAGGGCATTGCCAAGTGGTTACTCTGAAGTTCTACATGGAAGGTAAGGAAATTGGGTTTCTAAGGGGCTTTTAGGACTTTCTGGGTTGTTGCTAGGCTTGTGCAAGATGATTGTTAAATGGTTCTTGGTGGTTGCAAGGTCATTAATATAAGTTTATGGATGTCATTTGCGAGGTGGTTATTGGGGTTTTGTTTCTAGGCCTAGGATATGCTTTGGGTGGTGGCTAGGCCATTGCTAGATAATTGTTAAGAGGTTTATTCCAATTCACGAAGGTTTATTCCCTACAAAGTGTTCACTGCTCCCTACTCTCTAAGGATGGGATATCTGTTGAAGAGGACTTATCTGACATAATCACTCATTTGTGGTCTCATCTCAAGGGCAGATTTCAGCTCCAACCCCAATCAAACACTCCTGAAGCAGCTAATCAAGGTGTTCTGGGTTACTTAATAATTACAGACAGGTGTGTTGGAGCACGGTTGGAGCTAAGATCTGCAGGATGGTAGCTCTCCAGGAGCAGGGTTGGAGACCCCTGCTCTAGTTTGTATAATAATAGCAACATTTAATTAATAATAATAACCCCTCCAATACGGAGCCATTAACAGTTTTCGATTTTCGATGTATGTGTGAAGTGATGTATCTCTAGTTCCTGAAGAGGTTCAATCCCTTCAGATTGGAATAGTTTACTTAGTTTAATAGGTTAGTTTACCCTTTAAGTATTAATGGGATTAATTACTCACCCTTATGTCATTCAAAACCTGTAAGACCTTCGTTCATTTTTGGAACACAAAGCAAGATTTTATCCAAGAGTTTTCTGACCCTCTGTAGACAACAAAGTAACAGACACCTTTAAGATCCAGAAAAGTAGCAAGGACGTTGATAAAATAGTCCATGTGGCACATTCAGTTCAACCATTATTTTCTGAAGTTACAAACTTGTAAACAAGGCATTGTGCATTGCATCATGGTACCCTCTATAATAACGAGGACTTTCCCAGGAGAGAAGACATCATTAAATAAAGCTGTTTTTTTTTTTTGTCTGTTTTCTTTCCACACAAATACTATTCTTGAAGCTTCACACCATTACAATTAACCAATGTTATACAGACTACTTTAACAATGTTTAGGGGCCCTAACGGTCAGACTTGTAACCCAACAGTTGCTGGTTCAAGTCAGAATTTACCCACAACTGAGCAAGGCACTGAACCCGCTCTTGCTCCCTAGGTGCCACAGCAAAAAATTGCTGCCCACTGCTCTGGGTGTGTGTTCCCTACTTACTGCTGTGTGTGTGTGTGTGTGTGTGTGTGTGTACACACTATAGGTCATTGCTAGGCATTTGCTGGGGTTTTCTTGGTTGTTTCCAATCCTATGCTAGGTTGTCAGAGAGTTCTGGGTGGCTGCTAAGCCATTGCCAAATGGTTTTAATAGTGCTTTGAGTTGTTGTGGGTGGTTGCAACGATTCTTGCTTCAGCAAGCACCACAAAAATATAGTCACTGTCTCTGATGTTAAGCAGCGATTATGAATTTTTTCAACCTCTTCCAGAAAGTGTGTAAACTTGTCAACTTTTGTGCACTGCAGCACACGTACACTTTTAAGACATCATGGGTTATGTGAGCTTAAAACTCTTAACAGGACCGTTGAGAATTGTAAAACACACATTCGCAACACAGCAGACTGAAATTATGTGCAATCTTGAATACATTCACTGTGAGCTCTGTTGTCTGGAACCTGGAAAATTCATCATTGGCAGCAGACTGAAAAACGCAGCAGTCTCTGAACACTACTGAACAGAAAAAAAGGGGGCAGAGAAAGAGTTTAAACTTAATTTCGCTTTTCGTTAGCATATTTTTGCATCTTTTAATCACATGTATTATTTCATTTAACTTTTAAAAGCATTTACCGTAGATTTAGAATAAAGTTACAGTTTGGATCATGAATCTGGCTGCAAAAAGACAAAAAGAAAGAGAAATGACAGGCGTTCTCTCTGACCTCATGCAGTAACTAGTTACAGATGGGAGAGAGAGCAGAGGGAATAAAACCTTAAAAATCTGAAATTATTTTTCTTTTCTAACATTTGCTCACTCTTTCCGTACCTCTCCCTCATTCCCCTATTACTCCTTGCCAGGAAATAATTCAATAATTGATGTACACTCATGAAATACAAATTTATAGTGTTGTTCAGAACTGTAAGTGGTTGGATCAGGAGACTGAAAACAAGAACAGATACAAAGAACACTTTGAAGAACAGGAATGAGGCAGAAAATAAGTCTACAAGTGCAACCAAGGCTAGTGTCAAAGAGATTGACATGAAAATAAAAATGGATTAGTCATGAGCATTTTGGGGGTTTATAAGTAGAAAGGTTTAATGCTAAAACATTTCTGATTAATAAGCCACATTGTGGCATATACATGAAATTGAAATGCACAAACGACAATAATAAATACACTTTTCAGCCATTACACCAAAAACAACAATGCAAACCCACTATCATCTTTATACAAGTACCGTCTCTGACCCTTCAAACATCTCTCCCTCTCTGGCACACAAACTTAGCATATGTCAAACATACAAAAAGTGGAAGGAACAGGCTAGCATTTTAGCACATTGTGGACAAGGTTGAACTGAAATCTAAGGATCCTTCAGTCTCGTTCATACACACGGGTGCAGACGACATCTCCGGCTCTCATGATCTGGAAGATAAACATCAGAGATGTTAAGAAACCACGAACAATTTAAGTTCCTTATCCGATGGGCTTATCTTATATATTCACATATCCAACTAAATCTTGTTCACTGAATTCAAATAATGCTCTTTTCAGTTTCCCACCATGCAACACTGATTTACTTAAATGAAAGCTACAAAATGTCTATTAGGAACAAAAAGCTCAGACACTGAGGAACCTGTTTACTGTAAGTGGCCTAAATGGGAGCAGTATGACTTCTATAATAAGGTTAAGGAATAAACAACAATCTATTATTGTAAGGTGTTAAGGTTTATTAGAGTAGACTAGAAGTATTCTATTTTATATACCAGTGGCTTAACTCAGTTCACAATACTAACAATATTACGTGGTGCACTTACGAGAATCATCTGGCCATCATTGGTCAGTTCACGTGTCCATGATGTTTCAGGCCCCTCCCCCTTCTGCAGCGTCTGCTCACAAGTGATTTTCCGGTCTGTCTCCCATTTTGGAAAACTCTGGTGAAAAAATTGTTGGAAATAGTTAGAAAAGAGCTAAAAGCAGAGATATTGTCTTTATAGAGAAAACATACATTGTGTATAAATAAAAGTATTAGAACATGTAAATAATAATCCATTTAAGACACTGATATTTGCTAATAGTACATTTTATGCAATATGCTTAAGTGTAACAGTTAACAGAGAGAAAAGTATGATAAGATGCATGGATGGGTGGCATTACTGTGCAAGGGCGTCCATCCACCGTAGCCTCGTTGAAGGACTCGCCCACCGTGAAGGACACATGAGTGGTCCGCACACTAGTGGAGGTCTGAATGGAGAGACTTTCCCCCTGCTGTGTTATCTCTACAGCTGGTTTAGAAGCTGCCGCAACTGCAATCTTCCTCAGAAAGACGTTTACGCCTGTAGAACACACACACACAAATGTGCTAAGAAATGAAAAGGCCTTTTATCAGAAATCAAAGCCATTTTTTCCTACAGCCAGTTTCCTGTCCTTAACAAGCGTATCCAATCTGCACTGGAATGTTTTACTGTCTAAATAGCGGTCACATATTTAAGCAATCAAATCATGTACCACAGTCTTAATGTTTACAGCAAGGAAATCTACACCTTTTAAATGCAGTGGATTCATTCTCGTGTTTATTTTTTATTTAGGGGCAACTGTGTACTTGGTCTAAGTGAACTCCCGCTTGAATGAATAATTGGGGTCAAGGGACGGTGTGTCTACAGAGCCAAACGGCTGGCCGAGGGGCCCGTATTAGGGTTTGTGCGCCTAATCCCATGAGGAAGTGAAGCAGAACTTTTTTTTTTTTTTTTTTTGCAGCTTTCTATTGATTATGCTCATTGTCAAACTGAGTCTCCAAAAAATATATATTTTTCAATAAATAAATAAATAATGACACTGACATGCAGTCGTGCAAGGGATTCTTTTGATTTATAGTTTTCTTGTCAGTTGATATTTAAATGTCTAATTTGAAAACAAAATAGCATTGTTGCTTATTGTTAACGGAGCAATAATACTATATATATATATAGTTTTGCAAACACTCCCTTTTTCTGTTTTTGTTTTGTTTTTACAATCTATAGAAGGTTACACTACTTAAAACAATTTTAACACAACAAAATATCAACATAACTTGTAAAAAAGAAAAAAAAACAATATGAATACAAAGTTCACATTTAAAACCTAAAGATTTTGCTTTTATTATCCTAGATATAACATTCATTACAAATCTTGAAAACTCACCGAGAGCTTTTAAGAGTTCCTCGAAATTTTCGGAACTTTTCATTTTCCAGGATCCAGAGAAGTCAGCAAACGTTTGCTCCGTGTTCGCCTCCATATTTCTGCGTACCTTTCCTTTCAGACAGTCGTTGTGGACCGCTTTTCTCCTCTCATCCGCCGCCGTTCAGGAGTCTTTCTCTCTCTCAGGTCAGTCTGTAAATGTGCTCTGAGTCCTCGACCAATCCGCAGCGTTTGCGCCTGTGCCGCGTCTCATTGGGCGGCCGCTACTCGCGCACCATGTGCTTCCAGTAAAGGTTTAGAAAGACCCCTATTTGCCCCACCATTTGGCTTGAGCGATCGGCTCATATACCGCTAATTCCTTTAGTTGCATCCTAATACGTGTTATTTGTCATTTAGGCGCTTTTATCCAAAGCAACTTGATTTTTACAAGTCCACCAGTCTCCTTGTTCATCGATCACAGCTCCAGAGACCCTCACTTTGAACTTCAGTTGTTACTTGTCGCTACATTTAGTGGTCATCTACTGAATCTGAAATCATTCTATTATACTTTTGAGATTTTGTCAAACAAGGCGCTTTTGTTTAAAAACTGAAATAGTGTAAAATACATGGAAACCCCCATATTATTCAGCTCCCTTTCTCCCATACAAACATGCCAACAAAGACATCTCATGCTGAGCTTTGTTAGTATTCAGACCACAACAGTCAGCCATTGTCAGTCAATCATATCACAGCTTCAAATCTCGGCTCTCTTGCTGAGGGCTGCTGTATCTGTGTCTGTGTCCTAACAAGACTCCGGCTTTGAATTTGCATTTAGACCTCCTCTAAAGTTTGGGGGACTTTATATTTCAAATACATTTAAAACAACCACTGTTTGTTATAACAATATATATTTTAAATAATGTAGTAAAATCTATTTAATAATACAGTAAAGTAATAGAAAGTAAAATAAATGAACAAAGTATAAAATATTTTAATGTAAAATATCATGAACTAAGAATATCTAAAAATGTGCAAATGTATGTAAGCTATGTACAGCTATAGCATCTATATCAGTCAATTTATTTATATATCTATCTATCTATAATCAGTTATTAAATTCTTAATATATATATATATATATATATATATAGGCTACAAATATATACATAACCTATTTTTCTTAAATATATACATGCACATGTTTGTATTTATATAATAAATATACACAGTACACACTCATTAGGTAAACAATTATTAACCGTTTGACAGCACTAATTTATTTTTCACATTAATTTTGCCACTGGCTATGACCTTAATAAAGGATGAAGCATCATATTTACTTTTCCTTAATCAGTTCCATTCATTCCCTCCAAACCCTCTCATTCACTCTCTCTTTCTCTCGTTCTGCTCTAATCTGCTTCACATTCACTGTCTCCACATTCCTCATACAAATGGCGTGAAAGAAGCAGTGTGGAGACAAGCAGCAAATAGAGTGTTTGAGTGGCCAAAAGGGAGCCAGGGAGGAGAGAAAGAATGAGGCTGTGTAAACTGAAACCACATCCTTTTCTCCAAATGCTCAGAGGTAATTACCAGCCGATTCCTGAGTTGCTCCCCACCCGTCCCTTTTCTCTCCCTTTGCCCCCTGATCCCACCCCTCCTACCAAGAACATTTCAACAAGTCTGGATAAGAAATGATATCCCTGGAAATGGAACAGAGGAAAAGCGGAGGGGGAAGACGAGTAAGAGAGAGAGCGAGAGAGAAAGAAAACTGTGTATTTTCAGTCAGAAGGGAGACAGTGGCAAAAGTTCAAGCTGTTTTCTTGCTCTGCTTTGAATGCTTCTCCTAAAAGCATGTCAGCAAGTCTTCCTTTGAAGTGGTCGAGTCGATAAAGCTACTTGAATTTGAATGAGAAAACAATCCTGATCCCACACTCACCTATTACTGACCCCATTATCTGCGAGACGGTGAGGAATTTATGTATGAAAGAGAAAGACAGTGGAAGGAGGGGGAATATGTCTACATAAAAAGTCAAGACTATTATTTGGAGACTAAGTGTGCAGACTGTGATGACAATCACTGATGCCCTAAGTGCAGATGCCATAATAAACTGAAGAGCCTTTCATGTCACAAAACATAACGAAAGTTCAATGGGCCTAATAAATATAGCAGGCACTATATGCTATGTTATTCCTATGTATGATAAAGTTCTAAAAAATTATCATTATTAAACTCTAAAATTATTAAAATGAAACATTTTATTACACACTCCACATGTATCTTAATGATTTGTCTAGCCTAAACAACAAAATGGTTCCTTAAGAATACAGTTAAGTCATATTATAACAATAAAGTCTTTTAATCTAATTTTCCTTAAATAATTCTTCTCAGGTGTGGCGCAGCCGTTGAAATGCATAGTACGTGCCGTCCTAAAAGCTAGCTACAACCGTAAATGTTTTAAATCAATTTGGCGCCATCTAGAGTTCGCGAGCTTATTACTATTACTAGGAACTGTCTCTGCAACATAGCGCATTTCCAGCCGTGCACAATTGACGGTAACGCAAACGAAATATGGCGAACCACCTTCGCTTCGTCGCTCGGACTGTCATGGTCCAGAACGGCAATGTCGATGCGGCATATGGCGCACTGAGCAGGTACTTATGTCTGAAGGCTTTGATATATGTGTATGTAGAAAATATGTCTTTACAAATCTTTTTGTTAAGCGTTAACCGATATGACAATATCACAACACGACACATGTCAAGTGATGTGGAGCTGGGGTGTATTCCAAAAAGCAGGTTATGTGACATACCCGGGTAAGTTTAAGGGTAAGTTAGTGGATAACCTTAAC
>JAUCMS010000038.1:15011599-15025775 GCA_032357445.1 Enteromius radiatus
TTTATCAGTACATTACAGAAAATAATGAACTTTATCACAATATGCTAATTTTTTGAGAAGGACCTGTATATATATATATAGTTTTTGTTGTTATTTAAATTATTATTTAATTAAAATATTAATTATTTATATCGTTTATTTAGATTTTGTAATATGCTTTACATTTTTAATATTAAAAATAAAATTAAATATATTTAAAAATAATTTTTTTCAGCATTTTTCATTTAGTTTAACTTCATATATATATATATATATAAACAAACACATTCAAAATAATAATTAAACAAATAAAATGACACAAATACAATAACACTGGTCAATGTCAGCAAAAACTTATATGTGTTTGACTTGACATGAAATGAGTTTGTCCCTCCTGCTGTGTACATGGCAGTATAGGAACTTAAAATGTGTCTTATCAGTCGATATCTTCTTGTCCTTGGTGTTAGCACCAATACATGGTGATGCTCATGGTGTGAATGAGGGCAAGCTGATCTTGAGAAAGTAGAACATGGATAATCTGTGACCTATATTGTGTATATGACTGTTGACCCATAGGTGGGCAACAACAGAGCAACTGAGGAAGTTGGAGTTGGTGACCTTCAATGGCTGACACTGTTTAATAATTCACCAAGTGTGTTTGCGAATGTAAACTTTGAAAAAATATATATAACAAATGTGTGGATGCTGTTCAAAGCACATTTTCCCCTTAATGAAACGGATTAAGAAAATATAATAAAAAATTTGGGTTAAAGGTTCTATTTACAGTCAATTTAGAATTTAATATAATGAGAATAAATATTAATCAAGCTTAGATACGAAGATCTTCAGTAGTGATTGCACTTACTTGCATATTGTTGTTGGATCATTATTAATTCATCTCATATTTACTCTTGACAGTGTCCTTTTGATCATAATAACCATGAAACAAGCCAAAGCAAATGTATCATTATGGACAATACTGCCTGGTCATTTTGCTGACCACAGGGAGCAGACTCATAAGCTCATTTGTTTTGAGTGAAACTGAGCCAATAGCACTTGTCGTCCTGAGCTGACCTTCTCATTTTTGCCAGTAGTTCACAATTATAGTTCTGCTATCAGAAAGGAAGGACTCATTTGATGGTTATCACAAATTGTTTACAAGGGGCAGTGTGTGGATTATGCAATGACTTTCAGGGAGCTTTTTTTGTCTCCTAATTTTAGTAATGAGAAATTTTAGCCTTTCTGAAACTAAACAGGCTACATTTACATTTGGTATATATTTGTAAAATTGTATTCCATTTACTGTTTATTTTATTTCCAGTGACTTTGTTGTTGTTATTATTATTTTGTTATGTAAATTTTTTTATGGTTTTAGTTTTAATTGTAATAATAAGCCTGTCTGACAAGTCTGGAACACTTAGGGTAAATAATACAATAAAAAGGGTAATTCTCTTAGTATCATTTTCCTTTAACATGCACCAATTGCAGTACATTTTTATGGTGCATATATCTAAAAGAAATTGATAAATTATGTTCTTCTATAACCTAAATTATGTTTCTTCTAAAACCTTTTTCAAAACAGTTTGAAGGTCATCTAAAACATATAACTGAAAATAAATGCATTATGTCCCAAACAAATTGGCGGGTACAAACTCTTCCTAACGTGGAACAATAAGTACCATAAAATGTGTTCCAATCCGTAGTATCTGCTTTTACACACGGGTGCCACGTGCGAAGGTGGGGGTGTGCAAATAGATCAATCCGACCAATCAGGGCTCAGAAACTTAGGGATTGGATCTACTTTCTGTCCAATCAGCAACTCGATCCTCATCTGTCAGCCAATGGTAACGCAGCCTGGGTTGGCTATTGTCCAGCACGTGTAGCAATTCACATGTTGTCCCTCGCTGTAAAGTGAAGCTGATGGAGAAAGGAAGAGGATAGAAGTCCATGATATTTCCTCGGGACAAACCGAAACGTCGGCACACGGTCGTATTAAGTATACGAAACTGCTTTTTCGCGTACGAGCAGCACGTCAGGTTGTGTCGGTGGCGCTGGACACCAGGTTGTTGTGGTACCGACCCAGAAACGACCCACCATTAAGGTAAGGATATATTTTATATTTAAAGAGTATTATCTCCGTTATACTCCAGAAATGCATCACGTGTTGATGATTTACGAAGTAACGTTAACGTAAGAAAATGTATTTTTCATTATAATCTGACAGTAGTAATTATGTGAAGTTCGATGTGTTTTTTTTCATCAACTGCTGCTGTTTTTCCATATCTGGTCAAAGTGTTTTTGTGTTATCTCTTTTTAATTATTATTTTCTTTTAAGAATATTCATTGGTGTTTATTGGTTTAACAACTGATGTGATTGGTTACATACACATTTTTATGCGTCACAGCCCACATAGACCAAGAGCTTAGTAAACACGACATAAATAATAGTGCTCTTGAAATGTTTAATATTTACATTTATTCATTTATTAGACAATTTTACCCAAAAAGACTATATGTCTTTTTTTTTAACCAAACTAACAAACAGTCCATCTGGTGAGAGTTATTTGTCATAATGGCACCGCCTAGCTGCTTATTTTTATGAGGCACATACCCTTGAGAGGGTTTTCTTCAACTTCAATTCTGAAATGCTACACCGTGGCTGTGTCTCACATGTAGCTGCCAATCCAAACTAAATTATAGGCATTATAGGCATGCTTATATTATATTACATTCATGTGGCTTTCAAAACTTCTATAGGTAGCTGTCTGTTTTCTGAGAAACAACCCATATGTGGTTTTGTGCCCTTTCACCTAGTGAAAGGCGTAGTGTGTGCTGTTCTTCATAGGTAGTATGAGTTTTTATTTTTAATATTTTATTTTAAGTTTTTTTTACATTGGCACTCATCAACAACGACAACGAATAAAAAAAAAATAAAAAAAATTTTTTTACAATTTTTTTACAAACACGTATATGCATATATACATACACACCTACTATTCAAGAAACATCTCATCTCATTTTTTTTATTTTATTTTTTATAATGTAATCTCTGTGGTCTCTGGAATGTATTCTGTTCCTTTATCCATTTATTTAATCCATGCTTTTCGTTACCAATTGTTTGTTTGGTTCTTGCACCTCTCTTGTTTCTTGACTTAAAGAAAAGGGACGTTCCTATACATATTGCAATCACATATTTCTCAACAATAAGGGGTTTTCAGCAAGTCCAGTCAAGCCAGTAGGTCGGCTTTGTGTGTCCCTCTAACATACATAGCCCTATATGAATTTTTGTATATGTTTGTGTATATATTTCTACACGCTACCTACGATTGGGGTGTGTGTATATTTCTGTTTCAAATAAATAATGTTCTTTTGAAATGTTCTTAATGTTTATCAAAGGTTCCTGAAAAAAATGTAACAGGGTTATATTTTATAAAGGGATGTAAAATGTTTATTAAGGAACACATCTGTTTTCAGCTTTGATATAAAAAAAAAAATAATTTCTTGGAACAAATCATCATATTAATGATTTCTGTAGAATCATGTTACACAGACGACTGGAGTAAGGCTGATGAAATGTAATAATCGAATAGTATTTCACCGTATTTTATGGTATTTTTGATTTAAAAAAATGCAGCCTTTGAGACTGAGACTTCTTTTTAATCGATGTGTGTGTGTGTGTGTATATGTGCAGTTGAGGTCAAAGGTTTACATCTCCCTTTCAAAATCTTCAAAATGTTAATTATTTTACCAAATCAGATTGTTTATTTATTTACTAAACTGAGCTTGACATTTCATAATTTATTATGAAATGCCTTTAACTAAAAGGTTGTAAAGTAACTGTTTAAATCTTGTCATTTTACATTACTGATATTCTGTTCTCCTATTTTATACTAGTTATTTTATACTATTTTAAGTGCTTTGACACAATCTGTATTGTAAATGATGGTGACTTGACTAGTATTGATCTGAATAAGATATACAATATCTGAATAAGAACCGGACATTAAAAAGAGCATTTTAACTTTTCTGTAATAGTTGCACCTATCACAGAAACTGAGAGTCTCTCAGTTGTCTCTGTTGGAAATGGTTCAAGTATACAAAAATGTTGGAAAACCAAAGAATTTGTGGGAGCTGAAGGATATTCAGGACAAACGAGGGACTCATGAACAACTATCACTGAAACAAAACATAAAAAACACAAAGCTGTGGATCATTTAGGTAACAACACAGTATTAAGAATTAAGGGAATGCAAACTTTTGACTTTTTTTGGACTAAATGTAAACGTTATGAATATATGTAACCTTTTATGTGACGCATTTTATCAGGTCAGTACTAAATTAACAATAAAATGCATGATCCCTCTTATTTTGGTTAAATATTTAACTTTTTTCAGATTCTGAAAGGGGGATGTAAACTTCTGACCTCAACTGTGTGTGCATATGTATGTATGTATATATGTGTGTATATACACATACAAGAGCGGATTTGTTGGCCCTAAGCAAATTTCAGGTATGAGGCCTCATTTAGTAACTATGTGCTCTTTAACACCTAACCCTTCTTAAACTCACTTGCTCTCGTAGTTTATTTATCCCTTTACAACCAGCAATTAGTCAAGCTGATGCTGTTCTAAAGCCGTATTAGGCTACCTTTTTTAGGAACAAAGAACTTTTTCTTTTTCTTTTTTTTCACAAAAGATGTTTTAAAAAAGATGTTTGCACTTATCGATTTAATAATCTTTAACTTAGAAAGATAAAATTATGCTATAAAGTACATTCCATAGTATGGTAGGGTTTGCAGAGAAACAAATTGAAATTGTAATCTATTATTAAGCAAAATGTCGCCATTAAACTCTGTTACCAAGGTAGAGTAACAATGCTCACAATAGTGTAACAGAATTGACTATTTTATTTTTTCCACTTGCTGGCATAAGTGCTAAGAACACATGACACTAATGAAAACCTGATTAAAAGACCTTTAAATACCCCAATGTGATATCAGTAGTAAGTTCTGTTTTCCTTTTGATTATTGTGGTAACAGAGCTGACATTCTACAAAAAACCTCTTGGTGTAATAAGTTTTTAGATTAGAATATTTTCTTGGAGAGAGCACACATACGTACTTCAGTGCTTCAGATCTTATCAGTGAGAAAAAGGTACATCATTTCTATTAACTTACACAATTCTGAGAGAGAATTCAGTTCAAATGCAAAATATGGTATGGAGTTTTCTCAAGATTTATAGACACTTTTTTTTTTATAAGAAAATAAATAATTTATTTTTATAGAATTAAGTAAAATAAGTACAAATAAAATGAATAAATTGTTGCCAAAAGAAAAGTAATATGAAGTAGTTTAATTTCACATGATACATGATGGAAATACTATACTAATTCAGACGAGAAGAAATCTTGATTTTGAGCTATTTAAGACACTTTTTAAATAAATTGTTATATTGCTGTATGTGTGTGTGCATTCGCGTGTATGAATTCAGTATTTCATTTTCTCTATCCCAAATTAAATTGGGTTTTATTTGTGTGAATAAATGTATATTAAACTTGTATACCCATTTGCTGAAAAATAACAGCATACAATGGGAAAACAATCATTGTTTTATTTCTAAACTGTTGTTGCTGATTATTTCAAATCTTTCTTGCAAAACTATCCCAGAAAAACGTTTGGTCAACTGGCTCCTTCCCCCATTGTTGGACTTTTTGTTTACATTGTCTCGTATGTATTTTATTCTTCATACTGTTCAGTTGCCACTTTCCTTTGAGACAAATCACTGTCTATGATCAGTCCAGTTCAGCCTTAAACAATCTCTGTCTTCACACGTTTCAGTGATGCTGTCACCGAGTAGTCCTTCCAAATGGCAAGTGCAAGATTCCCTCTCGTCGACCCCCAGTCTCCTGTACAGCGAAAGTGACCAGACGGAGGATGAACTGGAGGTTTTTTCCTCAGAGAGCAAGGCTACAGGAGTTGTACCTGATCCAAAACCATCCTCTGTGGCCAATGGGAGCACACAAAATTCAAAATTGCCTCTCACGTTTTTGAACCAGAGTAGCCGTAGCAGTGAAAATGGTCAGACTGGATGTTCCTCGGCATCTCAAGCATATACCGGTCAGACCTCAACATCATCTGAAAGGATTCCCACTGAGGCGAACTTGAGGTTTGCACGCAAAGTAAGTCTGAAAATCTATTCATCCTATTTAAAATCTGTTGTGCTGCAGGTCAGTTTCAGTCAAGTTGTTTTCCATGACCATTTCTTTGCTGCCGTACCTTTTAAGAGGTGCCCTTTTCAACTGTGAAATGCACAACGTTCCTGAGCATGTTCTTGCTCACATGGGCTTACTGTCATGTCAAATATAGCTTGTAATGGGCTCATCCTTCAATATAAGCTTTGCACCTTGTTGTGACGGATGCGCAAAACTATAAATTTTGACAAACGGAAGGCTCTGGTTGAAACAACAAAGAACCTTGTTAAAAATAAAGGGCAACTTCTAAAGAACTTCTAAAGTTTATCTTCACCTAGAGGGTATCATTGACGTACAACTGTGGGAGGTCATGTTGACCTGCGTGCAAATTTTAATGTCACTAAGTTTTGGAAATTTGAATGAGTCATTTTTGCAGCTTGTTTCTTATAAATGTATTGAGTTCTGAAAGTTGCAATGTGTTTTTATAGAAAATCAAGCTCTGATTAAGGAAAGTGTGATTCCGTTTGATGTTTCTTTTGCTGTTTCTAAATCTGTTGTGTCTCTGTATTTTGAGATGTGTCTGTGATGATAAATGTGGGTTAATTTCTCTTAAAGTGTGCAGAGCTTCATGGGTACATCAGACCCCTGTTGGAGCTGTTGAAGGGGCTGAAAACGGGTCGATATGATAAAGGTAATGCACAAAGTCATGTAATTTTAATTTTAAACGGCACAGTTGTTTTCAATACTATTAAAAGATTTTGTGACACTGACGACTGGCGTAATTTAAAAAGTGTACATATTATTTAAACTCTATTATATTATTCAAATTTTAATTTAACCTAAATGGTGAGCATAGGTTTTTATATATATATAATATATGTGTGTGTGTGTGTGTGTCTCATTACATGTAATTGAGTATTATTTGCTTAATTGTTTTTCTTTTTGACAGGTTTGAGCACATTTCAGCAGAGTGTAGCCATTGATAGATTGCGAAGGATTGTGGGCGTTTTACAAAAACCTGACCTTGGGTATATTATTTTATTCTGTTAAAATTTCTCATTGACGCATTTCTTGTGAATTGAATCCACTACATATAATGCCTTCTGATAAATCATATTTTCCTATTATACCTCCGTAGGGAGAAGTATATGGGCACTCTTCTGCAGCTGGAGATGATGTTAAAGGTTTGGTTCCCTCAAGTAAAGCCTCAGCATGGGGATGGCACCCCTTCACTCCACAACCTGCCACCACGCTGGAATCAGGACCAGTTACATATTCCCGTAAAGGTGGATACTTTTTCAAAATAGAAATGCTTTGAAACAAACCTTATATGACCCTGGAGCACAAAACCAGTCATGAAGTTGCACGGGTATATTTGTCGATCAATACATTGTATGGGACAAAATTATCTATTTGTCTTTTATGCAAAAAATCATTAGGATATTAAGTAAAGATCATGTTCCGTGAAGATATTTTGTACATTTAATTCCATAAATATCAAAACTTAACTTAATTTGGACAACTTTAAAGGCCATTTTCTTAATATTTAGAATTTAGATTTTTTTTTGCAGCCTCAAATTCCAGATTTTCAGTTTTCAGACTTTCAAATGACTTATAAAATAATAATAAAAAAAATTACCCTTATGACTGGTTTTGCAACCATTGTGGCCATTATATCGGTTAATAAGTGTCTAAATAGGTGTCTACAGCAATCTGTAATGTTTTATTGTTTGTCCTTGATGACATCAAAGCCTTTTACATACTAAATGACATCATCTTTTAATTTCAGAAACGCAGATTAAGCTGGTCAGACTCTGACTCGCAAGGATCTTCAAGCAGTAAACGCATTCAAGAAGTCGATCGAGGGCCAAGTCCCAGCGACAGCAGCTCATGTTTCAGCAGCTCCGATACCATGTATAGCGAACTTGAAGAAGACAGTCCCATCTGTGCGAAGCAAAATAATATGACCTCTGAACCCAAACTCACTGAAAACAACAAACTTCTAGCTGCACCAGGAAGACTGCCTCCGCTTGTAATAACACCGTCAGCCACAGATGGCAGCAGCTTGGGCACGCAAGATTGTTCAGTGTCCTCCACAACTCCTACTTCCGACCCACCATTAGACATGATGATTAGTAAAAAAGATTTGGGTGAATCTGTAAAAGAAGAAAGGCCAAAAGAACAAGTTGACAAAGAGGCGTTAAACACATAGCATTTCTCATTTTTTAAAAGAATGAATGAATTAAGCATTTGAATTAAGAATTAAGCGTGTTGATGTTGGGAACTCGTCATTTTTCACAAAGTGAAATATTTGTTGAGAATAGTCAGATTTTGCATTCTGCCATTATATATGTACAGCACAGATGTAATCATATACAGTTATAGACTAAAGAAAGTAGTGTCTTAAAATACATGCTCGTCGAGCCGCAAAACAAACTCTACTGCACTGCCTTTCATGATAAACACAGACTTTCAACAGTATCTGCCACTTTATGAACATAAAACCAGGAAGCCAGATAACAGCAGAAGAATGGTCAAAAGTGTGACTGCAATTGCAATCTACCTTAATGTCCTTTGACTTGAATTGAAAACCACTTTGAGCATAGGATGAAATAGAAATGAATTATATCAGAGGCAGTTTTATTTATTGCTTTATTACTTGAAGATACTGAATTCACTTAAGCAGCCTTAAAGAGTCAGTGCAAGTGGGCCGTTGTCCATTATCATAGCTCAGTGTTTTATATTTATTAAGAGACAGAAAGAATAATCCCGGGAACAACAGATGGGATGCGTTGGGAAGTGTTATTTAGTAGTAAACGGTCATTTATTGAAAATGTTCTTGCCAAAAACAGTTTGCACATTTATTTTGTTCTGCTTCCATGATACAAGAGTTAATTTTAGATCTAGGGTTTTTTTTTTTTTTATATATATATATAGGAAATTGCACAATTTGTTTTTCCTTCTCCCTTTTTTTTTTTTTTTTTGTACATTTAGAATTTGTGATTTTTTTTTTTTTTTTTTCCATCATTGTGTTTATTAACCGTTTTCTTAAACTGACTAATTTTCAAGGTAATGATGCGGAGTATGTGCTGTGTCACACACTGTTAGGGTCACAATGAGAAAGATGATGAAACGAGAAGGATTTTTAAGCTGTTGGTAAAATATATTATACATTAGAGATGCAGTATTTGGTAATTGTTTCATAAGGAATGGGAAGAACTTCATCGGTATGTTGACTGAGACGCATGTAGTCACGTCCTTGTGCAGCTCGTATGAGTGAAAATTACATGTAACTATATTGTTGGAAATATAATAGAGGTTATACTATAAGGGAAACGTGCATATGAAGATGTGTTTTAATATTTAATGGCACTTAAAACTTCATGTGATTTGTAAAGGTAGCATTTCGAGGGAGACGTTTTTATTATCTGTTTCAGAAAAGTGTCATTGTAGCACCAATAATATTTTCTATTCGTTATTCAAAACCATTTCTGTTCTTGTATCGAAATTTTTGTCAAGGTTGCTTAAAATGTTTATCAATTGCTCCACTTTTTGATATCATTAAATGTTTCAAAGTTTCTTATTAAATTTGCCCTCCTTTTCTATTTTTTTGGTTGATTATGATGGGGGGGGGGGGGTATTGGTAAGTATAAGACACCTTTAAAATTTAAAGGCGGCACTGTTTTTTTTAAATATAAAAATGAAAAACGTGCAATGTAAAATATTACAATATGTTTTTATTTTAATATATTTTACAATGTAATTGATTTTAGTAATGGCAAAGAAAATATACGCTGCTCAAAAAAACAAAGGGAACACAATGTAACTCCAAGTCAATCACACTTCTGTGAAATTAAACTACCCACTTAGGAAGCAACACTGATTGACAATCAATTTCACCTGCTGTTGTGCAAATGGATTAGACAACAGGTGGAAATTGTAGGCAATTAGCGAAACACCCCCAATACAGGAGTGGTTCTGCAGGTGGTGACCACAGACTACTTCTCAGGAGGGCAACAACCCAGTGGCAGGACTGCTACCTCCGCCTTTGTGGAACAGGAGGAGCACTACTAGAGCAGGCCACAAATTTGTATGTGTCTGCTCAAACGGTTACAGATGAAAGCAGGTTCACACTGAGCACATGTGACAGACGTGACAGAGTCTGGAGACGCCGTGGAGAACGTTCTGCTGCCTGCAACATCCTCCAGCGTGACCGGTTTGGCAGTGGGCCGGTAATGGTGTGAGGTAGCATTCCTTCCATGGGCTCGCCAGAGGTAGCCTGACTGCCATCAGGCCACTTGTGAGATCATATGCCATATATGCTCCTAATGCAAGCCAAAGCTAGACCTCATGTGGCTGGAGTGTGTCAGCAGTTCGTGCAAGATGAAGGCAATGATGCTATGGACTGGCCCGTCCGTTCCCCAGACCTGAATCCAATTGAGCACATCTGGGACATCATGTCTCGCTCCATCCACCAATGCTACATTGCACCACAGACTGTCCAGGAGTTGGCGGATGCTTTAGTCCAGGTCTGGGAGGAGATCCCTCAGGGGACCATCCGCCACCTCATCAGATGCATGCCCAGGCGTTGTAGGGAGGTCATACAGGCACGTGGAGGCCACACACACTACTGAGCCTCATTTTGACTTGTTTTAAGGACATTACATCAAAGTTGGATCAGCGTGTAGTGTGTTTTTCCAATTTAATTTTGAGTGTCACTTCAAATCCAGACCTCCAAGGGTCAATAAATTTGATTTCCATTGATCATTTTTGTGTGATTTTGCTTTGTCAGCAAACCCAACTATGTAAAGAATAAAGTATTTAATAAAAATATTTCATTCAGATCTAGGACATGTTATTTTAGTGTTCCCTTTATTTTTTTGAGCAGTGTACATTTCTTAAAATAGTTGTAGTAGTAGAAATACCAAATATTTAAAATTGAATATCCTACAGTGCATTTTGAAATGTACCTAAAATGGGAATATATTTTTAATGACACATACAAATATTTTTATTAATATATTTATACATTTACGAATAATTTAACTTTTTTGTAAGATTTTATTATTCTAATATTAATACAACGAACTAATATATAGATTTATCATATCCTTTATATATTGGTCAGGAGAAATATATGGGTTGTTTGTATTATCTTAACATTAGAATAATGAAAGTCCTCTTGAATTCTGCTAATATAATCATCATGACTTCGTCAGTAAGACATGTAACCTACACTTGAAAGTCTGCTTCTTTTGTCTGTCCATGACTGACCTCTGCTGGATGTTTGCATGTTTGAACAATATGAAATATTCGAATAAAAATGCTTTTTATGTGAGTTCAAACTCTGCAATAGTGTAAATGTCGTGTTGTATAACACCTTTTTCTGTTAAAAGTTGGAAACCAAGCAAGAGAGAGAGAGAGAAGGGGGAGAAAACGAGAGGACATTCGACTGTACATGTCTAATGTTGTTATAGTAATAATGAGAATAATGGAGGCTCAGAGTCCAATGATGGTGCAGTATCCACACATGAACCTGTGAGGGGCAGCACCGCGACCAGAAGACCTGGAAAATGGCGGCTGGAAGTGCAGGCGTTAGCGGCCACAATAGTGGCTCATCGCCGCGCTTGGAGTCCACTTTGGACCGTCGCTTTCAGACTGTATCCAACACCATGGAATCCATTCAGGGACTATCTGTCTGGTGCATCGAGAACAAGAAATATCACAGCGTAATTGTGCGATACTGGATCAAGTGGCTGCGCAAATGTGAGTATTTAGCATGTTAGCCGGCTAATCTGAGTCCAGCTGTGATACAACAACCTGTTTACTGGATCAAATTTGTGTCAGTTGGGCTTTCAAAGTGGACGCGTGTGATATCTGTGTGAGAAAGTAGCTTAGAAGTAATCGTGACTGGCTAGTTTTTCTTTTTCGGCCCAATAAACAACTGTTGTGGCTAGTTAGCAAACTGCTAATATATTCCTATCAGGTCAAGACGTAGGTCGTATTTCAAAATCTAGAGAACTGCCTTTATAGACAGCATTTTGGCGCCGTCCAAGGCAGCAGTTCTTTTGGTGAACATTATCTTTAAGAGTAGAGGAGTTTGGGGTCAGCAGAATTGTTGGCCCAAATTGGTGGAGTTCTGGATCAGTTGCTTAGGTGTCATATCGTCACGATTTCAGATTCCAGTTCCAGTTTTGGGGCAGTAAGGGGGGGGTTTGAGGTCAGAAGCATTTTTAGCCAGAATGGGACATTGAGGGTGACTGACTGTTTTTTTTTAGCTAAATGTGGGTATTTTAAGTTCAGTGGCAACTTTCGGAACTTTCAGCAGCTTTTTGGGGCTACATTAAAGTACGTTTTGGATGTCATAGATACATTTACAGTCAGAAGGGTTTGTGTTTGGTATCAGCAGAATGGGGTGTTTGTGTCAGTTACATTTTGGGTGTCATTGGCACGTTTTGATCAACAACAATTTTTGGCCAGTAAAGGGGTGCTTGAGACCAGCAGCAATTTTGGGCTAAATAGAAGTGTTTGTGGTCAGCAGCATTTTGGGCGTTCTAGTCCGCTACATTTGGGAGTCATAGGTACATTTGTGCCAAAATAGGGCATTCAGAGTTAGCATGTGTATTATATTTGGGGCAAATTGGGGCATTCTCATGTTACATGCATGTTTTAAAGCAACATTTTTTGGGAGGGCAAATAATTTTTTTTGGGGTGTCATAGGCAAGTTATTTTTGGGGCGTTTGGGTCAGCTGTGTTTTTAGATGTCAGGCATATTCAAGCCAGCAGTGTTTTTGGGTGATCAGGATCAGGGGCATTTTTAGATTATATAGGGGTGTTTGGTGTAAACAGCATTTGGGGCAGAGCCTTCAGGGTCAAATGCATTGTGGGTATCACAGGCACCAAGATATCATCATCATTATTATTATTTAAATTTTTTGAGTAACTATCTCTTCAGAGTCAGCATAAGCTATATTATATAAATTATAAGTCAGCACAACCCAAGATTCCATCCAGTATTGAATTGTTCTATTATTGGATGTATTACAGTAAATGCATAAAAATGTGCAGATTTTGCTTCCATCAGCCTGATGTGCATGATGTCATCTTTCAGTTTAACTGCTGTATTTATAACCATTTTGATGCACTGCTAAACCTGTAACACACAAACTTCCTTGATGCAAATTTGACTATAGGTGTGTTCCAAGTCAGTTGCAGTTTTGTTTTTTTAAAACACAGCCATTGTGTCACTGTTGAGTGGAACCTACAATAATCTGGTCTTTAACATCCTCTTCAGTACTAATTTAATTTATTTGCGTAACAAAGACTCAGTTGGGTTGTTACTTTCTGAGTTGGATGTCAGAAATGTTTGTTTGCCTGCAGTTTGTTATGGTTCTTGGGACTGCTGGGACATCTGTAAGTGGCAAAATAAACATGAACTGGCCAGTTGCTGAAAACTTTACAATTGCTTTTTAGTAAAAAAAAAAAAGTATTTTATGTGGAATTGAAAAGTACTGTTGTATGCTGATTGTGCACATCTCCTTCTCCAGTACATTACCATCACTATTTGC
This sequence comes from Enteromius radiatus, assembly GCA_032357445.1. Taxonomy (NCBI): domain Eukaryota; kingdom Metazoa; phylum Chordata; class Actinopteri; order Cypriniformes; family Cyprinidae; genus Enteromius; species Enteromius radiatus. The sequence goes on from JAUCMS010000038.1 coordinate 15,025,336, forward strand.
TGTGGTTTATGCAAGTAGTCTATATCCTGACGTGCAAGGTTGAGTACTTGATTTGTGTTCTTGGCTGTTAGGAGGGCCAATTATGTAGTATTTTTGATTTTTAGTGTGGGAATGTGTGTCAGAAATATAAATGCTCCGTCTGAGGTGTTGAGGGACTGTTGTGTGCATTGTAGGGGTGGCACGGTTCACAAAACCCACGGTTCGGTTTGGTTTTAGGGTCACGGTTTTCGGTTCTGTACGCTTCTTGTTATTTTTTCTTTTAATCTTTAACACTCCAGAAATGTACTTCAGCAGGGTTGAAGTTGGCCGGTGGATTAAAAAATTTACCGTTTATTTTTTACCCACCAAAATTCTGAAGGGGATCATCACAGAGATCCGCGAGAAGTGATACTGATTAACATTACTGGTGAAAAGATTTACTTGCCATGTGGCGGATGGCG
>JAUCMS010000038.1:15038199-15061764 GCA_032357445.1 Enteromius radiatus
ACCAGCAGAGTTTACACGTCATGTTTTGGTAACGGTTCGGCTCGCTTGGAACCTCGGCTGAGGTGGTACTAAAAAAAAGGACCAGGTACTGTTCTCAGTGGAAAACCCCCCAAAAGTGAGCTGTACTGAACCGTTCCGTGCCGTACTATGCAGTGGAAAAGTGTCAATAGTGCTCCACAGTCAAATGTGAATTCATAATCAGGTGTCTTCATTCTGGTATTCTTGCCCACAATTCCTAAGGAATGCAGTCCACCCTTCTTACTAAATATAATGCTTCATTCAAATATGTAAGTTAAAAAAGTTGTAAATGTAATTTCATGTTGATCTAAAACTTTATACATATTTTGCTTAGTTGTGGAAGCAACAGCAGATGATATTAGAAAATTCTTGGGGCCAGATTTACTAAACAGGGCAAATTAGTGTGAACCTGAAACAAATTATAGGTGCGTAGGTTAAAAAAAAAATTGTGAATCTCGCAGACAATCAATACTGGCTAAATATTGAATTTTATTATCACAGACATAAACAACGTTTTGGTCCGGCATTTGCCATAATATTAAAAATATGACATTATTAACTTACACTCCCAACAAGTTAATCATACAATACAATACTACATGTAGACCAATCGGTATGTTACAAAATAACCAGAGCTCAAATATCCAATAGGAAACACTATTTACACCATTACAAATAAATGATGTTCCATTATTTAAACGCAAAGATAATCATGTTTGTAAAGTCACAATATCAGATAATTCATCTTAACAGCATTACAATATCATCCCTTCGTGGTCAAACAAACACTCGGATACTCGATAAAAACACCTTACAACATTACAGTGAATAATGCTTCATCATTTAACCTCAAGGGCAATAAAGTTTGCAAAGTCACAATACAAAACAATTCACGTCTTAATAAAAGGATATGCATGAATGGAACATACACCTTTTAAAGGAGGGGAGGGCACTTCATGATTAAAAGAATGCAATCCCATTAATGTGTCAATGACATTTACCACGAGCAGCGTCAATTAGTGTAGGGACACAAACAAGCAAAGCTGAGGTTTGCTTTTTTTGGCCATTAAATAATGCTACAAATAATAGTAAATTGAATACCACAAACATTAGTAAATCACATTTTTCAATTAATTTTAATATTCTCTTAATATTCTTAATTTTAATATAAATTTAGTGTCTGAAGGGGAAGCTTTTACAACTGCATTTGCAACAAAGTTGGCTGCAAAAATAACGGTCCTTACCGTGTCAATTCTAGCAGTAGGTTTTAATGTCAAAAGAGGATTTGCGCTGGTACAAACTGTTAGTAGTCTGGCCCTTAGTAAGAGTTCTTCAGAAAATGTGTTATGCATTTAAATCAATCTGCTGACTCTTGCGTCCCTACCCCTATCTTTCTCTTTCTGTAATTTTCCTCCCACAGGTCTGTCCTCTTTGCTAAACAACCCAGCTGCAAAGACCACCACAACTTCAAATTCGGAAAAGCAGTCCCTAACCATGCCTATTACAGCAGAGGCTCACATATCTCCTAAAGTCTTACCTACTCCATCCAGTCTCCCACTGGCTAGGGATCCCACCTCTCAAGGATGTGTGGCTTCTACGCCTATGCAGCCCAATATGGCGAATGAGAATGTAACTCCGAGCTCTTCTGTAAGCTCTGCCTTGGACTCCAAGATTGATAATTTCCTCCAAGGTCACCCAGGACTGAAAGGCTTTAATTTGGGCTTTCCATCTGTTCTGACATGGCCTAAAGGAGCTGTTGATAGCCCTTCAGCAAGTGCAGAAAACCTTGGTGGAACCCCTGTAAGGGATGAAGCTGGTGCTACTCCAACTCAAGATGAAATTATGGATGTTCCTCAGTCAGAGCTGTTCCCGTATCAGCAGGGTCAAACAGTGTCTATTTCTACAGTTATGGATGGGAAATCAACGCTTTCACTTCCATCGTGGCAGGAACAAAATGCTAACACTGATCAACAAGCTCATACGGACATGCACCAGAAGACTGCACCTAAAAAAAACTCTGTGCCCTCTCTTGCCGATGCAGAAGCTATGCGGCATCAGCGCATTGAAGCAATGCGTTCCTCTTCTTTGTCCAGCAACCAGCAAGCTTTGAGAGACAACGCAGAAACCAGTGTGATGCTTCAAGATCTGAGACAAAACCCCTTAATCCGGGATGTGGGACCAAATTCTAAAATGGTGGAAGGTAGCTATGCATATCGAGATGATCAGGAGAAGCAAGTATCCTCCAGCTCTGATGCATACGGTGCAGAGTCGTACCTTGCCAAAGAACCAAGACAGGATCATGCTGCACCTAACTTCTTCACCACACCTCTACCACCGATCCCAAAGCTTCCTCCTCCACCGCAAGACTTCATGCATGCAGCATCTTCGAGAGCAAGTGGTCCTCATCCCACCCGAGAATTGCAGGAACCTTTTGGGGAAGCGGATCGAGGTGGTGTTGATGGATCATATGCCCCAGCAAACTCTGATTATGAACACTTGTCTCATGAGGTTCCAAACAAGGAGCCTTTCCATCACCATGGGGATGGGGCCCCTCACTCTGCTCACGCACCGCACCTTGCTCCTAAAATCCCACCGAATGGTCCAGTGGACTACAACCACCGACATCCACCAAGAGTACCTCTGCAGCACCCTCCAAGTATACCCCATCACCGCATTGGGTCTCCTCCTTCAGTAAGGGGTTACCATGAAGCCTCAAGTCCTCCTCGACCTTTACCCGAAGATCCATACTTTGACCCATACTATGAACAACAACCACATAGCCCCTCTCCCCCTCATTACGACATGCACTCGATTTCACCTCATGCACAAGAGTATTATCCTGAAGAAATACCACCTCACTATCCAGAGCGCAGGGTTCCTCCTCACTTGGAGCACAGGCCTCCACCACCACACCATGTTCGTCCGCTTCACCCTGGGCACTATCCAGGTCCTAGGCCTCTTCGTAGGCCACCACCGGTCCGTCATGAGCCGCCCTTTCCAAGGGGCAAGCGACCTGGCCCACCATTTGGTGGACCTCCCAGAGTCAGGGGCCCCTTTTATCCCCCTAAAAGACCCTTCTTGCCTCCGCATTACTAAAGAGTCTGTCTATGCTCAGGGTGTTTAGTGCATGTCATAGAGAGTCCAAGTGCAGTTGGCTTATCAGCAAGAAAAAGATTGCTGCGGACAATGACACGAAGGGGACGGTTTTGAACACCTTCACAAGATCACAATAAAGAAGTGCAAATTTATTCAAGTAACCAGGGGCATGGAATCAGATCGCCAAAGACTCTTGAGCAAGATCTGTTCTTTTCAAACATGATGAAGTCAAGGAGCACTGGAGCAGAGAAATGGAAAGAATATCTGGCAAGGAATGCTGGGGGAATGAGATGGAATCTGAAGGCAGACAAAAAAAGAGGTGGTTATTCTATTTCATTTCATTAATTCTTTAATTTCGATAGTTTTTGTGTCTAGTTCTATAAAAATCCGATTGAAAGGTTAACATTCTTTCTCTTAGTTGGAATTTGTGCACACTTATTTTGCACACATGTTTGGGAAAGAACTCAATGGTTTTTTGGATCAACGTTTATCTGAGGTTGATATGTAATATTTTTTTACTTTCAAAGTTAAGTTCTACTGATGATCAAGCTATATTGTTAAGCTGGCAGTTTTGATCTTATTTTGTACATGTAAGTAAATGTACATTAACAGGTAGTTAAACTTCATTAACTTTGTCTTTAATGGACAAACAGCAGTGTAGAGAAAAGGTCTTTACAATTTTGAGGTAAGGTGCTGAGGTCAAGCCGTTTTTGCCAACGATGGCAGAAGATGCCGAAGAAATGAAGTTGTCGGGCAGAATCATCATGGCCTCCCTCACTTCCCTGAGGCTTTTACTGTACTGACATAAATAAAGATGTGTTTGGAAAAAACCACTGTGCCAGAGTGCAGTCTCAACCATGATGTCTTTGAGTCTTTTCATCTTAGTCTTCTTTGCTTTTCACAGTTTCGCGGGCACCTATCATTCATCAATGAAATACAACACACGATCAACTTTATACGCAGATATTTTATTGTAGCTAAATCTCCGGTACGCATTTATGTAGATTTGTCTTGCACTGTGTTTTAGAACCACAACCAGAGGCTTTTAAGCACATTTCATGTAAATTGAATCTCAATTAGTTAGTGTTTGAATTGGTGAATGTAAATCTGTAACTTTAAAACTATATAATTGCACGCTGTACAAAGCATAGCCTGAGTTCTCAGAATGTGTAGAAGTTACATACAGAAATGTATAAAGTAAATTCAAGCAAATGTTTTCTGATTTTGAATTTAACACTTCTCTCACATACTAGTCGGGTTTGCAATAAACATTTGCTTCATGTCCCTTTAGGCCAGCTCACATCTCGCTTAAGGTAAATTTAGTTGTTTAAAATTGCCAATTTATATGCGGACGCATATATTCTGTCTGGTGAAAATAAGGACTTCATCTGCGATGACTCTGGTCACACTTCAGTTGTGTGGCGTTCACGCTGTTGTATCTTTCTCTAAAATAAACGTAGCGTATAGGATGGGGAATTTACACAGTAACTCTTGCCTCTGAAATTAAGCCCCAGCATGGTTCCACTTAATTTAATATCACTCATGCTGGAGTATCAGCTGTGGCTGATTACATTAGGTGCAGATGCATGGGTATGGAGTCAACCCTTTGAATCAGAACAGGGTAATAACTTCATAAAGGTTTTTTCTTTTCTTTATTAACACAACGTTTAAAAAGTATAAAGTAAAAAGAATTTTCTTTCCGTCTTACAATCGGTTGCATTCAGATGTTTGCTGGCTAATAGGTTCAAACAAACAAAAAAAAAAAACAGCTTCAGAGATGTAACACAAAGTATTACGGGGCATTTTGGAACTGGTTTTACCTCAGTATATGCATCAACTTTCTTTGTTTTAATTTGATGGCTGAATTACAATAATACATGAACTATTGAAATACTAACTAAAAACCTAACCAATGCTGCTTGACAAATTAAGTTGTCCTTTATAGTTAATAAATATTCGTTGCTTATAATATTAAATACTTAACTAATAAAATGACAATAACGGCCCATTATAGCTGAACAGTTCAGAAACTGCATGAAAACTTCACATGCTCAAAATCTAGCCCATGCATTTTCCTGTTCATTTCAGAGAAAGTTTAGCTTTCTTCAGAAAAGAACATTCAAGGCAAGAAAACATCTGGTGTTGAGCCAACTTTTTTGGGACTGTTCACCCAAAAATGAACATTCTCTCCGAGTCGTTTTCTTCTGTTGAACATTAAAGAAGATGTTTTGAAAAATATGGGTTTTTGGGATGGGATGTTTTTTTCCTCTGTGCTATGGAAGTCAGTGGCTATTAGAAACCGTTTGGTTACTTGCATTTTTCAAAATATCTTCTTTTGTGTTCAACATAATAAAGAAGATCATACAGGTTTGGAATGACTTAAAGGAAGTGTTTTAATAGATTCTGGTTTCGTTTATTTCCCCTTGAGTAATTCCAGATCTGTATGAATCTCTTTGTTCTGCAGAACACAATGGAAGATATTTTAAAGAAAGCTTAACCAGGCCTTTTTGGTCACCATTGACTTCCATAGTAGGAAAAAAAATACTATGGAAGTCAATGGTGACCCAAAACAGCCTGGTTAAACTTTCTTCAAAATATCTTCCTTTGTGTTCGGCAGCACAAAGAAATTCCTACAGGTTTGGAACTACTCGAGGGTGAGTAAGTGATGAGAGAATTTTCACTTTTGGGTGAACTACTACTTTAAGGGCGAGTAAATGATGGAGGAACTATAGTTTCACACCAGGGGTTTTCAGACTCTTGCCCTCTGAGGTTCATGCTTAGTAACACATCTGTTTTAGAGGTGTCATACGGTTGATCTCCTCTGTCTCTCATGGGCAAGAGAAGAAGTGCATGAAGAGAAGGGTTTTGAATTACGTGTAGAAACTGCTGTCAGTAAAACATGACCTAAATGTTTTATCTTAAAACCGTTAATAGTTTCTAGCTATACACCTTCATGTCTGGAGATTAGGATTTTAAATTAAAGTTATTATTAAATATACTTAGCAAATCCACTGTTATTGTTAATTTTTACTGACGTAATGTGCACACAAATAGACGTGATAGTGTTAAAGCTATCGCATATTAATTTATTGGTTTTAAATGACGTTTTATATGGCGTCATTTACACAAATCCTGAAATATCAGAGCTCAGCGCTGCATTCACAAACAAAACCTGTCGCGCCTCATATGAAAATGAAAAGTTGTTTTGAATTTCTAATATAACGAGAGTTAACAGTAAAGCCCGTCAACATGTTAGAAAGTCAATCGTTGTGTTTTCAAATGTTTCAGCAAGACCGATTATTATATATAGCCTAGTTTTTTTATAAATCATTTATTTATTTATCTTTTGCAAGGAAATGTATGTAGCCAAATAAATAGACTAATCAAATGTATAAATTATTTTGTCGCAAAGAAAAAAAAACGTCCCTGAACACGAAAAGCATACCCATTAAATTGTTGTATTATTATTGGGCTAATATTATTATTATTATTTGTAATATGTAATTATAATATTAAACGCCGTGTCATTATAACGCATTACTTTGCATTTTAATTAATTGATATATATATATATATATATATATATATATATATAGTAGTGTAAATTAATTGTTTTTAATTATAGTAGATCTAAATATCATAAAATAACTTAATCTTGCTGATAACGCTGCACCTTTTATACTTAACAGCCAGCCCCGAGGATGAGGCTTTCCAGTGATCATCTGGAGTTCATCAGCTCTCTCGTCCGTTTATTTTAGCCTACCTTATTTAAACAGTATTGAAGGTCACGCCCCCACATGCGAAGAGCGCGTGCACGCTTCATAAAAGTGGAATGTTTTCAAACGCGTCATGCAAAACTTTCCATAGCAGCATGTTCTGCGTGGGACTCCATCCATCAAATTATCCGCCCTCGACATACACTAGAAATTTGCTCGGTATCAAAAAATAAATAAAACAATAATATATATATATATACATATGTGTGTGTGTCATACAAAACTGTCAAGAAGCAGTACCATTTTAAAAGATACTTATAACTATTTTTATATGTATTTTACAGCACCATTTAGGTGTAAAAAGGTACAAGGATTTTGTACCTTAGGGTTTATATATAAATGAAAGCATTAGCTTATCAATTAATGCTTTATATTTTTTATCTCTACCCCCCCCCCCCCCTCCGTCACTTTTGTCTTGTTTTAACCCAATTAACAGTTTGTTTTATTGTTCCCCCTTTGTCCATTCTCAATGTATGCAGATCTTCTGGTGAGGACTTTGTCTGCCCAGCAACAGAGTGCTTGAGGGGACGTCCAATGCCCTTGAATCCCATCCGCTTGCAAATCAAGGTAAGCAGTTGGACAAAGCACAGTATGCGTTAATTATCTATTTATATTTGTAAGAACTGTACACTATATCAGACTGTAAGTCTGCACTGCAAAGTCAGTGGTACATTTCCTGTGGTAAAATGCACAAACTATTGTGTATTTCCTTATACAACTAACAGAAGATAATAGTAGTCTTACACTTAGCTGGATGATATGCCCCTACTGGTTAAACCTTTTATTTATAAGTTGTTTGAGGCCTTTAGGATAAATGCAATGCACAATATAAAGTTAGAGCTCTACCTCCCTCTACTGGTACAAACTGATGTAAATAAGCTGGTACTTTATTGCTATAGGCAATTATCACAGGTCTCCTGGGTTCACTTGCTCTCTTGTTAGAGGTATTTATTGTGGTTTCTGGTGTTCTTGTAATGAATGTGCAGATAATATTGTGCCTACATATTATATAACATAGGAAAAATGTAAATAGATGAGTAAGACCATATAGGCCTACCGTAGTGTCTAACCCAGAACTGACAAACCAGGTTATTGCTCAAAAGAATGCACAACATAAAGGGCAGGGTATATCAGCAGGTGACCTTTATGCCAGTTCACTTGAAGTGAGGTGGATGCAGCTGATACAATATCACATTGGGTTGCTTTATATGAATATATACTGTATGTATAAGATATGAAAGAAGCTTCTCACAAATGACAAAAGTAGTTTGTTTATCATCTGGATTTCATGGCTCTTGTTCAAAAAGCATGTTGAGCATCTGGAGCTTACATTGAATTGATCCTCCTGCATAATTGACACTGACTTTGACCACCGACAAGCTCTCAATGCTTACAAATACTGAATGATAACCAGCAGATACATGGCAATACTGAAATAACCAGCAGATGTCGTCGTTAATTCAACTGTCTGGTATAACCAGTTGAGTCATCTGTGATTTTAAGTGCGTGCTCTTGTGTACGTGAATGAATCGTGCTCTGGGTCATATGGGTTTATTTAATTATTTATTTATATTTTTGTTCTAAAGTGAGGTTATCAGAAAGATAAGTTTAATATGGATTTGGGGTCAAGGGTAAAAACAGCATTGGCGGATTTAGGGGCTCTTGGCAGATGGTTGCAAATCCTAGTAAATGAACACAAGTACACTAGACTTTAATTTAGTTTACCCTGAAAGCCAGACAACCTCATATATAGGTTACTGAGCATTTAATAATTACAAATCAACTTGATGTCCCGGCGGATGTAAATCGAGTACGGGGTTTGTGATGCGATCTATAGTCTCTTTTAAAGGTTAATTTAATTTTATTTTTTGTCAGTAATAGATAATGAATAAAAATGAAATCCCTGTCAAAATCGCACAGATAACCTAATCGCTAGAATATATAGCGACATCACGCAGTTTACGTGGGCGTTAATTTGCGAGAAAACATGATTTGGCTCAGTGTAGTTTCAGCACCGTGGTCAGAGCTCGACGAGAACAAAAGGCGGATTAGCGTCCTTGATATCAGGGGCCGTCCAAATGTTACATGCAAACCTAAAAAACGAACACTCAAATAAAGAACCATAAGCCTTTTTATCTAGAGTACATTTCTTTGAAGTAAAACGTGTTTGTTTGTTTACTGTGTTCAACAGTATTTATTTTATGTTTGTTATGAATTGTGGCTCTTCATATAGCCTATTAATAATTCTACATATTAGTCCATCCTCCTTTTTCTTTTTTCCTTTATGTTTGCTTTATTTTTGCATTCATATGAAACATGTGAAACAATACCTTATTTTTATTTTAACTTGTTTTCGCTTCTACAACAAAAGAACATAATTATACTGTAATAAATAATACACTTATATAAGAATTATAAAATATACTGTACCCCTTTTTTATGTATAAAGTTGCTACTACTAGACTTTTTTGAGGTATGCATTATGGGAACTACAATAATTACAAAATATGTTATGCAAATGATGAACTGAGATATAATTGCGCGATTAGGAGACAATCATGACTAGGTTTTTTGTTGTTGTTGTTGTTTTTTACCTCTATAGTATTACAGTGATTTGAAAGTGGCAGCTGTTTCTATATGACAGTACCCAATGGTTTTGCGGCTACGCTGTGTGAGAGGAAAATTAAGACGCTCCCTTAAACCGAGTAAGCATCACGGTTTCCACACCCCGAGGGAGGACAGGAGATGGACAGGAGGGGGACACCGGCTTTCGACGTCAAAAGCTACGGGTTATACGGAGTGTCAACACCGTGAATATAGGCTACAGTATTACAGTGCGTCTTCTTCACAGCCTCTGCATTAAAACGTGAGTGAAATTGACATCTTATATGCATTTATGCTTCTATTGACTCCGGCATGTATTCCAGTCAACAGGAGATATCTGAGAGGGCACAGAGAGACAAAAACCAAGACGATTCAAGGGTGACAGATGCACGGATTTAGTTAAATGTACAGTGGCTGGCGTTCGAGCCACCCACTCTCCATCGCCTCTCTTTATCTGTGCACGTAGAATATCAGACCATGTTCTACAACCAGGCAGAAAGACAGCAAATAAACAAACATCCCCTTGGGATTAACAAAAGAGAGAGAGGGAAGGAAAAGAGAGCGAATTTCGCCTTTGCACAAACACCAGAGAGCTCGTAAAATTTGAATGAACTTCTTTTAGTCCCCTTTGATTTAAAGGCGTGAAGTTGCATAGATAGTTGCATGTTTTTGTTCTCTATCATGTATGTGCGTATGTGCAGTTGGTGTCGTGACAAAGAGCCACATACGCCTGAGCCTCCAGTGTGGATTAAACAAAGAAGCTATGGGATATCCGTCAATATTTATATGCATTTCATTTTATTGCATTCACTTTTAATATGCTCTCTTGCCAGAGCTCGTAACACAAGTTTCTTTGTTCTACTATAGCGTTTTAATCTCTTAAAATTAGAGATTGACTGATCACTCGTATTATATTATGTGTCTTCATGGACACTTTATTGTAGCTTAATTTATTGATCTTTAAAATATATTATGCAGATATTTAGTGTATATTCAAATAGCTAAAATGTTCGTTTTGCAATATATATATATATAGCTAATCTGCAAAGCATTGTATGATGTTGAAATGTCAAAAAGCAAAACGGCACAGCATTATAATCTTTATTATTATGCATTTAATTCAGCTCAAACTTAAACGTACGACTCTGTTCAAACTTTGTTTGGTAGATCATTTTTAATACAGGGTTACGTTATACTTTTAAAGAAATGTAGCCTCTATGTGATCTTCCATTGTGTGATAATGTTTGCCATTCAAAATCGACGAGAAGATATTGTGATTCTAGCAAGCTGAATGGCGATTGGAGCTCTTTCTTGGATTTATTTGCATATTGAATTGCGATTGGTCTATCTTTTTTGCATCTAGTTAAATATTCCTTCAGATTGCGGAACAGAGGGTTTTGTTTTTGATTCTCAGGAGCAAATGGGGTTAAGAAAGTCGGTCGAGGACTAAAACAATTGACTGTTTTACATTTAAGAACAAATTGAATTGGTTTAAGCTGATTTCAAAACGCTCACGAACAGAAATGACTTGAGCTTGAGGAGGTAACCATAGCAACAGCTCGAGCGCTTAATCGTTATCGTATTTTACACGAACAAAACTTAAATAATGTTGTTATCTGTCTCTTTCTTCGATATACATTTTAAAGGTACATAACAAAAGCATTATTTCTTCCGGATAGTTACGGTTTGGCCTACCGTGTTGTAAAACGAATTACTAGTTTAACACGTTTTTTTTGGCTGCTTACAAGCACCGCAGGTCCTTTTACAAACATAAATCTTCTGAATGGAAGTTAGTGTAAAGTGTTAGCGATGGCTTTAAGTGTATTGGTTTTAGCGTTATCTGTTTTTCTTTCATTAAGAGCTGTCACGGTTCAGCCCTTTCCACTGGGACTCGTGTTTAACATCGCGACTCTTCCTCCGCCGCTGAGCCGCTCTCCAGTGCTGAAACTCCGGGCGCAGCTGTCGCTCCGTCCCCTTAGGAAACTGTCCTAATGAAGGAGGCCGACGCCATCAAGCTCTTCATTGGCCAGATCCCGCGGAATCTGGAGGAGAAGGACTTGAAGCCCATCTTTGAGCAGTTTGGGAAGATCTATGAGCTTACGGTGATCAAGGACAAGTACACGGGAATGCACAAAGGTAATTAAACGAGATTGACGCGGCTCTATTGAACGGACAGTCTCAAGGGGAGATGGGAGACTAATGGTGCTAGATGAGCTTCCTTTATATATCTTAAGAGAAACGTCCTGTGTTAGTACATCTAGTGAGGTCTTCTTCTTTGACAGTGGGTTGTATACTGTATTTTAATGTGTAAAAACTGTATCCTTTTAGTTTGCAAAAGCATTCATTTCCTCCTATTTCACTTTGAGTTGCCTTCCAAAAGTCTAGCTTCCCGAGATAAACAAATCTATTCATAGAAAACGCATCTATGGTGCGAAAACAAATTGTTCAACGTTTTTCCATTTCTTAGTCACAGTTGTCATATCCTTTTATGTCCGCAAAACACTGCTTGTTATTCATGGTCTGTCTAGGTCTGGTACGTTTGTATTTTTACATCCCACGTTGTATTCTTGCTCTTTCTTCAGGATGTGCGTTCTTGACGTACTGTGCGAGGGAGTCAGCCTTGAAGGCCCAGAATGCACTGCACGAGCAGAAGACATTGCCGGGGGTGAGTTGTCGCTGTTAATAATGTGAACGGGCTGTATAAAAAAGAGATTTAAGTCAGATAAACACTTCCATTTGCCTATATATAGCAGACTACATATAGGATAAATCTTTTAGCATAAAGCTCTTCTAACAAGCTGATTTCTAAAAGTGGAAACAACACATTATATGGTTCAGGAGACAGGATCTGTGAAAATCTATGTTGACTGAACAGACTTTAATTAGGTATGTAGGAGGGCACAATCCTTGAAGGCATCCGCGATCGTGTCACTCTCAGAAGTCGTTGATTAGCTGTTAGGCCATCTGCCGTGCCAGCGCCGTGACAGGCAACCTGTAAATTCAGAAACCTCCAATCCCTTCATCTTTTTAATGCTTTTTTTATGTTTTCATGCGTAAATTACCTATTTTTTCAGATTTGCCAGATGTACAGGATCATTATGAGCGGTGTTGCGAGTCGAATGCACTTGATGTCAGCGTATAAAACTCGAGGATGAGATCATATGGTCTGTTTTGTGATTTACAAGCAGGAACTAAAGGCATAGCCCTCCCAAGAAATGACAGTTTTGCCTTAATTCATGGTGTTCCAAACCTCTTTGACTTTCTGTCTTCTGCTGAACACAAAAAAAGATATTTTAAAGAATGATGTAACCAAAACAAGTTTGAATCTCATTAACTTCCGTTGTATTTTTTTGCTCATACAATGGGAACCGAAGCTGAAAAGTTCTTCAGAATATCTTCTTTTGTATTCCACAAATAACAAAAAGTCATGCCGGTTTGGAATGACATTATTTTCATTGACTGTATTTTTATTATTGGGTGGAATAGCCCTCAGTGCTCACGTGATGATGTTTTTTTCCCCTTGTTGATTAGACTTGGAGCAAGCAAACCCACAGGGAATCTTTTGCTTCCCCTCAAATTCTATTTAAGCGAGTTTAATTTGCGCTAGAGGAAGCTGCGTGTCGTAAAAGATGAGACACGATGTGGACTGAGCGGCCAAACAGAAGCTTCTGGTGCTTCTGAACAGACTCTGAGCCAACTGTGGTCCCACCAGACGTAGGCTAATGAAGGGATATATGGCTTTATTGCTCCGTATGTCACATCACGTAACATCGAAAGCTGGCTGAGTAGTGTTAGAAGAAGGTGAAATTAAATCAAAGTGTGAGCAAAGTAAACCTCGTTCTGCCTTGGTTTTAGGGAATCAATGCATCTGTTTAGATTGTTTTTCCTTACGGCAAGTAACGTTATGCGCATGTGTGCTAGTGAGTAACTCCAGAACAAATCCCATTATTAGCATGACAGTAGTCTGACCTTTGCCGACCCCTCCATGCGCAGATCAGTGGGTTCCCCTGGCTTTAAATCCTCTCTCTTCTTTCTCTATCCCTCCATCCTTCTATTAGTCTACCCCCTCACCTAAGCCTGGTAAGACAGTGTTCAAAGCTCCCCCATGAGGTACGACGGGAACCATATTATTAAGAACAACAGCCCCCCTTTCATAGAGAGAAATCTCTCTTCCTCTTTCTCTGTCTCTCTTTTTCTTTCTGTCTTTTTTCACACACACGCAGACAGCCCAGCTGTGTGGCATTATTACCAGCTCATGGCACCTGCCATTCAGAGGAGGCCCCGCCCCCAACCTGTCAATCATAGCGAATCGCTCCAGCAACGCTGCGTGATGTGTGTTTAGAGTGCGTGTGCGAGTGAGATAGGAATTGTAACCAAGATGAGGGGAGAAAGACAGATAAGATAAGACAGAAATTGGCTTGGAACCTTCGTTTCTCACCTTTTTCTTTTTTCCCCCTCTCAGGCTTTGTTCACACTGCTCCCAATTCAGATTTGCTTGTTAGATTTTTCAGAATGTGCATTGTCATTTTGCAAATGATGAAAACGTAACTGCTTGTTCAAATAGGGTAAGAAAAAGGATAGTTCACCCAAAAATGACAATTCTGCCATCATTTACACACTCTCTTGTTATTCCAAACCTGTATGACTTTCTTTCTTCTGCAAAGCACAAAAGATATTTTAAACTGTCTCAAGGTTTTTTGGAAGTTAATGAGATCGAATGATGTTTTGGATTCCATTGACTGTCATTAGTGTTATTTCACAATTTTTTTATTGTAGTATTTGTTAACATTTTTTTTTTTTTTTTTTTTTGCTTTTGGTTTAGTCATTTTGTTACGTGCTTGCAATTGTTTTTATTTAAAATGTGAATATTAATTTGTAATTTATTCGTTTTTGAGTTACCAAGTTACTATTTTTTTCAATTAATTTAAATAATTTTATTTTAATTAACAAAACTGACCTGTAATAGCTTTAGTTTTGGTAAATTTTTACGACTCTTTCATTGCATTAACAGAAATGCTTAAAACGTTCTTCATAACATCTTTTGCGTTCTGCAGAATAAATAAGATTCGAAACATACAAATATGTTTGGGATTTCGTAAAAGTCATATTTCATGCAGTTTTTAGACTGCTTTATTGTTTGGGTGAGAAAAAAAAGCCTAATACTCCAGTTTTGCTAATGTTGAAACTCTGAATAAAAGATCAACTGAGAGCAGTGAATTGAATGGAGCGGTAAAGGAAGACAAGGGAGGAGGGGTTGAACAGATGGCATGGCTGGAGTGGCACCTGGCCTTATGTTTAATTTCAGGTGAGAGGTACGCAGTGATTGTAGACAGAGGAGGAGAATGGAGACCTGGAGTCCTCTTTCTGGTTTCCAATCCCATGCTCTCTTCATCCTCCCCCTCTTATCTTTCCCCATCTCTCCTGTCTCTCCCTCTCTGCGTAACATTGCCATCCCAACGTGTTTGCTTAACTCTGTTTATCACATGGCCCCACTTGCATGGGCACAACAAAGCGCCGGGTGTCGTCCAAGACACTTCAGTCACGCACGCATTTGTTTGCGCTTTTAAATCCAGCACAGCATTCACACACACATCCTCGACCTCTTGTTTCCTCTATTCACTTACTGGCCACATCTCAAATCATATTCCCTTTGGCCTTTCCTCAGACATAGCTAGTGTACTACAGGGCTAAAATACTGGATGAATGTGAAACACAGTTGTTGTGTTGGCGATTTATGGTAAAATGTGACTCAGCTGGATCCTATCTAACTTCAGTTAAGATAAATATCAGCTTTCACATTGAGTTTTTTGTGGTTTAAGGTGTTTTATTTGCTGTTTCAGAAATAGCTTTACTCTTACTCCTGCCTCAGCCATAAAAATCATGAAAAGAAAGCAAGACGTAGTAGATCAGCAGGACAACTTTTGTTTGCACTATTAATGTTGTTTTTACTATTATAATTTTGATTCAGAGCATCGAATTACACCTGATCTCTATCGAACTAGCGCTTCCGTTGGTTATTGATAGTAAAATGGCAGTTAAACATCTATCTGTGATGTGTGTGCATACACATTTTGGCATTTTCGAGTTGTTGTGCATCTGAACGCATGTTTAAAAGAGCGTCTGTTGTGCCTTTGTTGTGGGGGAGGGGAGGGCAGGTGTTATCAGAGAGGGGGATGGAGTGTGTGAGAGTGAATGTCTGGATGTTTGTTTGTAGTTTAGTACAATGTGCTCATTCTGATTTCCGTCGTAGCGTGTTTAGTGCACCCGGAAAGTCAAATAAGATAAGATTGGTAGTTGTATGCATTAAAATATGTGCACTACATTTCACATTTAACAAATGTGTTCCTATGAAGTTGTACATGTGCGAAAAGTACTTTGATAAAAATCCAAGTGGATTATGTGCGAGAAAGCGTACGCAAACTCATATGTGTACTTTCTGCACAAATAAAAGACAAGCGATCTTATCAGACTAATGCGAACCGACGCGTCAAATGCGAAATTGCACGCGCTCGCATGTTTCCTTTCCAGAGCTGCGCGATTAAGTATATTTGACTTAGTGTCAGTGTCTATACTCACATCCAGACAGGATGAGTCCATTGTTTGGATGAATTGAAGGGTTACAGGGTTCGAGAGCGCAAAAGAGGGAGAGAGGTGAAAGTAGGTCTAATTAAAGAGAAATTGGACGGATATGTGAAAAGGGGGGAAAGATTGGAGGGGGGGGGGGTGAATTGGGGGAAGGGGGGAAATGAAAGAAAATTTGACATAATGAGCCGCGGGTGGTGGTGGGGGGAGGGGCCACTGTTGAAAGGGGAGGGCGGCGGACGTCCACGAGCTTAAAGACAGACATCTGCTAGCAAGAGTGTGTGTGCGCGCATGTGTGTGGCCTTTGATGATTACACACTCCGTGAGAGCAGAACTTAATCTGACGGACATCTATCCACTGTGCACAGCAGATTTTTTCACACCATTGAGACACAAAATAAACTAGCTAATGGCCATTTTCTACTTTTGGCTGCAAATATTAGCTGCCCTTTTCATCCCGTTTACGTTTGTGGTAGTGTTCAGATGCTCAGACATTCGTTATAATAAAGTCACGAACAACAGATCCTCTTGGGTCCATCCTACTTCCTCTCTTGATTCGGTTGGTTTTGTCATCTGCAACAAATCATGCAATCTTTAGAGCTTGTTTGCAGGCGGTAATCTGTCTTCTTTCTGAATGTGTCCCAGATCAATATTGTTGCCTAAGAAAACCCATAAAGGAACTAAATGATGAATATGGCATTTGCTGATTTCCTTATGAGTAATAAGGCCGTATCGAATTTTCAATTCGAAGTGCCCATGACAATTTTTTAAAACATAAATAATATTTTATACCTGATTTTACCAGGCAAGTTGCATTTCAAGTGAGGAATATTCACTCTTTAAGAATATTGTATGTTTAATACATATTGACAATTATCACAGAAATGAATGGTTGTCCCTTAGCTTTCCATTTACGAGTGCACAACTATCTATACTATAACTTGGTTTATTTGGTAACACTTTATTATAGGGACCAATCCTCACTATTATCTAGTTGATTATTAGAATGTCTATTATTAACATATTTATTGTTTATAATTAATTATAAAACGTGTATTCAGGATGGACTTATTCTACATCCCTACCCAAGACCTCAACTAAATAACTACTCACTAACTATTAATAAAAAGCAAGTTTATTGAGGCAAAATTCATAGTTAATTCAAGAATTGGACCTTAAAATAAAGAGAGACAACCAACTCCATCTAATATATAAAGACTAGCTAATAAATATGCAGTATTTACTTTAAATCAGTTGCTTTCCCCATCCACTTGGCATTTGGTTCCAGTTGACAAAAATAAAAGTAGCAGCCCCATCTCAAGCAATAGCACAGCATCACCAGTGTTGACGGCATGTTCGGAGTGTTAGATATCAGCGTTATTGCAAGCATCGCTCCTA
This sequence comes from Enteromius radiatus, assembly GCA_032357445.1. Lineage (NCBI taxonomy): Eukaryota > Metazoa > Chordata > Actinopteri > Cypriniformes > Cyprinidae > Enteromius > Enteromius radiatus. The sequence continues at coordinate 15,055,674 of JAUCMS010000038.1, forward strand.
TAAGTTTGTTTGAATGTGCTACATTCAGAATTTTATATGCATATTGAGTTAGCAAGCCCAACCAATGCTGTTTCTCAAGCGGTGCCATTTTCACACGTATCCTCCCCCCCACTGTCCATCTTTCCCTATTTAAGCAGACATTGACGCTGACAGTTTTAAGTCTCTGTTACCATTGTAATTGCTTGAGGTCTAGTGATTGACACATTTGAAACACACTATAATTGATTGGAGTATTTTGATTATCTAAAGAATAAAGATTTCGGGAGCTTTAATTGTCCAGCCAAGAAGGTGTTTCATTGTTTAAGAATAATTGATGTGACATTTCAAGCAGTATTACATGCTATTAAAGGACTTTTTGGAATTCTTATAAAACATAATGAATCATACATGCAGTTTCGGTGATCTCTTAATAATAATAAAAAAATATTTGTATTCATAACACAGCAAATGAACTGCAAAAAGGTACATTTAAATCAAACGGTGACATCTATCTCATTATGCGTTTATTTAAGATATGCTTAATGTTGAATTTTTTAGCTATTCTTTAAACTGAGCGTTCATGTTAAATGTAAGATGTTTTGTTTGAGTATAAGATTGTAAGTATTGATAAAAGTATGTCCTCTTTGGTATGTTGAATGTGAGTGAAAGTACACATTTCTGTTGTAACTGTTATAAAATGGGAGATGGATAGAAGGGCTGAAAGAATAAGCGAGAAAAAGGAGATTGGAAAGAAAGCGAGTGGAATATATTGGGGGTGGGGTGGCGTGCAGGTTGATTACGGTCGCAGGTCCTGTTGCCAGGAGACGGCTGGGACAAGGGATGCTGGGTTGCTAGGGAACCAGCTCAATGCAATGGCCAGCATTGCATGATGGGTACAGAGGCAAGATTGAGAATAGTCTTTGTGTAGATACACACCTAATTTAACATCTGCCACACACACACACACACACTGACAAGTCACAAGAGAGATCCTCTTGAGCTTCAGTGCAAATCACACACGCGGTCATTCTTTCCATGCACAGAGAAACTTAGGGGATATGAACAAACAGCATGCCTTGCAGGCATATATAGTGTGTGCGTGAATGAGTGAACGTGAATTGTGAGCTGATTTTTAAGCTCTTGTGAGTCACCGGATTTCTGAGTTTTGTGTGAATGGAAACGGCAGATTTGGGTGTGTCTTCATAGTTTGTTTTAGCTACATAAGCATAGGTATTTTACAGGTCAAACATGGTGATATTTATATGTTTGAGGCAATACATGGAGGGTGGCGGCAGAGTAAATGTCAGTTGATTGAATAATCTATGGATTTAATATCCTATAATCCCACTGAAATCCCTGGCCTGAGATCAAGGCGGAGATTAAGTGTGTGTGCTCATCATGTCAATGGAGTGTTTTTTGCTGGCAGATGAGCACAGTGGCGGTTTACGACCTGTGCTTCTAATGGCATGTGTGGAGAAATATTACATTAATATTTTCTATTTTGTAAAAATTGCATTTTCCTGCTGCAAGACAGATCGAAGGATTATGTTTATTTGTGTACCGATGTGTTTTGCATACACTATACAGAAAAAACACATTTGTTGAGTCTCAGTTTCCTGGTGTTTTTAAAATCGGTAGTTCTACACTTTATTTAAGGATTTGCTTTATTAAAATGCACTTATTTTTATTGTCAGTGGTGCTGCTACAATATAAAAACACCAGCTGGACATTAATGGAAAGCGTGAGATGTTCGTTCACAGATTTAAATGTAGTGCTTCCGTGATGCGGAAAATGCAGATGGAATTGAGGAATCCAGTAATAAAAATGGATTTTGGATGGATACATCAAAAGTAGGTCAGAAAACTTAAAATGCAATATGAAGTAGTATCTGTAAAATAAGCCTTAAAAATACTATTTAAATATGAATCTGCATGTTCTATGCATCTCTGTGTGAATTAATGGAGTAAAAAATATTTTATTGAAGGAATATTTACAAAAAACAATATTTACCAGAATATATTATAAAAACATATTTCAATATGACCTTAAAAATTTACATTTTATTCAACTTTTTTTCTGTTAACTTGTGTGCATTTGATTAATTTAAATTAATTACATATGCTTTTTTTTATTATGTAATCATTCAAACGGATTCTAGAGAATTTAAAATGTAAGGGAAAATTAAACCAGTATCATACATTTCTTTTTATTTTTTGAAAATCTATGAAAAATGGTTTTGAATGGTTAGTGTTGTCATCATTCTTTTCTTTAATTAAAGAAATAAATTATGTTATAAGAAGATACATTAAATTGATCAAGTTACACTAAGACATTTTCATAGTTACAAAGTGTTTATTTCCAATAAATGCTGTTCTGTTGAACATGATAATAATAATAAATGTATGTTAAACATTTATTAATGTTTACTGGTGTTTTAAAGTGTGTAATAATGCTGAAAATCCAGCTTTACCATTACATAAATAAATCTGATTTTAAAATATATTCAGTATATATCAAAGTAATATTTTACAATATCCTCTTGAGAACCATAAAAAGCTTGCATTTTGTTAGTTTGTTTTATTTCATGTCATTACATGTTGAGAGCATAAAAAAAATACATTTTTAAACAATTTTGTTTATATGTTATGCTATGCCTATATCTGTAGAGGACACCAGGACTAAGACATGAAATGTATTTATTTTTTTAAATCACCAATTCATTTTTTTATACCAAACTTGATGATTCTGTGTTATAGAAGATGATTTTATATACCATTTTGCTTTATGTGTAAAAAGTTCCATGAACTGTTTTTTTTTCATTTAACACAATGTTATCTATACACTGTATCTAATTTGCATGTTAATTTGCTGTTGGGACAGCATGTTGAAAAAAGAAGTGTAATAATAGGAGTAGTAATTGGCCAGAACAAGCCCTTTAATTATCAGTGTGGTTATGAGGAGTCTCTGGGTTCGGTTGTTTGTTTGATTTTCATGTTTATGGAAGCCAACAGGTTTCTTTCGCTTAGCCTAGATTATTGGAGAGTCTTCACTGTCTCTGTTGCTTTGGAACAACAGCAGTTACACCCACTACTTTAGTCTCTCTCTTTCCGTTCTCATAAATACATTCTCAAAGACTCACTTTTCATCCATTTCGATCCTTCCTTCGCCCTCTGTCTCACTTGTTCTTTTTTTTCCCAACACTACCTTCCCCTCCCCTCGTCGTCCAGGGCAACCTTGTTTACCTGCTGGGTAGCTCGTCTCACCGTTGTCATGGTGACACGGGTTCGGTTGCCGTGCCGACCTGAAGTGGCAGTGCCACGACACTCTCTCTCTCTCTCTTTCTTGTCTCTTCCCGTCTCTCTCGTCCCTTTGTACCTTTTCCTCCTCACCCTTTTCTTTTTGTTCTCTGCCGATGTCTCTGTTTTTCCTTTCTGTAATCCTTGAAGCTCCGTGACTCATCACAGTGCAAGGAAAGATATGAATAAAGCTCCTCATGTGAAGCCTGTACCGCCCAGTGTATCAGAACAGAAGTGATGCTTTCCAGTATTTTTTGGTTTGATGTGCCATCTTCCTGTTGATGCATGCATGTTAAATGAGCTTGGGAGCTGTTCCTTTGTCTCAACCTTGATGTGAGTTGGCTCCTTTCCGAAAATGAAACTAAAATGGCACAGTCATTAACCTAATCCATTTTGCTGACCATTTCAAAGTGCTCATGCAGTCAACAGTTGGCCAGCAACCTGCTGTGTGTTGTACACTCGAGAAAATAAAGGTTAAAAAGAGGTTACACCCTTATGACATAAAATAACCTTTGCATGTTCAACCGGAGGGCTTTATTTTTTCTCATTTGGTGGATATATATTAGTGGTGTAACGGTACACAAATATGATGCTTCGGTTATGACACAACTGTTCGGTATGGTTTCGGTACGGGGGGAAAAACTAAATAAAAAAATTCAGCTTTTTTTAAATTAAACAGTGGTTTACTGAACAAGTTGCTCTTTCTTTAAATAAATTCAATAATACTTTCTTAGTGTTAAAATCTACCTTAGCTGCTAGCTTTCTGCTCTAAGCTCTAGGGAGCCCTTTTACGTTACTATAAAATTTACATTAAATTGCACATTTTTTTCAATTAACTACTAAATTCTAACAATTTCTATTTATGGTTAAAATATACACCGTTTCTGTCATAACAGATTTATTTAAAAATATTACATTTAAAATGAATACTAAATATAATGAGTATGTTGTCTAATATTTAGTGAAATGCTGTTCTCTAGACTTCATTTCTCTAGCAAACTAATGAGCTGTAGACATTGATAACTTGCCTGAGGTAAATGAAATGCTACGTGATGTTTTGTTTACAAGCTGTTTTATTGATGTCCTTCTGCAGTTAAAACACTGATTGAGGGATGACGTGAGATGTTCATTCATCATTTATTTCGCTTTAAAGTAGTAGTAAAGATCACTTGCACTTCGCGTGGTCACATGTACCGTCATACCCCTAAAATATAAAACACTGATTTTAACTATTTAATAGAAAAGTTCACCAAGAAAGGGGAATTCTGTCATCATTTAGTCAGTGTCACTGTCAGAATGTTCTATTGAATGTTTACTGTGCATCTGAAGACATACTTGCTATATTATTCTAGTTTTTCACTTCACTGCAAATCTTGCAAAAATGTATGCCCTTATACACTAGATTTCAAAAGTTTGGGGTTGGTTGCTCACAGAGGCTTAATTTATTTAATGAAACATACAGTAAAAACAGTAATACTGTGAAATATTTGTGCAATTTAAAATAAACATTTTCTACATTTAATACATTTTAAAATAGAATTTATTCCTGTGACAGCAAAGCTGGATTTTTAAACATTTTATGTTATAGATATTAAAGTGTTGTGCTTTTTTTGTGGAAATTGTGAACATTTTATTTCGCCATTCTTTGATGAACAGATTTTTTTTTCATAGTAGAACAGCATGTAACATAACTGCCTTTACTGTAACTTTTAATCAATGTAATGCATTCTTCCTGAATAGAAGTCTTACTGACACAAACTTTTGATCAGTAGCGTATATTCCCATATGGCAGGTCAGTTGTTTCCATTGACCCATATTTGAATGTACATTACCTCCAGTCAAACGTAACAAGATTTTCAGCAAATAATGGCTTTAATTTTGAGGTCCAAGAAAAGAGTTCTGGCCTGACAGTGACGAAAGAACCATTAAACAACCTTGTGTATGAACTAAATCGGGAGCAGCTGCCCTCAATACAATGCTAAAATGCCCTCAAAAGTTATTTTTCCCCCGTATGCTGGTGTTTTCTGAAGATAAACAAAGCAATTTGGGCAAATCAGATTTAAGCGCTGCAAAACAAGCTCTTACAGCTGAGATCAGATTAGTAATCACCAGAGGGAGTTACACTAGGAAAGCAAAAGAACTGATCCAGAACAGACGTATAGTGGGTGTTGGAGATCTTTACAGTGCTTTACATTACTGCAGCAATCAATGAGACCTGCTTCATTAGTCATCCTGATAAATGCCCTTGTGTTTGTGTCCTTCTCTGTGAGTCGTGTAATATATTTTTAGCGTGCTGTGAAATAGTGAAAGTCATTATGTATGGTTTATACGGCTGTGTATATGTGTGTGTGAGTGATTGCGAGCGAGTGCCTGATCAATATGGACCCCAGATGAGCGATCGCCGCTGCTCGGATAAAACCAAGCGATCTGAATTGGGCCGAAATGTCACCTGCTGCATAATTAACGCCTTTATGTTGATTTGAGCAATTTAGCTTCTCACAGCTTCTCTCCTTGCCTCTCATCTGCTCCTTTACTAATTGTATTTATTTAAATTAGAGCTGCAGTGATTGAACAATTCCATGTAGATTTGTGAAATCATTTGAATTAGAATACCAATACTATCTATTGTTCATGTTAGTTCATATTTTCTCTTCATTTCATGGACAAAAAAACATTTAGTCCTAACAATCATTTAATGTTTTTTTTCTCACAGAATAAAAAGTTTGCTGTCACATTTCTTTTACAGTGGTGATCATAATTGTGAAACTGTCATTTTATATCATTCTTATGCTCACCAAGACTGTATTTAAATTGAA
>JAUCMS010000038.1:15101748-15115078 GCA_032357445.1 Enteromius radiatus
ATGTGATATTTCAGTTTTTTTTTTTTTTTACAAATGGCTGCAATATAACAAAGAGTGAAAAATATAAGGGGGTCTGAATACTTTCAATACCCACTGTATATAATTTATATATAACGCTCCAGTGTTTTTTTAATAAGCAGTGCTAGTTTTATTTTTAAACGAATCAGTGTTTTTGAATGGAGACGTAAAAGACTCAGAAGACAGTAACGTTTTTGAATGAATCATTTAAATGAACAATTGTGACTCACTCATATATCACTTGTTGTCACCTACTGAAAGTTACTGAAAAATCCCCACCACTAATGCACAGGCTGTAATACAATGTAATGCAAACAGTGAAAGCTCCAATAATTGTGTTCAATTAATCAGCATATAACAAAATTTATTAATTTTACATTTTAATGGTAGCCCTGGTGTAAAGCCAAGAGGTTTTTTTTTAATGAATCCAGTTGATGAATTCACTTAGTATCGTTTGGTGGAGTATTTGTGACAATAATTTTATTGAGTGTTCATTATGCCAAAATAACACTTATAAATCTATGCAAAAAAAAACAGATGTAAGAGGGTGGAGGCCAAGAGAGGGAGCGGAAGCAGATTTAAACAGCAGATAGAGATGGATGGATTGTGTGTGTGGGGGGGGGGGGAGAGGAGGGAGAGATGGATAGCAGCCGGAGAGGGAGGGAGATCACTTGAACTGAACTAAAGAGCGATTGAGGAAGAGAAATGGCCTGATGTAATTCACTTTATGTATCACTCCATCAAGCCCTGCACTGCCGTCCTATCAGATCCAATCAAATTCTGTCAAGATGAGTTACATCCAATAAGAAGCTGTGTTTGGGCATCTTATGTAGTGCCAATGTCACACGTAACTAGAGATGCTGTATAACTACGCATTTATATTAGTGGTCGACTGCTATTGGTTTTTCAGTGGCAGATGCTAATATCTACACTGCCAGGCTGGAGATTAATGTCAATGAACATAAAAATAAATGTATACATATATATTAAAGAATTATTCTTTATAATATATATATATACACTACTATTTGTAGACATGACTTGCAGTAATACAGAATTTGATTTATAAGAGATACAAAAATAAGCTCAGATTAAATAAACTTTAATGAATTTTAAAGTTACATATCTAACAAATGCATCGACCTAGAGCAGTTAACATTTAATTTCTTGTTATATGTGTAGAATTATGCTATTACATGTATGTTTCATGCAGTCCATTTCTTTTTGTTTTATACCTATTCACAGGTATTACTGTGCTACTCTCATTAACAGTCTTCATGTTATTGGTGGCAGAAATCATGCCAGCAACCTCAGACTCCATCCCGCTAATAGGTAAAGCATGCATGTTTGTCAATATTTGAAAGAAATTGTTTATCCAAATTTGCTGCAGAAAAGTACTCACCCTCAGCCCATTCAAGATTTTGTTTCTTCAAGAGAACAGATTTGGAGAAAAACTTTCTTACCAATGGGTCCTCTGCAGTGAATGGGTGCCGTCAAAATAGCTGATAAAAACATCACAAGCCATCCACATGACTTCAGTCCATCAAATACCGTCTTGTAAAGTGAAAAGTCGATTGTTTGTAAGAAAAGAATCAATCATAAAGACGTTTGGCTTCCAGCTAAAATACAAGTCTTTTATCTGTAATATTCTCTAGAAATAAAGTGGTCTCATCCAAATCGGCAGAGAAATATGTGCGAACATCAAAACACAGATCACGGATTTTGATGTAAGAAGATAACAGGGAATTCACTTCTTTTTTTTACTGGGGGAAATATTATTATCGATTATGGACTTGTATTTTATCCAGAAGTGGCGGTTTAAAGATAAAATGTCTTAGTGATGGATTTATTTCTTACAAAAACACAGCCAGATGGACAATGATGGACTGGTCTGTATATTTTTTATCAGATGTTTGGACTCTCTATCTGATGGCACCCATTCACTGCTGAGGTTCCATTTATTAAACAAGTGATGTAATAGTTAATTTCTCTCAATCCGTTTTCATTAATTATGGATGACCAGAGGATGAGCAAATAATATTTTTATGGCATATTTCATATAACATCTATCCCTCTTAGTTTTTTTTGCAAATGACAAGACAGGGTTCTTTGAATATATTAGTCTTCATTCAAGCCTTTGATCTTATTGTTAATGATATGTTTTGGTGCATAAGGATGTATATTTTACATGTGCTGAGATTGCACCACTTAAGAATAAATTGATCACCGTTCTGTATCACAGCCAAAAGCCCTGGTCTTGGCAGCCATATGCTTGGCTTCTCATGATAATTTGCAACATGAATCGTAAAAAAGACCGCTAACTGGAAATGATGAGCAGGTCAGGAGAGAGAAAAAGCAGGAGAAAAATAAAAATGAAACCGACCTACAGATGATCCTCCAGAAAAAAACGATCCGTCCCACATTCTCTTTTCCCACCCTCTGGTTTATAGGCCCTCAGAAGCCGCAAAGATGTAATCTGCAGAAATGCGTTTGCTGGAAGAGTGTTCACCCACAGAGCTTTGTCTCTCCTGTCTGCTTCCCCCTCTCCTTTATGATTGAGTTTTTATGGTTCGCTCATCTGTTCCTCATTCTGCCTTTCTTCTCTGCGTCACTCTTTTATAATCAATGCCCTTTTTTTGTTACATTTGCCCTGGTTTTTACTAGCATGACTGAATGATAAAAGGCTATTCGGGCTAAGAGAGTAATAAATGAAAGGTTTATGCATGCTTTTCTCTCTTTGTTTCTCTCTCAGGACAGTATTTTGCCAGTATAATGATCATTGTTGGAATGTCAGTTATTGCGACAGTGGTTGTGCTCCAATATCACCATCATGACCCCAACGGAGGGAACATGCCCAAATGGGTACGTCTATTCACACACAAACGCAATGCCCTGACTCACAAATGCAAGCAGCAACAACGTCTTTCATGTCAGTTGCATTGAAAGCGGTAATTTACTTATTCAATGATAGTAGTGATAAAGCCAACAGAAGGGGACTAAATGAGTAAATAGGATGCAGATGGATATAGATCTGCGATCTGTCAGCGCTGATGAATGAGCGTATTTGAGCGTTCTGCAAGCCAATTAGCGGCTCAGCTGATGTGCCCCGGTCCTGCTGATCGAACCCCATTCACTTACAAAGCCAAATGCAACAACAAGAGAAAGCTGACAGGTGTATTTACTCAATGTGACTGACGTCAATTCCGCGTCACAGCTGGATTTTTACATGCTTCTTAAAAAAATGACGTTATACACTACTGTTCACGTGTTTGGGGTCGTTAAAGTGTTTTTTTTTATGTTTTTGAAAATCTCTTTTTGGCCCACCGAGGCTGCATACATTGCTTATTACATGCCTCTTTGCTAAGTAAAAGTATTATTTAAGCGGTAGTGTATGTGTTAGGGTGGCCTCAAAAAGCTCATCTCTCTGATTTATTGATCCTTAGACATGAATTCTGTCTTCCTTAAATGAAAAATGTATGGAATTTTTCAGCTGCTGTACTCAAAGTAAGAGCAGTAATAATAGTCAAACGCTTGCCAGAGCACAGCGCCCTGTGATCCTATCCTGGGATCAGCTTTTAGCAACATTCACACGCAATGCTAGACATGTGTAGTTATTGAAAATGTCCGCCAGAGCCAGGGCTCAAAGGAGTTGGAAAAAAAAAACAAAAACCTTTTTATCTGAACAACCGGGAAAAACTTAACATCAACAGTAGTTATCTTACAATCTAAAGAGCTAAAAAGAGATGCAGTTCAGAAGAAGATGGTGGATACAGATCAGGGAAAGATGTTGTTGTGATGCTTGTCAAACCCTCAAGGGCAAACACACACCACAACTGTCTAGAATGTTTTGGTAAGTTTTGGATATTGCACTAGCTGCACTGTTTTAGTTTATGATAGCCAAACATATATTGAGTGATCTTTTAATACACACAAAACGTGGGAAGATGCCAAAAAAAGGACCTATAGTTGCTTAAACTGCAGTATTTCTGTGGATGAAAGCATTGCAAACCCCACTAGTCATACTTTTTGCCATGCTTTATGCCTTTCGTTGGCCGGGACTCGGCAGTGCAACTGAATAATTCTAGCTTGTCACCTCTTTATCTCTCTCTGCGTCATGGTCCTTGCTGTCATATGTTGCTGTTTTACAACTCCTTTCCTTCCAAAACTTCCCCTCTTGACTCAGCAGATGATGAAAAAAGATTTGCCTGGATTATTTTGCTGTATCTGTTGTTCAGAAAGTGCTGTATAACCTTTTGTTCACACCACACGTGTAGAGCATATGCAGTATATTGTTCAAAACGGATGCATGCTTCATCTCACATAAATACATAAAAATGATCAGCTTGCGCATTGGATTTTACTTTTAATATTCAAGGCTAATGTTGTTTACTGAGAAAGCAGGGTATGGTTCAAATTTTATTCAGTTTAAGTTGGTACCGTAGGGAAATTAGGATTCTATACAAAGATAGTTTGGTATCCAAATAATTCAAATTACGCAGTTCTTTTATACACATTCCTCGGTGTTCATCTGTCTTCTTTTAGGTTCAGCTAGTCCTTCTCCAGTGGGTGGCCTGGTTTTTACGTATGAAGCGTCCTGGTGAGAGTGAAGACCCTGAGCGCCCTCCATGCGCCCCTCACTTAAGACGTTGCTCTTCAGGTTCCCAGAGCGGCAGCCTCCCTAATGCACCTGGATCTGCCTCTGCAGACCTCCACCACCACCACCACCCTTCCTCTACACTACACCCGCTTCATCCCCAAAGCCTACTACAAGCCGCGGCGGCTGCCGGCCACACCCACCATCTTCACAACCAGGCCAACAGCGCCAACAACAATGGCAACCTGCTCTACATCGGGTTCTCCAGTCTCGATGAAGCTTTGCCGCCATCCTTGCTCGCCGAATCTGTGCAAAGAAACAGCATGTCGGGCGGCCCGCGTCCTGCGGTGGTTTCGCCTCCAGCGGCAGGATCCAGCCCACCACCTCACCTCCCCTCACAGTTCTGCAGCCCTCCACCGCCTCCCACTCCCAATCTGGAGGCCACTGGTTGTCCGAGCACAGTGTCTGGTGGCGGTGGAGGTTGCTCGTGCTCGGGGACCAGTGGAGGTGGAGACCCACAGCTTCAGGCTATTTTAGAAGAAGTGCGATTTGTTGCTGATAGGTTCCGCGGACAGGATGAGAACGACAGCGTGGCCGAACAGTGGAAGTTTGCTGCAGCCGTAATCGACCGACTTTGTCTGGTGGCATTTAGCGTTTTCAACATCATCTGCACCATCTCCATTCTTATGTCGGCACCTAATTTTGTGGAGGCAGTTTCCAAGGACTTCATCTGATTGCTTTGTTGGAAAAGAATGTGAATTCTGGAAACTTGGGTTTGAGCGAAAATGGGGAATATTCATCTCCCTAAACCAGTGACTTAGCTTTTTTCCAAGACTGCGTTTGGATTAATGCGGAATCTCGAGGTCTGGATCGAGAATGCTTCTGATTGGACATTTAAGGCTCGCTCAGACATCTCAAATTGAACTATGATGTTGGTGGAACACTAAAGATCTTCACCACAAAGTGTCTGTAAATGACGAGTGGGTTGGTTTACTATATGGTAAAATGTTCGGAAATGGAATGAAAACTTAAACATAAAAACGACCTGATTATTGACCTCCTAACTGTGTTGAACGCCTCATAACCCAACATGAACCTCTGAGGAACGGCCAGTAAAGTGTTACTCAAACTTGTGTGACATTGTACATCTCACATCTAGCACAGTGCAAAACTCCTCTAAGATGTCAAAATCTATTTTGGTAACGTTCATCGACGAGAAGGTGAGGAGAGAGGGAGGACAGAGCAAAAGAGATAGAGAGAAATATTGATAATAGTGGCAGACGTGAGGTGAATGGCTCATATGAACCCAGATCAAAAACTCTCATCTTAAAAAATGAAAAAGGCACTTGTTTCAAGGACAGATAGCAGAGTTGGAGAACTGCTAGAGGGTTTGAGTGCTTCACATAATGGAGATATACAGAAGAAGTGAAAGATGGAATACCCCTCTGACGTGGACAGAGATGTAGACCGATGGAGAGATTAGGGCCTCACAAGACGACGAGGCAAGAGCAGAACAAGGGTAATGAAAGACAAAATGAGACAGAGTGTATTAGAGAAAGAGACACAGTCAGCGCAAAACGAGAGAAGGATGGCCTGAAGAAGTGGTTCAGACAAGTGGATAAGAAAATGAAAGAGTGATAGGGGAATTAGAGAGGGATGGACAGAAACAGACGGAGAAGGCGGTCGGGGGGTAAGTGAGACTCAGCAACATTTACTGGCAAGAGGAAGAACGGCTTCGCAGCTTGAGAGAAACAGCACATCATGCCCCAAAAAAGCCAAACAGTGAGTGCATCCGTCACAAAACAGATGAGGAGAGGAAAAACATACTGCGGAAGGGAAATGGGAGAGAGTGTGGGAAGAAAGACTAATAATCCCCAGAGACATACTGGAGAAATGGCACAAAGACAGTGGAGACATGCACATGAATCTCCTTTCCTCTCTCCCATCATCTCTGTGAAATGACAGACAGTGTGAGGTGTTCAGAGATGATCCTATAGGAGCAGTATCTGTGCCCTGATCCTCTACTGTCACTTTCTTGCTCTGTTTTTCCCACGTACACATACAGTGCCCTACAAATGTCTGAAAAAACGTGGGGTAAAGTGTTTTTTTTTTACAATATCAGCATAAATCTGTACCATTTCGTGATGAGTTTGCATTGATAAGAGACAACACAAACATTTTAGTAAATAAAATATGAACATATCCAAAACATACGTGAGCTGTCGTAACCTATTTAGTGATTAGTCTCTTAATCAGTCAAGCTCTTAAAAGTATGCTGACCCAATAATCTTAACCTAGGCCAGTTAAATCCAGTACAAAAGCATCTTAGTCTAAATCTGATTAGTATTTACATTATGTAATCCAAAAGAAAATCACTTTTATTGATCTTCAGTAATAATTGTGAGTTACTTTAATGCTTCCATTCTAAGAAATGATTTGTGCTGACATTGTTAAAAGCCGACTGGGGGCTGTTTTCGCATCCATTTTTCTGCTTGTCCATAGTTTTCTATGTAAACATGCACCAGAAGGATGTTTCACTATATCACATATTTTGATATGATCTTATAGATGAATGAGGAATTGAGTTTTATTTTTCTATCACCCTGCATCTCATGAACGCATTCTGCGTGAATGGCCCCTTAGAATGTTTTCAAACTTTTGTAGGGTACTGCACAACCAATGAGCTTTAAGCAGAATATTTACATTTCAGTTCAATCTGCCATTGTTTGGGCAAACAATTAGTCAACCCCAAGTACATATCATTAAGCCAGCTTTGCTATTTGAGGGGAAATTATTTAAAATCAATGCACTTGGTGGCCATATTGTTCTCAGCTATAAACCACATGGAAAACTTTTTTTTTTTTTCTGGTGACAGCACATTCTTTGCACAGCATACTTTATTGCTACTGTCATTATAGCAATTAGTGGTTGTTAAGGTATTAATTAAAGGTTATCCAAAATGGTACACGCTGCCAAAAGATTGCTGCTGCTGTGCTCTTATGAAATGCCAGCCATCTCGTCTTAATGGGGGACCAAGCAAATTACTTTCAAATTTCTCTCTCTCTTTCTCGTTCTCTCTCTCTCTCAGATGCAGACACAAACCATCTTTGAATAAAGTATTCTTTTCTAATATGCAGTCTGTGCTTCGTCATTTCATGGCTTGCTGTAGCTTAAATAAGGAAAATGATAGAGCTGAAAATAAGAGCGGGAAATGTGACATTGCTGATTCGGACTGAGAAAGAAGTTGGGCTGTGCATGATATTTTGTAAATAAATGTAAGTTTTAATTTCATATATGGCCCTGGATCAATAAACCAGTAAAAAAAATTTTCGAAATTAAGATTTTTACATCATCTGAAAACTAAAAAATAGGCTTTCCATTGATGTATAGTTTGCTTAGGATAAGTAATATTTGAATCTGAGGTTGCAAAAAAAAAAAAAAGGAAATCTCCTTTAAAGTTGTCAAAATTAAGTTCTTAGCAATGTATAGAACTAATTAAAAATTAAGGTTTAATATATTAACAGTAGGAAATGTATAACTTTTATATTTTCATGGAACATGGTCTTTACATATCCAAATGATTTCCAAAAATTTTGACCCATACAATGTATTGTTGGCTATTGCTACAAATGTACCCCATTAAGACTGGTTTTGTGCTCCAGGGTCACAAATTATTCCCTATGTTTAAATCAATATAGAAGCAGGTTGTCTAAACAAGCAATACATTGCAAAGCTCACTTTGTCTTTCAGTAATGATGTAATTCGAAATTCTGAGTTTATTTCTTACGCAACTTGATGCATCATCGCAGTGTGTACCATACTGTATATCGTATCATGAGTTACGTGGAGCTACTGGAGTAGACAAATAGGAAATCTAGTTCTCTAAACAGGAAATGCTGACATGGGTCCCGGCTGGACAGGGTTTTAATTGATCACTCGTTCATGAAGGAAGGATGGAGCGAGGGAGGGAGGGAGGGAGGGAGGGGAAGTTAATGATGGGGAGAGAGGGCAGTGTCTCAGGCCCTGGGTGGATTTACGAGGGAAAGCACTCGCGCATCGCATACACCACCCCCAAACTGCCAGAACTGCCAAAACACTACAAACAAAATGTTATAGACTATATTATATTATGTACTAATTATATTAAAATCAAGGCCTATGAAGATCACAAATACATTAACAATGTATTGTATTTCTATATTGTGATGAATTTCAGGCTAAAACATATTTTAAAGAGAAAATTGGCTAGCCTGTGGTTTCACAGACAAGGTTTAAGACTAGTCCTAGATTAAAATGTAAATCTGAGCTGTTTCAAGTGACAAAAAATTACACTGAGTGATCTTAAAATATATCAGTGCCTTTGTTTTGTCTCAAAAAGCACACCAGTAATGTTTTTTTTTTTCTTTTCTATGGATGTTTATAAATATAACTTAAATATCCTAACTGAACAATAATCCTGCTTTACTAGCTCTGGCTTAGTCTAATATGATATAATCCTGGCTTGCTTAGTCTAAGCCCTGTCTGTGAAACCGGGCCTAGATGGAAGGATGTATTAAGGCAAGTAAATGGGCTCAAATACATAATTCTTTGATAAAATCTAATTCCTAAACATTTAGGAATTAGTCTTTAAATAAATTAACAAAAAAAAGGTTGTTGTCAAAATAGTATTGTTTGTATGAAAACATGGGAATAAAGTTTGAGCTACATAAACTTTCATTTTGTTATAGTACAGTTTCTACCCAAAACACTGGTGATTTCACACCATTTCCAGAGTGCTGGGCTAAAAATGGCATTTTAGAGAAGTAAATGTCTATTGCAATTTTGAGAACATCATGACAACACATCCCCACAGAGTTGAACGTTTAAGAAATTCTATATAGCTCAATTTCCAATCCCAACATGCACTATGGCTTTCAGTCAGTGCATCAATGAATAAAGATTGCGTGTGTCTGCCATTACTGCAGCAGCCATGGCTCGTCTGCCAGAGTAATTCACTCGCCTCTCTCCGTGAATGTGCTGCGCTGGCACATTGACTTGTCCAGATTTACCGTGCTCGCTCAGATGGAGAAAAAGAGGATATAGGGGAATACGAGTGGGTGAGTTTGGCAAATAAAGGTGATGGCACACATTTTTGCAGAGATATGCCAGGGATGATGATTGCGTGTATATGAGCCGGAGAAGGACGGAGCTAGTCTTGTGTGAAGGTAAAACTATTGTGGATTTGAGCATGAATGACGACATTGTGGTTATTAGATTGATAGATTGGCTTCTCGGTGTGTTTGAAGTATAAAGAGTTGAATAAAAAGATCTGTATGATTTATAACTGTATAACTATGTGTACTGCAAGTGGGAACCAGGGCTCAAAATGGGGCGACAAAGTGTGAAATTAAATCCTTAATGAGCCTTAAATACATAAAGTCAGTTTAAAATCAGATAAATTTGTCTTTATCAGGTAAGAGGGTAACAGTGTGTTAATAACAAGCAATCTGCTCTCACGAAAGGCAGCAGTATTTGAAGATGCATTAATATTAACTCTCTAAATTTGTTAATTGTCTGTTCTTTTTTTCAGTGTCATTCATTGTGCCTTTTAAAGACACTGACACACAAACACATATCGGCTGATCTCTGAATGGCTGCTCCTTTGACGCCGTCCACGATATTGCTGGCATGTAGCCGACGATCAATGGCTTTTAATTAACGGGCTAAGATGGGCACGGTCGATAATAATGACAAGGGAGAGGGAGAGAGAGTGATTGAGAAAAGAGATGGGGCTGTTTAGGGAAAAATAAAAAAAAGATATAAAGACGCAAGTCTGTAAACGAACGTGGAAGGAATACATAAAGATAAGTAAGTGTTCTGTAGGTCAGGATTTTAAAATCTTTTTAATGCTTTAAACTGCCAATTTATTATTCATAAATTTGATTAATTCTAAAAAAAATGTACATATTTTTTATATTTTATCAAAAAAATATTATTTGGAAAATATATTTTTTTTCAGGATAAATGTATCACTGTATCTCTTTTTGTCTCTTATCTATACAATAAAAAAAAAGGATGAAGAAAATATGCTATTTATCATCATAATAATATTTATAGTAATAATAATAATAATTTAAAATTTTCAATTTTACATTAAATAAAATAATTAATACTTTACAATGATAAATACTTTTATTATTAAATATATATATATATATTAGTGCTGTTAAATGATTATTCGCAATTCATTGCATCCAAAATAAAAGTTTTTGTTTGCATATAAACACACACACACAGTCATCATGTATATATTTCAGAAGAATTTATATATTAAATATATTTATTTATAATATAAATTATATGAAAATATATACATGTAAATATATGCAAATATTTAGAAAAATAATATATAGCCTATACTGCAAAAAATAAATACAGAACACACACATATTATGCAAACAAAAACATTTATATATATATATATACTTATTTTAGAAAACATTTACATGTTAATATCATACTAATACTTGTGCACCTGTAACATGTAAAATGCTTCCAGGATTTTTTCATGGCAGTCTCATGGGAGCATTTGTTAGCCCTGATTTGGCTCACTAAAACACCTTTAGTCCAGCAGACTGACCACAAGTGGCCCTATGAGACCAGTGCTCTCTCAAACACAGTATCCCATCTTGAGACGCTAATCGTTGAAGCATCAAGCACTTACAGGCAAAGACACACGGGCACTCTTCAGACAGCTGAGATCTGAGGGGAAGCGGACCAACACTTCATCCAGTTTGACCTCTGCAGATCGTTGTAGTTTATTGATTCTCTCTAACCCCATGGACAGCTTCATCCTTCGATCCTGCAATGGCAATTTATTACATTCTCGATCCCTCTTAACTTTACAGTGCTTTTATGACGATGTAATTATGTATGTAAATTCAGGGTGGAGCGTGCTAAAGTCTCTTAAGTACCTATTTTAATGTGCACACCATGGGTTATAGTGTAAAATGTCAAGTAATGCTGAAGGTCGGCTATTTCAATCATTGTCATGTGGACAATAAGCGAATCAGACTGATTCAGAAACTACTCTGTTGGATTAAATTCAGTATGAGTCATTTAATCAAAGAACTGATTCAAAACGGAGTCAGACTACACTGCTCATGCTGTTTTATTCAAACAGAACATGAGAATTGCTAACTTACATCTCTGAGAAGAAAAGTTTGAACCGTGAGATTAAAAAACGTCAGTTACCTTGTTTTTTTCTGTGAAATAAAACCTTTTTTTATCATCATTGACATTCTATGTACACCAAGTTCAACTCAAGATATTTATTCCTAGTGGTTATTTTTATTTGAGCTTTAAGTATTTAATCTCAACAACCCCATTTTTGATAGTTTTTCTTCACCAGAGAATATTTCCATAAATTAATTAAATTATTCTTATCTTTCTAATACATTTAAAGGTTATCTCAGGCAACCAATTTCCTACATCAATGTGTTTGTTTAACATTATTTTCCTCTTCCCACATAATTTAAATTTAGTGTTGCATAACCCAATCATTTTACATTGGTCATTAAGTTCGGTCAGTTACACTTAACTTAGTCTACATGAGGTTTTAATATCCAGTTAACAGCATAATATGTCATATCATGCACAAGTTATCTGCTGAAAGCTGGTTTTGTGTGATATAGTAATTGGTCTATTGAAACATTTCTGCCTGCTAAACCTTCTGCTCATATTAACGTTCAGGCAGGCGCGTGCTTTAAGTTTGGCTAATTCTCTTAAGTCCCTGGCTTGTGTTGATAAATAAATGAAATTTCATTCAAATATTTAACTGGCTTGAGGCTAATTATTTCCCAAATGGTTGCGCACGAGAGACAAGGGTATAAATTGGTGTTTCATTCCAAAGGTAATTCTAAAGCAGGATCACAGCAATGAGAATTATTCTTATTTTGAATTCGGTACCGGATGATTTCTTTATAATTAGGTTTTCTTTTATTGTTTCATTGTTTATTTGAAGTAATTCTTGAAGGTGCTATGTTGTTTGAAGCATATATAACTACTTTTTCAGGTAATTTGACTTATATTAGCCTACTTATATTTATGAAACATATTTCAGACTCAGAGTATAGTATGAAACATTGCTTTAACAGAAATGTCATACCTTAAGAAGTGCAGTTTCTTTTCCTGTTTTTAAGTCTGACAAGTGTTGTTGAGATGATAACCGTAAAAAGCAATCAAAAGTAATAGCTGTGGGCGATTTCTCTGCCGCTAAGTTTGTAAACCGCATTGTTCTCATTTTCTATTGGTTGAGCCGACCAGTAGTGCCGCCCCAGCCTAACGCTATTGGCAGAGAGCAGCCTCCTACGTTTCTGATTGGTTAAAAGTGTCGCGGTCAGATTGTTTACAACGTAACAACAACAATACAAATTATTTTTGATATCTGTTTTCATAATATAATTTTACATGATAACATTTATAAATGCCTACTTAATTACATACCTACCTTGAAAAACAATGGCATTATCCTTACCCAGGAGCGGACTGATTTTGTTAAAAAATGATCATTAAAAATGTATGGCTTTTCTGTCACTAATTGACCTTTCGCAAAAGCCACACCCCCCTTAGTTACTGTTGCTAGCCCGTCAAGCTTACTACAGACTGTCAACCATAGACAGTAGTAGAAAACATGGCGGGTAGAGGGGTACCTGTCGGTGTCAGTGACTCCTTTTGGAG
>JAUCMS010000038.1:15124481-15160897 GCA_032357445.1 Enteromius radiatus
GTACAGGTACAACTTTTACACAGTGGAAAACCATACAGAGCCGAGCCGAGTCGAGCTGAGTCGAGCCGGTACTGTGCAGTGGAAAAGCGCCATAATAGTCTCTATCCTCTGTCTCACCTCTCTCCAAGTATTCCTCCAACCCCCTCCTGCGAGCGTCCAGCTGCTGTTCAGACAGAGAAAAGGGCCATTTCCCTGGCAGCTTTGGGAAGTTATAGTTGGAAAACTCTCTCTTCAGGTTCTGATTAAGTATTGCGAACTCCCTGTAGCGCTTTGAGCACAGCTGTCTGCCCGACATGTACACGTTATAGACCTAAGACCGAGAAGCAAGACCACTAAGATTACCAGCAACAGCCAAAAAGTAAAACTCTTTTTTTTTTTTTCCTTTCTACACGACTCACCACAAACTTCTCTGAGTGCTGTTCCACATGTTTATATGTGGGGACTGAAATGGGGACGGCCTGTTTGTCGCTGTAGTCAAAATTGGGCTGCACTGAGCTTTCCTCGCCCCCTTCAAGTCCGTCTGCTTCCTGTGCCGGCACAGAGAGCACGGTCAACACCAGCTCCCTCTCTCCAGCCCTGATCAGATCCACCACCTGCTTGTGCGTCGCCCCCTCCACGCTCACCCCGTTACTGCAGGAGAGACGAAAAAAAATGTGTCACGTTTCAGGGGAGAAATATTAACATTGTGAAACGTATTACTATTTTTAATACTTTTAAAATGCTATATTTTTATGACGGCAAAGCTGAATTTTCTGTAACACGATCCTTCAGAAATCATTCTAATATACTGACCAGGTGCTTAAGAAACATTTCTTATTATCAGTGTACTCAATATTTGTATTTGATGACACTAAATGTTTTTATTTTACATGTTTAACTGTGATTTGCATGCATATAAGCCCTTTAACATACAGTTTTAATTGGACATACGCGCCAAGCGATGAGGACTTCAATAATAAAACAATTCAAACATTGTTTCTTCTTTATTAAAACAAAGGTCACTCTCTTTAAACTGGTGTAATAAGCAACTAGCCTATACAATTTGCGGAAATGAAACCGAGTAGACTACTAAGCAAAGGCTTACATTTCCTGTAGGGAACTGTTGAAGTCTTTTTAAACTTCTCAGTATTTCAGTTCATAACGTTTGAGGGTTACTGGGATCTCTATTTAGTTATGAATTAATATTGTATATTCACATGAGCCCACCAACAATGAAAGCACATACCACCTGCCCATCACTTATTACCACCATAACTAATTCATAAACCAGGTGACAGATGGGAGGGAGACCGTATATTTCATGACGGGACATAATGGGGGCAGACAGAGCTGACAGGCCAGCCTTCTACACTACCACTGAAACAAATCCATAAGTGATTTGATTTGATTAAACAGGAGAGGGAAGTTAAAAATCTGAAACTCTTCAGGAATTAATTATTTATATCCCCAATAGAGAAAAACATCATAGTGCATAATAGGAACACTTTTTTAAAAACGTAACTTAATACTCAGGCTCTCTCGTGCCAGGATGTCATATTTTAAGCTGATTACATATAAAATAATGTGCTTGAAGCTGAATAATGAGTTTGGAACAGGAACAAACTGTTGTGTAACATGACATTCACATGACCAGCTAGTAATGGCAATGATTCCCTGCCGTAAACTTCCTCAATTCAGACTGGAAATACTGCTAGCTGTTAAAGTGGAAACTTGATATGGCTATTATAAACGTAACACACTCGTTTTCTTTCCTTTCTTAAATTGCCCCTATTATGGATTTTTGAAAATGTGTGTAACAGCTCTGCATAAATGTAAAAAATCCTGCAAAGTTAGACATTTTTAAGTACACCGTGTATAAAGTTACTGTCTCAAAAGAAAGAGTCGACTCTGAATCACTGAAACAAGTAATTTTTAAAATCAATCTCAAGTTAATCAATTAGCATATTGTCCGCCCACTTGCCAGTCTTTTTTCATTTGTCTGAATGAAACTGCAAATTCATTCTTTGCCGCTAGGTGCTGCTTTCAGCCCTGTTCAAAACAAGCACGATAAAGATAATAAAAATTCTAAAATTCAC
Source organism: Enteromius radiatus (assembly GCA_032357445.1). Taxonomy (NCBI): domain Eukaryota; kingdom Metazoa; phylum Chordata; class Actinopteri; order Cypriniformes; family Cyprinidae; genus Enteromius; species Enteromius radiatus. The sequence goes on from JAUCMS010000038.1 coordinate 15,126,557, forward strand.
TCTCAATATTGAAGAATAACAGAGTCCACACCACAACTATAACGATAAAGGCACAGCTAAAACGATATCATTGGAATTTTTCAGATTTTCAATTTCTTTTCCAGGTGATGAACGATAAAAACACAGACAGCCAATCAGAATCAGAATATTGGTTCGTTGGTGTGGATGCTAATATCGTTATCTTTATAATTTTCGTGCTTTGTGTAAAGGGGGGTTTTGGGGTTGAAAAAAAAGATCAATTTCCATTTTCATGGCAACGCTGTACACAAAGCAGCACAAATGCAGCTTTTTTCAATTAAAATTAGACCAATCACTGCAGATTAGTGCCACACAGAAGACGGGCGTGAAATATTTTAGCGTTAAACGCATTGTTTTGGAGTCTTGGAGGCAATAAGGTAAAAATAAATGCATATTATCAATCAAAACAATATGTGTTCTTTTCAGTGTTTTGAACTTGCATGCATGTCAACCGTTGTTGGGGACTCTCAAAACCAAAATATGAACCTTCATTACCCATAATAGGGGCATTTTATGTTTATATTACTGAACTAAGGACTGGAGAGACACTCACTAAAAAGTAAATGGAATAACAGCTCAATGCTCATAAATAAACTTTGTGAACCCACTCCTTCCTCAAAGGAGTTCCGCAGGAAATCAGCCTTTGGCTGATGAAACCATATTAGGAACATTTTCAGAGAGAAAAAAAGACCATGGTAAAACATTACAAAAATAAATAAAAACGCCAGTTCGTAATTATTATCCCAAATCACTAGTAAGATTCAAGGTCTACATGCAACATTTAAAGACACAGTCCAACGAAAATTAAAATGTTTTCATTGTTTACTTCCTTCCTATACGGATATGTTGTTTGCGTTCAGATCAATGTACATATGTTGCATACGCTGTTTACGTATGTGATATATATATATATACAATAAAGTTGTTATTTTTGTTTTCTTTGCACACAAAAAGTATTCTTGTAGCTTTGTAAAATAAAGGTTAAACCACTGATGGTGATCACATGGATTATCGCCTCGCTACATTTTGGAGCCTTGATCATGTTAGGATCCTTGCTGTCTATAGGAGGATCAGAAAGTTCTTGGAATTCATTATAAACATTTGTGTTACAAAGAGGTTCTTGCAGGTTTGAAAACGTGAGTACTTAATGAGAGAATTTTCATTTTTCAGTTAACTATCACTTTTAAAGTAAACTTGACTGAGGCTCAGTAAGTAACAACCTTCATGTCTCTGAGAACCCTTTGCATTTCCTTCCTTTCAAGGAGGGGTAAATGTTTTCATGACATTTTCCATGAGTGTAATACGTCAACATAGGATAAAATTAGCAACATCGAACCAGATCATGCTCAATGTGAATAAAAGTCTTAAGAGAACAATGAGCGATAAAAGAACTATATAGAAAACTGAATAATAATGGAAATACACTTAGAGTCTCCTGTGCAGCATACAAATGATTTAACTGTTTACATACACATGCCTTGGGTTGATGCAATACACACAAATTAGATGACCGCACTGCATCAAGTTCAGCTGATAAAGACAGTCTGCGGAAAGTGAAGCTAACAAAAACTTACCACTAACATTTGAGTTTATTGACTGAGACTGAGTTTATGAAGACTACAGCACATCCTGCGGCCCTTGTGAAACTTTATTCAACTACTGATTTTCCCATAAGATAAAACAGTGACCCCATTACGTCTCATTTTTATAATGCTGATCATGTTACCTGTGACACCTCCAATGACTAATTATGGCTAGCAGCATGGCTCTACACATGCATAATGCAGCTTATGAATTAATATGCAATGTAGAACGTTTGTAAAATATTCACCGAAGGAAGATACTTTCTTAAAACTGTTCTCAAAGGTTCACGCAAATGCACAACGCAGTAAATGCTGCAAATTACACCACTGTAACATAATATTATATAGTAAAGGGTCAATTAATCAGCCAATGTTTTAAAATTAATATTATTAGCACAGGCCTATTAATAACATCAGCTATTCTGTTGAATGTCAAAATTTACAGACATGTATTTTCATATATTTTTTGGTAAAGTTTAAGCAAAAGCAAGGCTATTATTTGTGGCTGACATAACATGCCAAAAACAAGCACGACGACCAATATAATACTGAATGTGATATATTTTAATATAGCTTAATTATGGCATCAAGGTTGTATGTATGAACAAACACAAAAATTAGGATTAGTAGCGACTTGTTGTAAACAAGTTTTATTTTAGCAAGGAAGCAACTTGATCACGTCAGCAGAATTATTTATAAGGTTACAAAAGAATCTTTATCCAAAATATTCTGTCTTTCTATTGGAGACTTTCTATTGAGACTTCTTTCAAAAACCAAACAATCCTACTGACCCCAACATTTTACACTAGCCTTTGATGAAATTAAGCCATTTTTACACAACATTTACTAAAAATATCAGAAAATATTCTTTATTAGCTTGTACGGACACTCTAAAAAAAATGGCCAAAATATTGGGATAATTAAAACTAAATATCATAAGTTTTTGCTATTATATATGTGCATTATATCTGCTATCCAGCTCCAAATACAGGTACAGGACATTTAAAAACACATATGAACTGAACACTTTTATAGACTGCTCAAGTAAACAATCATATGCACTTCCGAGACCAACCGACATTAAAATCAAGCACAGTTTATGATGCTAACGCGTCAGGAACTTCATCTATCAGCTGCATCCACGATAAGAGATCAATATAACAGCATGTAATCATGCAACTGTCATGTATCAACAAGTCACCGAGCGCGAGACTCGTCTGGATTTATGACACATAAGCTTCAATGGAGCCACACACAATTATTGAATACACCAAACCAATGATCCTGTTGCACAACAACCGTTCAGCGTTTGAAAACTTAAACATAATAACGATCTGTTTATTGTATTAAGCAGGGATGTGTTGGCATGCACGGCCACGAAAGCTGAAACAAGTCCACAGATCCCTATGCAAACGAGTAAAAATAACATCAAGCCAACGGTGAGCTGTGTCAAACAGACCGACAACAGAGCAATGCTGTTTTATAGACTAAAATGAGTAATAAAGTGGAAAATTAGAGACTTACACCTCTAGTATTCGGTCTCCTTTCACTATACCGGCCCGGTCCGCCGCACCCCCGGGTAACACGGCGCTGACATGCTGGAGAGGAGCGTACAGCTCCCCGTTAATGCTCCGCAGCTGGCCGCCTTCACTTACTTGACCGCGGACGTTGAATCCGTATCCCGATTCCGACTTTACGATCCGAACCACGCGCGGACCCGAGGCCACCATGGTCGGGGTCTGGCTACCAGAACCGACCATCCCCGTTCCGTTAACGCGGGGCGCCGCTGCGGGCCGAGCAGTCTCATCTCCTTCGACTTCCGCCATCTTTAACTCGTTTTTTTTTTACCCCCTCTCTCCTCCCGTAGGCCTTCAAAACAACAAGCCAGAAATACGCTTGACCCGCCCAACCATCACAAGACTTCTTTCACTTTCCCTCACAGACTATGTCCAGTGTCTTTAGATGGGAACAGACGGCCTCTGGAGCCTGTCAGTTTGTTTTGGTGAATTATGTAAGAGGATATCCTGTAACCATACATTTAGAAAGTTAGTTGCGTAGAAGAAGCGATACAGTTTTACCATAGCTAATTATAAAAAAGTATCATTATATTACAGAACAGGATGCAAAGTAAAAGCGACCGGGGTTGTGTTAATCGTTTTTATTTATTTATTGTACTTTGGTTTCAGACACCTAGTTCACAATTTTTGTGAATTTATCTTAAAAAAATATATACTTTTTATATACTATTTGTTTAATTTATTAAAGCTGTTGTGTAAACAATTGAACTCAATAAAACCACACTTACATACATTCAGAAAAATTATAAAATATTATATAAACATTCAATACTCATGTTGATTTTACTTCATTTTCAGATTTAATTATTTTCAGAATTTAAAAAGGTTGAACTGTTTTCAGTGCAAGAATATGTTTTCATGTCAGAGCAAGTAGTAATAATTTTCCTAAAAATATTTTGTAAATTAATTATTTTATTTATTTATTTAGATTTTCCATGTTCAGATTTTTTTTTTATTTATTTTTTTGGTTTTTCTTCATATATGCTGTAAATTTATGTAGTATAACTAAATATTAACTTTGTGTAGAAGTTCAAATCAGGAGTAAATTGAAACTAGCCTACTATAATGAATAGTTTCCTATATACTTTATGATCAGTCAATCATTATTAAGAGCGATTATTTTATTTTGACTGTTTAAATGACAATGCGTTGTCTGAAATGATAAAATGTCACAAATTACAGAAATGTTGACATTAACATAACTTTGGTAAACGAAACGTTCAAAATATAACATTCATCAACTGTTGGACATACTGAATAATAAATCTAGAGCGACATCTAGTGTAGCTATTTGTTAGCACAGTTCAAATGGTATGACGCAACAGTCCTAGGGTGTACACCGGTTATTTTATTTTATTTTATTTCATGTCTGCAGAGTGCATGCCAATATATTGTAGTGTAGATGCTGTACGAGTCTTCTCTACCCTTTTGTGGCACACAAGGAAACATACCAACGTTATTTGCATTTGGGGTTATTTGGTTTTGCTGACGGTGTGGTTTGCTGTTTGTATTTTTAGCAGCGCAAACAAGGTGGCAACTGTCTGAAATTTAGCCACTTTGGCAAAGCCCTGTTTAAGTAAGTCTGTGATGACTTGGCAAAGTGCTGGTGGTCAAAAAAATCTGATCATGCACATTTGTCTCGTGGCGGCAGAGGCTTATTTTTTGTTCCCTTTTTATTTATCTTTATTGTTATTATATTAGTAGCATAGTATTAATAGTTGTAATAGTGCACATTATGTAATATTATATATTAGGAATACTCAAATTCCGAACTGAATTGTAATACAGAAAATGACATGACCACAAGGAAGCCACAAATGACATGTTTCTTTAAACAGAAGCAAGAAATAGTTTCTGGAGCTTTACTTGCTGTGACTAATGACATGTACTTTAACTAAAGAAATGTGAACATTTTTATTCATCTTATGACTCCAAAAATGTCTGAACTTTGCCGAAAAATGAGCTGGAAATAAAGTAAAATGTATGCATGCATCACTTTCATTGTGTGTGTTTCATTCGGTATGTTTTTAAAGAAAATGACATAAATTCACTGAACTTTGTTTCGTTTGCATTTTTTCAAAAGGTTAAATATAGTACTACCCTGACTTAGGTTCATTGATTTCTAACTTCCACAACTCTCTTTTTAGCCAAACATTAACCATTAACAACTTGGAACACACCCTAGTAAAGTATTGTGAGAGAGAGAGTACAAAAACTGCAGGATATGAATTATACTTGACAAAACTGATAGACATTTTAAATATAAGGTTTTGCACGCAAAGATGTTTGAGCATTTTAAAATGTTATTTTAAATAAAAACATATTTGTTTTTAGCACCGATGGTTTAAATCTCAAAGAACAATGTCTGTAGGCCAAAGAGAGTTAAGACCTGTCATACACACCCACTGTACTTTAACCTGCTAGTGATACTGATGTACACACACAAACACAAACTCAAGAGAGAAATAAAAAACAATCAGATATTTTAATAGCCAACGGGATCAACTTAACAGTTTGTCTGCATTGATCATTTTCCTGTTCACTTCCAGCTCTGTGTCTTCTTTAACTGCATTCTATAGCACGCTTCACAGGCGATGGACAAACCCACAACCAAAGACACAAACTCCTCAAAGTTCACCTCTCCATCTCCATTGGCATCCAAGTCCTTCATAATTCTGTCTATGGTAGTCGGATCCTTCTGAGACTGTGGGGGGAGAAAAGGAGTAATTGATAAACCAGAGATTTGGTTTGGAAAATGAAAGAGAGGAGACCAGAAATATAGTATTTGCGAGAGAATGATATAAGCTCCTCACTTTGAGAAACCCAGAGAGCTCGTTCTCCATCAGGGTTCGGAGTTCACGGCGGGACAGGGTGCCGCTCTTACCCTCTTTTCCAGCGTAGCGGTGGAATACCATGATGAGGGACTCCATGGCAGTCTCTAGTTCGGAAGGCATGGCTGCTCACTGTAGAAAGCTAATATTAACACAACTGATCTTGACAGTGCATTCAAAAGGCTAAACATCAGAATGAAGAGCTTACCGTTTGGGTGTCTGAGGGGAGAATTTGAGAAATGCTGGTTATCTCTATCAAGACTTTATATGACCGAGCCCATGGGCAGGAGAAGGTCTTATCAGAGGAAGTTGAGCAATATATTGATTACAGCACTGCATACCTAAGTGTATGAGTTAAGCGGACTTTGCGTGTTCGGTATAACTGGATTGCATGACTCAATGGTCTATAGCCTAGTACTTTTATTAGATGAAACAACAAAACAAAACTTTACAATATACATATATTCACTTGTAGTCAGAGTTTGAAAAATAATTAAGTCTAAAATGTTTCTGAAAGAAGTATTTTATACATTTATTTGATCAAAAATACAGTAAAAACTGTAATATTATATAAAAAATATTATTATAATTTTTATTTTCTTTTTTAAATAGGCTATATTTTAAATGTCGTTTATTTCGACATATGTTGTGGCATTACTCCAGTTTTCAGTGTCACATGATCCTTCAGAAATCATTCTAATAGGCTGATTTGGTGCTCACAAAATGTACATATAATTTACAATAAAAACATGTAGGCCTATTATTATGTTGAAAACAGTTTTTGCTGGTTTTTAACATTTATTTATTTTTAGTTATTGTGTAAATTGTGATACACTTTCGGATAATTAAAACAAGTAGCCTAAACAAGCAAACAAAAAACTTTTATTTAGCAAGGACGAATTAAAGTAACAGCAATAATATTTATAAAGTTACAAATAAATACTGTTCTGTATCACAGTTTCAAACAGAATACTAATGATTCATTTAAAATATACAGTTAAGTAAAACGAAATGTTTCTTAATCTTTGGTTAGTGGTCACCTTCCGATAGTGATAGGACAAACGAAGCTTTTCGAAACTCTGAATCAATTGAACCGACAGCTTCGTAAAATGATTCTCTATTTGGAAGCAGTCAAAACACCACATGCTGGCGGCATCTGCTGGTCAAAACGCGTGAGGTGCAACGAAATCCCAGCTCAAACATTTGACACCTTTCATGATTGGGTAATTGCCATTACCCAATGGCAAATATGTATGAAAGTGGAGTAGCCTATATTAAATACAATAATTAAATATGAATCTCTGTAAAGTTCTTGTTCGTTTTGTTTTGTGTGTTATTATGCAGGGACAAGCCAATCAGAAGGAAAGATCATTCTCCTTTATTACTACACCTACTCGCATAGACCTACGTATTACAATTGATTCATACGCAAAAATGAACCTATATTATAAAACTGATCGGAAATTTAAACACTCGTTCATGGGTTCACCAGATCAAAGCCATCTGGCGGCGATTCGGAATTTTCTAAAGCAAGATTCGAAACAGAACTTTTGCTTAAATCACGTGACTTGAGGAGTTCGATACTCCCAATCACTGATTCGAGAGATTCGTAAACATTTCCAAGCTTCACGAAGCATCAGTGCATTTAAAATGAACACTGTCTGCAAGTATATGCACGGTTTTACTTTTTACTCTTTGTTTTGTATATACAATGCCTGGATTAGACCGCTAGTTTGACTAATACATAGTTAAATTCAGCAGTTCAGTTGTGGCTCGGCTATGCTGAGGCAGTAACCTGCAGCGTGCTGCTGCTGATGAAGCGGACGTGCTCGTTGCCACGGAAACGGGATGCGGGTTGGAGACCGAGAGCTTCGGTTTGAAAGCATCTCCAGCTGCGCGCGGATGTAGCGACATCCTACTAACCTACATTTCAACCTGAAAGAGGCAATGGCGGCCGACCGAAGATTTCCCCATTGACATACGATGATCTACTGCGACGAAACGAAACATAAACGGTATGTTTTACAAGAATAATAGGCAATGTATTAAATCCGCATCGTGCATGTGGCAGGGATGCTTCTACAGCATGCGGTCTTTTATCGATGTAATATTTTTTAGCTGATAGGCTTTTCACGCTTGCCAATTAAAAGTGTGTATCCTGTCTCGGCAAGTCGCACTGGTTTGCGACAGCAGTGCTGTCATACGAGGTATAGACAGCAGCATCCCGTAATGGCGCCCAGATTTCAGGTGAAGGTAAGGGCGCTGGCGAATACAGCACGAACCGGTGCACCGTGCTAACCGGCTTACAGTCAAGTCTGTAGGTCAAACCTCAGTCGCGTTTATTTAAAAAAGCTAAAATCATGTTAAATGTTTCGTATTGTGAGATGGAGTGACCTAAGGCCAGGTGACATTGCTGAATGACCGCGTTGTGATAAAGAAGCGCATTAAGCTACTGTAGGCCTTCCTAAAGCATGTGTTTTGATTTAAAAGTATGATTTAAAGGGTAAAGCGTTTATAAAACAAAGAAATACGGTTATATTTAAAGACCACATTACCATTGTATCAGAGGGGCCGGTGGTTAACTAATAACTAGCGTACTAATATAATTACAACTAGCCTATTGTATTTGCACTGGGAAATGTTTGTCAGATTCAGTTAACTTAGAATTAGTTTTTCACCGTGGTTTCTAGAGGCCAGGCTAATCAGGTTAGGCTAACTAAACTCATTTTAACTATATTTACTATATGTTTTTTTAAGGTGATGCAAATCGTGTATGTTTGTGCATGCTTTAGAAAAACAGGTGTCAGATTTGTTTGTTGTGCTGTTGCTCAGTCAGTCCTCAGCCACCACAGATATGTCTGTACTGTGCTAGTCTGATGGACAAGGTCATGTTTTAGCTGAAGTGGCCTTTCTGGAGCTTTCAATGTCACCCAGCTGTCGGCTTAAATCATTAACATCAAGTCACTATCCATTTTTAAAGAGCATTGCAGACCAGTAGCAGTGCACCAGAGACAGCTATTTATAAAGGCAAGTCTCTCAGCAACCAGGCAGCATGGATATCCAGTCTCTTTACTCATTTTATCCACCACTTTCCTCTTAAAATCAGTGTGCAACAAAGACATAATTTTTAATAGAGCTCAAAAATACTGTCCCAAATATAACACGACGACCTGAATTTATCATTGAAGGGGCTACTGCTTACTATTTGTGATGTATTTATTTATTTATTTTTATATTTTCCCATAGTTCAACTGGAAGTGCATGAAAGTAATAATTTTAGGACCACTGCACATTTTTTATGTATACAAAAGTTTGATTAAAGCTGTTCCTTTGAACCTAAAAAATACATATTTCACAGTTTTCACAAAAATATTAAGAAGCACCAGTTTTTCATTATTGATAATTATAAGAAATGTTACTTGAGCACCAAATCAGCATATTAGAATGATTTCTGAAGGATTATATGACACACTGAAGACTGCAGCAATGATACTGAAAATTTAGCTGTTTTTAATCAAATGCAGCTTTTATGAGAATAAGATGACTTTGCAAAACATAGAAAAAAATCTTACTTTTGAATAGTAGTACAGTATATTTAAAAACTTTTATAGTTACAGCACATGCAGTGGTTTTTTCACTTTAGTCAATATTTTTAAGATCTTTCTTCTCCTACTACTTTTCTCTCTTTCTCACTTCTCCTCATTTTCATTTTGTTTAAGTCCAATATGAAGAGTATGGAGCAGGAATTGCAGTGTCCTGTGTGCAAGGACATTGTGAAGCAGCCTATTGTACTTCCCTGCCTGCACAGCGTGTGTCTCATGTGTGCCTCCGAGGTGCTGGTTCAGAGCGGGTATCCCCAGCCCGAGCTCCCCCCGGAGCCCAACTCGCCCGCTTCCACCCCCAACACACGGTCCCCACGGCAGATGCGCAGACCCATGCCCAAGTCTGACCGCGTGGATCGCCTGTTGCGCTCAGGTGTGTGGAGACAAGAGAGATTAGGCACCATCTTCAGTGTCATTTAAATGGGTTGATATAAATTTAGTTTATCACTGGTTGTGTATGTTTAGGTTCTGGGACGTACCCAGGCCGGAGGCGAAAGGAAGGCCCTCCACCTCTCATGCTTTTTCCTTGCGCCCCCTGTGGACGAGATGTAGAACTAGGTGAGAGAGGACTGGCTGAGTGCATGAGGAACCTTACACTGGAGAGAATTGTTGAAAGGTAATAAATACACACATTAATTATACATTACATTATGTATTTTTAAAATGTTATAATATAATATATTTTCAGTTAATATATAATATAATATATTTTTTTATTAGTTAAATTATTTGATTAGTGACTTAGTGGTCTTAAATAAAAATGAAATAGTTTTTGCAATAAAATACACATAATTTTAAACGTTTACACTTGTTGCTTATTTGACTAGTGATCTAGTAATATTAAACAGAATCTTAAATATGCAATATAATATTATATTTGAACATTTATACTTATTTTCTTGTTTAATTAGTGTCCTAAAAGTCTTACATAGAATCTTATGCACAATTTAATAGAAAAAAATAATATATAATATAATATAATATAATATAATATTTTGATTTATTTGTTTGCTTGATTAGTGATCTAGTAATCTAAAATAAAATTAAATACACAAATAATTTAATTTAATTTAATTTCAGTATTTATACTTATGTACTTGTTTCATTAGTGGTCTAATAATTTTAAATAACATTTAAATACATCATTTTATATTACATTTAATATTTTTTAAAGGTATAGTATAATGTCATACTTAATATTAATAATAAATATAATTTCAGCATTCATACCTTACTTATTTGATTAGTGATCTAGATTTTATATTAGGTTAAATACAGTTATAAAATATAATATAATATAATTTCAGCATTTATACTTGTTTACTTATTAGGTTAGTCACTTACTGATCATGTAGAAATCTTAAATACACAATTTTCCCTATGTGTTACTATATCTTCATGAAGAAAACCACAAATGATCAAAGACTTCACTGCATGATCTCTCTCTTCGTCTTGTTTTCTCTAGGTACAGGCACACAGTGAGTTTGGGCAGTGTGGCTGTGATGTGTCAGTTCTGTAAACCCCCACAGGCCCTGGAGGCCACTAAAGGCTGTGCTGACTGCAGAGCTAGCTTCTGTAATGAGTGCTTCAAACTCTACCACCCCTGGGGCACTCCACGCGCCCAGCATGAACATGTTCAGCCCACCCTCAACTTCAGGCCAAAGGTGAGATGACTATCTGATTAGCTCTCACACCGTAGATCACTTACGAGCTACGCAATATCGCTTTAAAAATCGAAAATTAAACCGCTTTCGATTCTTAAGACGATATTGCTCTGTGTATTAACTGCCCCTCATTTTAAAAACAGCTGATTGAGATTTACCGCTAATCAAAGAACCAGCTTTACCTGTGATTAAATCGCCCAGCCCTAATGCAGATGCAGCTTTATTTAATCTATAGTGTATCGTAAAGTTTGTTTTTGTCTCTCTAGGTGTTGACATGCCCAGAACATGATCAGGAGAGGCTGCAGTTTTACTGCAAGTCATGTCAGATGCTTCTTTGTTCACTCTGCAAACTGCGGCGAATCCATGCGGGTCACAAGATTGCGCCCGTCACCCAAGCCTACCAGACTCTTAAGGTGTTTTTTCTTATTATATTGAATTTAATGAAACAACTGTCAAACACTGCCATGTTTTTCTCTTGTAGAGAAACTGATAAACAAAAAAAATTAAAAGCAAAGTATGGGCAAATAAAATAATTTAAAAAGCAACAACAGTGCCACCTAACGGCAGTCCAGTGCAGTTCCTTAAGCAGTTAATGTAATCATATCAACAATAAAAAAATAAAAAAACTACAACAATGGGGAAAATCATGTGATCAGACGAGTTTATCCATCACAAACATTTTGCACAATGGTGTTCAGTTTGTTTAAATCTATTCATCGCCTGTCTTAGATCTATAGTTTATGAACCATTGAAAGCCAGGAAATCAGCAGTAAACACACACCATTGTGGATGTTTTTTTTTACTCAAACAGGACTTTTATTTATGATGATAATATTCCCATGATCCAAAGGATGTCACTAAATGATCCAACAATTTTCTTTAGCAATGAGACTATATAGAATCTGACCACAAATGGGCTAAAATGCATCATATCACTTACAACAATTTTCTTTTTTTTACATTTCATGCCAAACTATAACGAAGAAGGCAAAACATCACAATTATTAACCTTCTCAGTAAAAGTGCCAGATGTAAATGAAATAATCTTTTACATTGTGTGTTGTTTTTAAACCCTAGGACAAGATCACCAAGGAGCTGAACTACATCCTGTCCAATCAGGACACAGTGTTGACTCAGATCACACAATTGGAGAATGCCATCACTCAAACTGAGGTACGGCCGCCTTTTCCATCTCTGACACAAAAGGAAAGCAGGTGTTTGATGTGCTGAGCAGCAATTGTCCGTGTGCATGAATGCAGGTGAACAGCGTATCAGCCAAAGAGCAGCTCTCTCACTGCGTGAAGGAGATAATGGCGTTGCTGACCGAAAGGCAGACAATGCTTGCCCAGGCTCTGGAAAGCTCACGGCAGAGAAGGGCAGAGGCTTTGGCCAACCAGGTGGCTGAAAAACGGAGCCTGCTGGAACACGCCGGCTTGATGGCTTTCACTCAAGAGCTGCTCAAAGAAAATGACCCGTCGAGCTTTGTGCACGCAGCCAGAATAACACACAACAGGTGGGAAGGCTTACTCCCCTTATTATCAGCTGATAATACTGATGTCTGTTCCCAAAACCCAAACACACTGGACTGTTATCTCTCTTTCTGGCAGATTGGCTCATTCTATTGAATCTATGCAGCGCTTCTCTCTCTCCGCTGATCCTTCTTTCCGACACTTCCAGCTTGATGTTTCCAGAGAGCTCAAACTCCTCACAGACCTGAACTTTATTCAGGGTATGAAAGGGAATAAATTATAACTAACATTTTATAAAATACTGCTGACAAACTCGTAATGTCTATCTTTAATGTGTTAATGAGCTTGTAAGGAGCTTGTGTTTGATTCACTAAAAAACCCAAATTTCTCATTCTTGAGATTAAGTGTGATTGACTTCAAATCGGTTCTTAAGAGTCGTTAATATATAATATAAATATAAATATATTGAATAAAAAATTTCTTTAGTATTTTAAACTTGAATGTGTTAACTTGCAAAAAGTAATCTGATTGCTACGTCACGTAATCTAACCCCAACCAAAATGACCTATCCCATCAGCCCCTCTCGCTCCTGTGATTGACACCCAGCGAACCCTCGCCTACGATCAGCTCTTCTTGTGCTGGCGGCTGCCTCAAGACTCCACTCCTTCCTGGCATTACTCTGTGGAATTCCGGCGGCGGGGGGTGGTGCCAGGGGGCGGGGCTAGAGGGGGCATTCGTGGGGGATTGGCTGCTGCTCGTTGGGGCTGGCAGAGATTGGAGGAGGTGACCGGGACCTGCGCGGTGATTGACAGGCTGGAGATGGACAGTGTGTATGTGCTGAGGGTGAGAGGCTGCAACAAGGCTGGCTTTGGCGAATACAGTGAGGAAGTATATTTACACACACCACCCGCTCCTGGTAAGAAACGCTTTCTAAGGATTTTTCAACACAAGCAAAATGATACTCATCTTCTTTTCTCTTAATCTTTTTTATTCATTCCCATCTCCTTCTCTACAACCTTTGGTTTTTCCATGTTTTCCACCTTTCCTGCTCGCTTTTGAAAGCCCTTATTATATCTTTTTTCTTGTTTAGAATTCCCTCATCATTTTTTTATTTGAGCCATTTATTCTTTAAACCATCAGTATGTTTATTTTAGACACAAAACCCTTGTGTGATAAAATATTACGTGATTGTTGACCCATCCGCTTTGTAAATGTGGCCATAAGCAAACTTTAATGTTTATTAACCACATTAAATGGAGGCCCGTGTTACAAATAATAATCCAAGATTTGCAACATCCAACCAGAAGGCAGATATTCACAAAAAAACCCTGCAACATTATCTTATGTTCGAAGTAAAACAAGGACATGAATCAGATTTGTAAAATGAAATAAATTCGTTTTTTTTATATGAATAGACTTTAACTCTGAAATACTAATGAGGAAGTACATATTTTCTTCTCTGCCTGTCTGCTGGCACGCAAATCTTCCTGCTTTTTGCAGTCTTGATTTTACCCTGCAATTCCCAGAGTGCATTTCTTTGTCTTCTTTACTGTTTTCCTGATTGCTGTTTTTATGGCTTGTCCTCTTTTTGCGTATCCTATACTTCTATCTCCCTTTCCAACCACTCTTACGCCCCTCCCTTTTGGTGCCTTAATACTGTGTCCCTCTTTCCCCTCCTTCTTCTGTCCCCCTGAACATTTCTCCCGTATTCCCTCGCTGTTGTCTTCCTCCCGCCTCCCCGACAGTGTTGAATTTTTACCTGGACTCTCGTTGGGGTCTGCATGCGGACAGACTGGTGGTCAGTAAGGAGCAGCGGTGTGCTCGCAGTGTGCCCGGTCTCTCCCTGCTGCAGGCCGCCGATCGGGCCCTCACATCTTGTCACCTGACAGCTGATCTGCTTGTGGGTGACGTGGCCATAACGCAGGGCCGACACTATTGGGCATGCTCAGTGGAACCCGGCTCATATCTGGTCAAGGCAAGTTCTCTCTCCTGTAACTTTTTTTTTTTTTATATCACTTTTTCTCTCATTGTTTTGTCCTTGGCTCTGTTCTACAGGTTGGAGTGGGCCTGGAGTCTAAACTTCAGGAGTGGTTTCATCTGCCTCAAGATATGGCTAGTCCAAGGTGAGAAAATGAACAAAGAAAAAGGACAGAAAAGAACTACTGAAATGAGAAGAGAAAGTAGATATGGTAACAATACCTAATACTTCCAATATTGCTTTTTTACCAAAACTTATTTTCATTTCATTATGCTTGTAATGCCTGATGAAGTAGTATTTGGGAGCTCAGTACTACTTTGCATACAGCGTTACCAGGGAAATGGCTATTTTTACTGCTCCAAAAGCAGCACTTGATGGCAAAGGATGAATTAGCATTTTCATTCAGACCAATAAGTGGTCTTATATAATGTTAATAAGTATATACTACGGTTTCATTCTGACTTTACATGAAACGGCTGGGGATTAGTTTTTAAAATGACTTTCAATGATTCAGAGTCGACTCTTTCTTGTGAGAGACAATAACTTTATACACTGTGCACTTTTTTATGATGTTTTCATTTACTTTTTTGTTACACACTGCGTGAAAGGGAATATGGAAAAATACATACAGTAATAGGGGCACTCTAACATAGGAACATTCCAAAAATCGAATCGCTTTCACAATATATAACCTTTTGTTTAACCCTTTAGGCTCCAGTTTTTTTTTTTTTTTTTAAATACTGGATTTTGACATCAGGATTTCAAAAGCTTGTGGCTTGAAAGATAGATATCTACTGTAAATTAGAAAAATGTTGGGCATGACCCAAAGTTTATGTGCGGTGTAGATATACTCATATAATTTGCACATCAGGGAGCGGCCCATGTTGAATTTCATAATATGCAGTAATATTGATGTTTGAACTTATTTGCATGTTATTTTCCTTGTCTTTTTATCCTCATTCAAAATGATCAGAAAAGAGAAAACCAACAATAAAACAGAAGAAAGTACTAAATTATAACTGTATTACTATACTATATGGTAGTAAAACACATGTAATCTACATTTTGATCAGTTCGTCAGTAATATTCCCAGAAATAATGGATATTTATGCTGTTCATACTGGATTCAAAGAGCTAGTGCTATTTCCAGATCTATTTCTCCTCGTTTACCTCTGTTACCACCATTGCAATGCTAAGATGTACCAGAGGACGTGCAATTATTAGATGGCCAATCATCATTTCCAAAAGGCAAAAGTTCCCCTTCAGAGTCAGAATCGGCGAATAACATTTGCAACCCATCCTCACAGTACGTTTTATTAGCTATATGTTAATGTTTCTTTCACAGATCTTAAAATGTACACGCACGCTATGAACTGAGTTGCTTCTACATCATGAGTGCTCACTTTCTCTGCTGTTTCCTCAAACACTTTAAATGACATTATTTTAGTCTAGAATGAAAAAGTTCCATGGTTATCAGAGTTCTTCGAATTAAGTGTACTTACACTTCTGGATGAGAACAAAACTGAATAGAGTGGGATGATGACACCATTGTCCTCAAAATCCTTTTTCATGCTGGCTTTAACCACGTTGAATCCATTTTGTCTGCCTGATAGATATGATCCAGACAGCGGCCATGACAGTGGAGCTGAGGATTCATCAGATTCTCCTCCACCTTTCTCTTTCCTCACAATGGGCATGGGGAAGATCTACCTGCCCTCCTCTGCCAACTCCCATCACACCAACACCAATTACCGAGAGTCTGGCTTCACCAACGGCAACGGGCCTTCATCGCCGACTGGTGTCACCTATCCACTGCCTCCGAGACTAGGAGTGTGTCTGGACTTTGAGAAGGGGCGTGTCACGTTTTATGATGCCCACTCTCTCCGCCCACTATGGGAGGGGCCTGTTGACTGCTCCGCCCCTGTGTGCCCCGCTTTCTGTTTCATTGGAGGCGGAGCTCTGCAGCTACAGGAGCTGGTGGCCAATCGTAATGCAAATCAAACCCCTGTAAGACGTGTCACTATTCAATCACGTGTTACAAAACTGAACTGAACTGATTGATTATCATTTTTATAATTCAATTTTAGAGACAGTTGTTTTTAATTGCACCCAATATCAATGTCCGCTTATTTTCCTTTTTATTTCGAGAGGCCTTTATTGCTGCACTGCTTGCTGAATTACTGATGAATTATTCATTTGCTGATGCCACCTATATACCCAAGAAAACTATTTAAAATGCATATTCACCTATATATACACACACACACACACATAATATATATGCAAAAATATATGTTTCCCAACTTATAATCAGCGACCTCTCTGTTCCAATGTAGGAAATGTGCCTCAAAGTTTTTTTATACTAGATTCCTCCCACACTGCGGATATTGTAGTGCTATAATATACCTTGTATTAAAATGTTTTTTGTTGATTAATCTCCAAACAGATCAGACATTCCGGACTGTTACACAAGGCTTTGTAACCCACAATACAATCGTAAACATCTGCTCTTTTAACCTCTAGCCATGAGCTTTCAGGACAGACCTGTCAAACTCTCTCAGCTGTCAACTGGAGCATTTACAGAGATATTTACTCAACATACGTCTAATGCCAGACCAAATGCTTCTCGCTGCTGTTTTTGACTGGTTAGATGGTTAAGAAGAATTTTGATTTGTTGAAATATGTGGCTTCTAGACTGCATTGGATATATAAAAGGATTTATTAAGGCACACTTACCTTATAGCTTACACAAACTGTTGTTTTGAATCCCCATGTGCTATTGAACGATTGGAAAATATTTAAAGCTAAACGAATTAAGGCTTCTTATTAAGAAAGAAAATGGTCAATGCAATGGATTGGAAGCGTGCTGCTTTGCTTGGTGTTTATGCGATTGAAAGTGTATGTGTGTGTGCACTAACCTCACAATTATAAGCCACCTTATGCAAATTCATACCGAAGCTTGTAGAGAATATTTTTTAAGAGTTTGACTCATGTGCTTGGTTTCAGTCTAGCCTAAAGCTGTGCTTGCCTGGAATGGCTTTAGTGTGTAGTTTGAATCTTGTTGGAGAGAATTGTGGCTTTTGCCTGCTGGTAATAAATAATTCTAATAAACAATTCTCTAGTTTTAATATCTTTCACAGATTATACTCAGAACATGTATTACTGTATTCTATCAGTAGGGGGCAGCCGTTTATTCAAACACTTTTTCAAGGTGGATTAGACTTGAACTATTGCAAATGCCTCCATTTAGCTAAACATTTGGCTATCAAAGGAATCAGGTCACATATGAAAACAAGATCTAGTGGGCCTTCTATATGCATTGGTGCATGGTGCTTTTATTTAATTTTTATCAAGCATGTGAAGAGAAAATGTGCCATTGTAGAAGACCATGTCCCTCGAAACTAAAGGGAGCTCTGATGACACATGACCCAGGCTTGAACCTCCAAAGGAGGTCAGAGACAAGGATTCCTTTTACATACTATAGCCTATATATGTGTGTCTCAAGTAGCCTAGAGTAGACAGAGGGAGAGTGGACATATATTTAATGACTGGTGAAAAAAAATGAATCAGTTTTTACATATTTCTTTATTTAATACATCACACGCTTATGAAATCTCTTAGGCTTAATCCTTTCTGTTAGTTTTAGGGACAAACAAATACTAGAGCCTGTTAATTTGTAGGGAACTAACAACATACTTTTATATAATTAGGTTAATGATTATGTTATTTACAAAATGAAAAGATCTAATGATATATAAGTGGTCTTATAAATTTGATACTGACCTATGACAGTAAAACAGTTCATTTTACAGATGTAAAATATATTTAATGAATACATGTAGATCAATAATATTTGAGAAAAAATGCCTATATCATTAAAAGGTTTTAGTAACACTTTATAATAAGGTCTAATTTGTTAACATTAGTAAATGCATTAACTAACATGAACTAACAATGATTAAAACCTAATAGTACTTAACATTAATAAATGCTATATAATTATAGTTCATGATATTTAATATAGTTAATGTTATTGTAAAGAGTTTCCAAATATATTTTTTATATATACAGTACTGTGCAAAAGTCTAGTATTTTCACCAAAAAATAACCGACTTTCATCATTTTTTGTTGAATTTTGCACAGTACTGTATATTTATACCTAAATATTAATACCCTAAAACCAGACTGTCAATGGATTACTGTAAATGCATGTGTCCACTAGGCACTGTTTTCCTGATGCCACCGGGGGCCCAATGGCGAGGGCCCGTCATCGCTGCTTGCAGCTATATATCTTTAAATTGTCTTTAAGAGAGCTACCTGCACTAGGGGTGCCAAAAATTTTGTTCACTAAATATTTGTGCACAGAAGGTGAATATGGGTAGTTGACATATGAATGTGTCCTATTGTGTGTGAAAAATCCCTCACATTGAAGATAAACCTCTCTCAAGCTATTTATAAATCTCCATACATCTTTCTCATGTTATTTGTATGTTACGTTTTTTTCCCCCCAACACTTTTACTATCACACCATTGGACCTTTTTATTTTTATTTTATTTAATATTTAGTGGAGCAAACTATAAAGAATTATTTCTGCCACAGTTAGAGACTTAAGTCGCAACCCAAATGTTGCATTATACACTATACAAAGAAAAGTTGCATTATACACTACTTGTGTAGATTGTTTAGCATTCTATACTTGATTCAAGTGTACATTTTTCAACACACTATACTTGCACTATTTACTTTAGACAAAATGGCATAGAATAGTTCATAAGTATGCAAATTAAGATGTGCCTTATCTTCTACTGTCAAGTTGGACATGTATAGACAGTGATGTCCCTTTGGCTAAGTTTTAATGGGTTAAGCATTTTTGATTTATTTACAAAAATACATTTCTAATACTTTAAACCATTTCTAAAACATGACTTTCCTTTCAACTTTATATTGGTTAGAATTCAAAGAAACCAAATAAGTTTTGATACTACGCAGATATGCACGTCTGCATATATGCTCCTTTAGAAAACTTCTTATATGAAAATCCACACATGTCTTTAATTGCTGCCATATTGGTTAGAAACCAAAAAGTGGAGTGGTTAGGTATGTTTCAGCTTAGACAGACCCTTTGAGAGCCGATGAGCCAAAGGAGGGGTTAGCCAATGTTTTCCTCTCATGGAATGTAATGTTTCAGAAATGTTAAGCTTAAAAAGCACAGATTTTTCTTCTGGTGACTGAAATCCAAGACTATATCGCCTTTCTCCCTATTTCTCTCTCACACACACACACACACACCTTCTCGCCCTCATTGAAATCATTGCTCTAGGGAGTGTGATGGCCCAATAAGAGCCGGGAGTGATATTTCTTAAAGATTGTGTGTCATAGGTTGATTTTCTCTGTCTTTCATCTAAATGACAGATCTGCTCCCATCATTCTCTCCCATTTTCCACGATTCATCTCTAACAGAGTTTTGCACCCTTTATCTTCATATTGATCTCATTCTTTCTTTCTTTCTTTCTTTTTTCTCCCCCTCTCCATCATCCATTTGGCGATTCTCGGCCCAGGGAGAAGGAAAACTAAGCAGCAGATTGGGTTTTGACTGACTGAAGGTATGTAGCCACAACACCACATGTAGCTGCAGTCTCTAATCCGTACCAGGAAGTCTTATGCAAAGTCAGGGGGAAATAGTCAAGGGGGGAAATTTTTAAATACCTCAGAAGCTTTGCAGCTGCTTAACCTTCTGTGATTTTCGTTTAATAAGACCAGTCATTTCCCGAAGCCCCACAAACTAAAATATCTGTAAAGCGTCCGTCCCTAGTCTCGCGGCTCGTCGTATAGCTGCGTCCGCTGATCCATTTCGTTACGAGCTTAGACCTATACCAGCTGTTGTAGGTCTACCCTGGTTGTTGCCATCTGCGTCAAGCCTTTAGCTGACTAGACTAGAAAGGAGGGCTAGACGGTGGTAATACTCCGTTATTGTAGGGTAACGACTCTCGACAGACCGCTCCACGCTCATATTTTGTTTTTATTCACCGCAATGACTATTGACTAATTGCAGGATTGAGTTTCATGGAGTTTGCAGACGTATCTAAAAAAGGTTTGTATCAAAGAGCTGTCGAATTTTTCACTTTTCAAAAAAGTCCTTTTGAAAAACGCAGAAAGGATCTAAACTGCTGGATATATATATAGTTGGTTGTTCAAGCAAATATATAGGGACACCGGGGATTGCTGTCATGCTGAGAAAATATAAATGTCACCAAATAAATGTTGAAGTCAAAATCAAATGTGTTTGTACCATGAAATGGTTTAATATGTTGCTTTCAAACAACTAGTTTAAAACTATTGGGGCATGTTGTCACAGAACCACATGTTTTGTCCTCAGCAATAATGCTGTTTGTGTAACTAAAACATTTGTCCATACACAAACTGACTTAGTGCTGGGAAACGATTTATTGCGATTAATCGCATCCAAAATAAATGTTTTTGTTTATGTAATATATAATATATAACTAAACAGTATATATTTTGAAAATATTGACATGTATTAACATGCATATATTTTTGTTCATATGATTTCTAGGCCTATATATATCTAGTGTTGAATGAGTCATCGTGATTAATTGCATCCATAATAAAAGATTTGTTTACATAATATATGTGTGTATACTGTGTATATTTATTATGTGTAGATATAAATGCACATTTTTTAAGTATATATTTATATCTAATACAGAATATAAGAATCTGAGTATATAAATGTATAAACATGTAAATATTTTCAAAATATATACTGTATGTGTGTTTATTGATATACATAAATATACAGAGTAAACACACATTATTATTATTATTTTTGGATGCAATTAATCACAAATATATTATATAATATATTAATATTAATCGTTTCCAAGCACAAAAAAAAAACAGTAGTGAAACTGTGACAACTAACTGTATTTAAAACTATAAAACTGGCTGCTATGTACAAAATAGTCTTACCAAACGTTTTATAAAACAAAAACACAAAAATGAGATTCTAAATATTAAAACTATAAAAGTATATTAAATTACACTATTTTTTTTTTAAATCTCAAAGCGGTTGTACCTCAATTTAAA
Source organism: Enteromius radiatus (assembly GCA_032357445.1). Classification (NCBI taxonomy): domain Eukaryota; kingdom Metazoa; phylum Chordata; class Actinopteri; order Cypriniformes; family Cyprinidae; genus Enteromius; species Enteromius radiatus. The sequence goes on from JAUCMS010000038.1 coordinate 15,148,387, forward strand.
ACTACATGGATGTAGTAGCATATAATGGTGAAAATGTAAATTATAGCCAAGGCTGTTCTCAATATAGAAACTGACATTCAATAAATAAACCTATTTCAAAGCTCTAGTAAACCGTGTGACAACTTGCCCCAGCTGAAAACCTTTCCAGCAGCACGCTTTTCTGCACCGCATTCCTTTTAACAGGAAATCTGGATGTTTTCATCTTTTAAAGCTGCTAGCAACCAACATAAGCCATTTTGGCACAATAACTACTGGAAGGAATGCATTAGCAAAGTGCATTGCTATGAACTCCAGCGAGATCCTCGTCCCACATGAAACGCAAAGCAGGGTGATCAAAATCACTCCGTTTCATTACTTGTTAAGGCGATTTGAGAGGTAAAGCTGTCACCCGACTCCCTTCCCCCTCTCTGTATACATGAACGTTACACTAATGCTCCTCTGTCTCCATATGGATCCTCTCGTGTGCCGGACAGCAGTGCTGGAGTGGAGGGATCGGCCACGTTTAACTGCTTCAACTCTTCACCCTCCCCTCACGGCCGACCCATCTGTCCGGCTATTAGTAAATCCCCACAGATAAATAGAAGCTTTTGAGGATCATTGCCTAGGCAGGTCTTCCACGGTCTGAGCAAGACTAAGTATGGCTGACCTCGATTGCGTTCGGCCTGACTACGGGCAAATATTCCCCCCCGCTCCATCCTGTGCAAAAACCATTTCATTGTACGCTAATATTAGAGTAACAGCTGAGCAACTAATTGCTGGTGAATTAGCTAGACAGCACATCATATGAAACTCATTTTCAAAGAGCACCTGTTTGGTTCTGCATCGTAAGTGACCCATGGTTTATCATCAATGTTGGATCATATAATATGAATGAAGTCCAGTACTGGAGTGTAGCGCTTTCCAGGTGTTCTCTCCTCTAAATAAGTCATTTCAGACATCTGAAAATGAGTTATGTGTGTCTGGATACAGCATGAATGTTAAAAACATGCTGCAGGGTGTTTTCACTTTTCACATAGGACGCATTAATCATCAATTTGAAGTCTCCTGGGCTGGGTGAGACGCTTTTTCTTCTCAAGATTTTATCATTTTATATTCATCAAGTGGAAAAAAGGCTATGAATTGCTTTGTAATTACCTAAAAAAGAAGGGATTTACATCAGGCCATCCATATGTGAGATGAGTTTGATCAGTGTTAATCAGAACAGTTCTTCCTCAACATTGGATCCTCTGTAGTGAATGGGTGCCATCAGAATGAGAGTTTAAATAGCTAATAAAACTTTACAATAACCCTTAAATTATCCATGGCACTGTAGTCCAACAATTAACCTCTTGTGTGTTTGTAAGAAACAAATCCATTACTAAACCACTTCTTCGCGCCAAAATCCATAATAACACTTCTTCAGTAAAAAAAAGCAACATTTTTGTTTAGAACTGTTTTGACTTGTTAGAAGCGATGATCTGAAGCTAAAAAGATGGGTTTATTTTTTTACAAACATGCATATTTCAACATTAATTAATGGACTGGAGTGAGTGTGGATTATTGTGATATTTTTATCAGCTGTTTGGACTCTCATTCTGACGGCACCCATTCACTGCAGAGCATCCATTAGTGAGCAAGTGACGTCATGCCAATTCTTTCTAAATCTGCTCTGATGAAGCATCAAGCAATAACAAACAATGAATCAGGGTTGATTGCTGTGATCTTCATAAGCACAGTCCAGCTCTGGAATGCTGATTAAATTCACATTATCTGCAAACAAAACAGATTTAAAGAGAATATGTAATTCATGCTTTCAGTTATGCTAACCATCCATTTGATTGGCCGTCAAAGGTAGACTCAAGTTTTACATCATCTCAAGTATATACAGTATAATGCATCCCTGTGGAACACGACCAGCATCTGTTCAGTATTTCCATTTTGTTCCAAATGTCTTGGATCATCTGGAAGCATCAAGTCTTAAAGTAATGTTTCAGCTGTGCATCTGTTTTATTTTTAGCTTGGTTCCCAAATAAACCTTTATGAGTTATACAAGAGTTAAAGAACTGAATGTTAACCTATTCACAACAACACATTGAGAGACACCTGTTGAGGCAGACAGTCTAAAAACAATGTATATCCTTTTTTTTTTTTTTTATATCATTTTTTTTTGCAATTTACCTGTATTTTATGTGCTTTGTTGGACAGTCATTTCATAGAGTGTTAAACATGGCAGATTTTAGTTGCTGATGGAGTAAAGGTGTAACCTCAGACAGACGTCTAATGTGAGCACATAACTCACCGTGAGCGGGTTAACACTGTTCCCATGGTGTAAAATAACAGGAATCGGTTTTAAACCGCATAAGAATATAAGAACTGGTTTTATGAGGATGTGATAGTTTAAATATGTGTGCTTGCTTAAAAGAACTTTTTAATGTATATGTAAATTTAAATGTACATGTAACTAAAATCGCTTGGCTATTAGCAAAACTAATTTATTAACTAATTGCTGAATTGTCTTTTATGCCAAAACATTAAAGATCACATTCATGAAGATATTTAGTAAATTTCCTACCATAACTATGTTAAAATGTAATATTTGATCATAATATGCATTGCTAAAAACTTAATTTGGACAACTTTAAAGATGATTTTCTCAATATTTAGATTTTTATGCACCTCAAATTCCATATTTTCAAAGAGTTGTAGCTTGAGCAAATATTGTCATGTTTTATTTTATTTATTAAGCTTTCAGATGAAGTTTTGAAAAACTGACCCTTATGAACACACACACACACACACACACACAAAAACTAAAGTTTATAATAAATTTAAAATAATTAAGTAATAAAATAAATATTAAGCATGAAATGCATTATTATATTATCTAAATAATTAATTAATATTTTATAAAAAAGATTATTAAAGATTAAGATTTTATAATTATCATTTGTACTATATAATAATAATATATAATATATAATTAAAAAAAATCTAGGTCAGTGTGAATTTCTAGAGTGACATTTGTACAATTTATTCCTTTTGACATTTTCTACTTACCTTACCATGAATTTTAACATTATTCTGACCACTTGTCAAACACACCGTGGCTGTAAAAATTCCAGATCCCGTGAAAAGCGAAAAGTCGAGGCGAGACATTGTCAACAGGGGGTTTGTAAGGAAAACACATGTTTTCTAGCGCGCTTTCAAGAACAGCTGTGCATACATCACTTTAATGAATGGTCACTAGGAAACAGAACGAATCAGGGACAGAAAGACAAAAAGAGATGTGACAAAAGAGATAAGCAAGTAAACAGTGAAGGCAGGGTACACTGGTCCAGGAGAGAAGGGCGAAATGACAGCGAGTGAGACAGATAAACATCAGGAGAGAGATAGAAAGCAGATGGAGACAGGGATAAGATGAAGCTGGAGAGGTCAGAACAGTTGACCTTTATATAGGAGAGAAAATAAGAGAGAGAGAAAATAGTAATGGTATCTGTTTCACGGTCAACACATGCTTCATTTCTCCTCCTTGACACTACTGAAGGGTTAAAGGTCGAAGGTTGACAGATGCAAGAAGGAGGGAGGGAGAGAAGCGTAGAAAGTCAATAAAGTTTTAGGGTCAGACATCTTCAGGTCAACTAAGGAAATAAACCCAACAAAACTTAAATATATAATAAAAAGCCCTCTTTTGTTTACCACAGAAAAAGTTTGGAAGGACAGGAAGGTTACCACTCCTTGAACATTTTTCGAGACAGCTTGAACAATAAACCATCAATCATTATTTATTTCTATAAACACATTTTACCATGACAGAGAATGTCTACTTCAACTGCGCTGACCTTTTTCCATCCTTCATACCTTACAGACACACACAGACGCTTTTGTCCTGAAGGGAATAACAGCTAGTTCAAACTCATGCTCAGTACTGCTTACAGAGACTGCTAAAGCTCTGTTTTTTAAACATTTTATATTACTTCGCCATTATTAATCCACGTCTTATGTTTGTTTTGATTCAATCCATTAGAGGGCATTTCAGTTCAACGCTGGGTCACAGCATCAAAACAAACACTGAACTGTCAACCAATCAGATCCCATCATGAGAGCAAGTCTGGCGAATTTTAAAAAGGTGTTCTTTGTGCTAGTTTTTGTCCAGACTCAAAGCATTGGTAAACTCCTATAGAGGTCACAACGGTCCGTCCTACATTAGCTCATTAAAACTGATGTCTGTTGCAGTCCCGTGCACAAACTGACGCTAGAAATAACCGTCCGCCCAGCGTGTGCCAATTAACTATGATGTCAATAGCTGTATTTAAAAGGGCATGACAGGCAGGCCAGGGTAAATGGGTTTTTGGTACACTGTATGTTTATCCACGCTGTCACTTTGGGTTTGGTTACGGGAGCGAGTTAACTGTACATGTAGTTAATGAGAGATGCGACTTAAAGGAATAGTTCACCCAAAAGAGAACATTCTGTCATCGTTTATTCACCCTTGAATAGTTCCCAACCTCTATCGATTTCTTTGTACTGCCAAACGCAAAGGAAGATATTTTGAAGAAAATATTTTCTAACCAGGCTGTTTTGGGTCACCACTAACTTCCATAGTAGGAGAAAAAAATACCATGGGAGTCAATGGTGATTACAGTCTGGTTACAAACAGTACTAAAAGACTGCTAGGATATATATATATATATATATATATGTAGGTGTGTGCATGTATATATATGTATGTATAGTATGTATAATATTCTGTTATATTTTTAACTTGCATAATTAATAAATGAGAGAATTGGTAGAACATATGAAAATTAAACGAATAACAAAAATTATTAATATAATAATTATTAAATAGATATAAATAAAAATTAAATATGAATATTTTTTTTTAATAATAATAATAAATTTACTATTTTTTTAATTAAATATTTGATATACATCTATTTGATAAACATTTTAATATTATATATGAAATATAAAAAAATATGAAAATCACTTGTAATAATAAAAAAATCATTGCATAATTTATATTTATATATATATATATATATCATGTATATTAAAAATATACTTATAAAATATAAAAAATAAAAGTTTATAATGCTACTACTACTACTACTACTAATAATAATAATAATAAAGAATTGTGTTATTTGTTAAATTATTTATATTTTTTTTGGATTACATTTTTAATATTGATATAGACATACATAAACATATATTTTGATATACAGATACATAAACATACATACACATAAAGTTATGCTATGTAAAATGATTGTTTTTTTTAATGGCCAAATACCCCCAGCATGCTGAAAGCACTAGCATATTTTCCTGAACAGTTTATGGTCAAAGATTTTTCCTTTCATTCCATTTCACTTCTGTTGCGCATATTTTCCCAACTCGCCTTTTCCATTTTAATGTCACTTTCTGGCATGGCCAGAGCTCATGCCAATCAAAACAAGGTGATGTTCCAGAATTGTCCTTGCTAAAATAAATAAGACAGTGTGTAGTTTATTGTTTTATAAAAGCAGGTTTCATAACCCTGGACCACACAGACATGGCATGAGTTATGAGAGGGAACGGAGAGCTGGCATGAATCGGCCTGTAGCATCTGAGAATGAGATGTTCCTTTTAAAAGCGTTTGTTCAAGCCCCGAGCGGTTCCCGGCCCAATGTATGTCATATAGGAAGACTGTAGTTTTGTTCGTTCTGCGTGAAATGACCAGAAGAAAAGAGCTCTCAATAGACATGCTGTCATATCGAGTTATATTCAATAACAATGTAATACAGCTCTCTGGGGCATTTTACATGCTCAAGTGACACTCTGGGACTCCAACAGAGATCAAATATGCAAACATATGCTTTCATAGATGTGTTTGTAGGCTCAGAATGATGCAGATTTGAAACATTTGTGACTTCAAAGTGTTTCCAGGGGTCTTTCATACACAAAAGAGTTACATACCGTGTTCTGACTTGTTCAAGTACACCCGTTTTACACTTCAGCAGAATGACTTGAGCTCATGTAGCACTTATGCAGTGACAATAGTTTACAAGAGTACACAGTGTGCAAAGTAATTGATTATTAGTAGGCTGCTAAACTGTATCTCAATACCAAAGCAACAGCTGTCATATTTCTGGATGCGAGTCAGGTTTAAAGTTTCAATGTCAATATAATGTCCAACAGAGGTTAGAGCACTGCACTGTCAAGTTTAATATGTCATGTGAGAGTTATATAAAGATGCACTGTACGTATAGCATGCATACTTCATACGAAATGTCAGTAGTATCTCATTATACTGTTACAGTCAATGGTGATCGAAAACAGTCTGGCTACAAACTGTAGTAAAAGCCTGCTAGGACTTAATTTATGGAGAAGTATTAAAATATTATTAAAATGAAATGCAGTAATAATAACAATAATAAACTGTAATTTAAAATAATATATTTAGATACTATGAAAATTATATATATATATATATATATATATGTATGTGTGTGCATGTATATATGTATGTATATATAGTGTTTTATATTACATTTATAATATTGTGTTATATTTTTTACTTACATATTTAATAAATGAGAGGATTTGTAGAAAATATTAAGAAAATTAAATAACAGAAAAAAATATATAATTATATAATATTATAGCCTAATTATTATTATTAAATAGATATAAATAAATATTTTATATACTTATTTTTTTTATAAATATTAATATTTTATTTTTTAATAATAATAATAATAATAGTACTAATTGTTTAATTAAATATTTGATATACATTTTAATATAACATTTTAATATTATATATGAAATATGTACTTGTAATAATAATTATAATCATAAAAATTCATTGTATAATTTATATATATATATATATATAAAAAATATACTTAAAAAATATAAAAAATAAAAGTTAATAATAATAATTATAATAATAATAATAATAAAAGCATTAGTAGTATAAGTGTTAATTGTTATCATAAATTATTTATATATTTTTTGGATTACATTTTTAATATTGCTATACACATACTGTCACGCTCAGGTAGGAGACGGAGACCAGAAGGTAAGTTTAAACAGGTGAGTATATTTATTCACAGTGTAGACGTAGTACAATGAACAGTGCAGGTCAGTAACTAAGGTGAGTAACACAGGTAGGCATAAACCACAGATATCTTCTTCGTGATATTTTGTAAAGTTCAAATAAAAGTTATACTCAGTCTTTAAACAATGGACGAAACTCAGAGTTGGAGACTCAGGCAGGCAGGTAGGCATTCGGGCCAAACTGACAGGTAGATGTGCAGGTTTAATAGCGTTCTCCACAAAAGTCCTTGTTGGAGTAGCGATGAGCTCAGCCAACGCATGCTTGTCTGAGTCCGGGTTATAAAGGGTGAACAGGTGATCAGAATTCAGGTGAGTGTGATCTGGTTATTTGTGTGACTGGTTGTGATGTTTCTGTGACTGATCCTGGAACGGGTGTTTGTGAAGATGTGACACATACATAAACATACGTATACATAAAGTTATGCTATGTAAGATAATAATTGTTTTTTTAATGGCCAAATACCCCGAACATGTTGAAATTTCAGACTAGCATATTACTACTTCAGACAGCCATTACACTGTTACTAACACAGTGATCAACCCCAGATTGACCAAAAACAAACAATAAGAACAATAAAAGTCTCTGAATGCAGTATTTATCTGAATATGAAACAATGCACTGTAAGTAATCTTATTCACAGCATTTGCACCAAACATTTACATATGTTTTTCTTTGAGCAATTCGATGTCTTCTTAGCTCAAAACATAGAGCAAAGCATTACAAGAACTCCAGCTTCTTTTAATTATTTTGTTCTTTTTTTTCTATACAAACACTAGTCTTGTTATGCTCTTAGAAACTGAACTTCATAAAGGGATGTTTTTTAAGAGCAGGACACAAAAATATTGCTTAGATGAATTATTTTTGTACAGATGTTGATGGCGAGCCAGTCATTAAGTATAAAATGTGTCTGCCAAGAACTGGTAGTAATATTTCTTGTTTTTAAAAAATCCAACATTTTCTGGGAACATCTTCTGGTTGATTCATTATGGCAATTTGTTATTTAAAGTTTTGCAATTTTTCAAAAATGAATAAAAAAAATCCTTATTGTGTTATTTTTTGGTATTTTTAAAATGCATTAATATATTTTGTTTAAATGTAACTTATTTTTTATCTTTCATATAGTTTTTTTTTTTTAATGTTTGTAAAGAAGCCATTGATGTTATTATAATTTTTTTAAACAGAAACAGTTTTCTATGGAAGCCCATTTCTGCCACTGAAAAAAAATAATAAAAAGGTTATTGCAACATTTTATCTGACAATTCAGACTTTTTTTTGTAATTCTGACTTATTTTTTTCACAGTTGTAAGATATAAAGTCAGAATTGTGTGATATAAAGTCGCAATTGTGAGAACTTTTATTTTTTCCTCTCAGAATTGGACTATAGAACTTTTTGCGACTTTATATCTGTCATGATTTCCAGTTGGAGCACCCACAAGCCCCTCCAGAGGGAACTCCATCCAAAAAGTTACATTCATCACTGGAACTCCAGCACCCATCATGCCTCATTCCTGGACTGATCACACTCACCTGCACCTCATCACCACACCCACACACTAATTACACACACACACACACACACATAAGCCACATTCTCACTCAAACTAACTGCGAAGTCTTGATTTGGCCTGGCTGACATTTCTGTGCGCTCTTGTTTTCCCTGTTTTCGCCTTTGGACTGTTTACTTGGTATTTCATTTGTTTGCTATATATCATTTGGTGATATCTGCTGACCTTGAATAAAAGTCTTTGCATATGGATCAGCACACCTCCGACTCCATTATATCTCAAAATCTTCACTGCACTTTTGATCAATTTAAATTCAACTTAATCCTTAATTTTTTTCTATGTATAATATATATTTGTAAGAAAAAAAAAAACACTCCATAAAATGAATACTTCATACGAGAAGTTTAGCTTTTGATGTAGGCATACTGTAATTGTGCAGAAACAGACGCATGGTAGTGTTCTAAAATAGAAATAGAATTGCTGACATGGGGATTGAGAAAAGCACATTCCTGTTTCCATATGTCTTTCTTTCAATCCTTTTTGTCTCTCTGGTCTTTTTCCACAGCAGAAGCAGAAACAGGTGGACTTTGACAGGAAGGGCACAAATCCCTTGCTCAGACTCGCATACACCTTCTGACTTTGTATTTAGGCACTGAACGTCAGGTTAGAATTTATGCTGTTTATATTTCCCCCATACTGTGAATATTTATGAGTCCAGCTGTCCCTTGCTCAGTTGTCTTCATTAATGAAGCGTTTGACTTGTATGAAAAACTATCAACAAAATGCCTACAAACCCACTGCATAGGAGATCAAAGCTCAGACCAAAAACACACGGCTAAGACATCTTGAATGTCCGTGTCAGGATTTGGCCATGACTGAAGCTGACTGAGGAACTGAAGACAAGAATAATGGGACCATTCCTCCAACATACACAGATATTGGAAAATGACGGCAGATCCTGCCAGTTGAGGCTGAATAGCGTAGATACATTCCATCAAAATCACATCTGTGTACATATGCTAGATCAGTTAAAATATTTAAAAACGTAACAGCGGCCAAATTTTTATTTTCACATTTGGAAAGAAAATTTATGGTGTTGTGAGTTTGTTTCAGTATGTTGCTATGCAGTTGGGGTGATTTCCTGAGTCTTTGTTAGTCTATGATACTTTTTCCTTCATTTTATAATGCGCCAAGTGAAAATATGAATGGCTTAGTTCACCCACAAAATGTAATTCTGTCATTAATTACTCACCCTCATATTTTTGATGAAATCAGAGAGGCATCTGACCCTCCATAGACAGCAATACAACTGAAATGATCCCAGATCCAGAAACTAAAACAGTCCATGTGACTTCAGTGGCTCAACTTCAGTTTTGCGACGCTAGGAGAATACTTTTTTTTCAAAGAAAACAAAATTAGATATCATCAGCATACCTTTCGTCTCCCCTGACTTATGTCTTCAGCCATTTTATAGAGTATCACTACATAAGCGTACGCGTTCCTCTAGGTGTAAAAAAAACGCAGATTATGCTCATACACGTGCTTTCCCCGGACATAAACAAGGCTGATTACGTCAAATGCGTGTGTGTGTATTGCCTTGTGATACTCTGGCGGGTCACGGAAGAAGAATGTTACACATACATACATATGTGCTGATGATATGCTATTTTTGTTTTCTTTGCGCAAAAAAAGTAGTGTTGAAAAACTGTAAAGTAAAGCCACATGGACTGTTTTTTTTGTTGTTGTTTCAGTTGTATTGCTGTCTTTGGAGGGCCAGATGGCTCTCTGATTCCATCAAAATATCTTCATTTGTGTTCTGAAGACGAACAAAGGCCTTGTGGGTTTGGAACGACACGAGGGTGAGAAATTAATGTCAGGATTTTCATTTTTGGGAGAACTAACCCTTTAAGCACAACCGCTTACAAAAGCAAACCTCTCTGCAACTAGCCACACAATAATGTAGCACAAACAAAACAGGCCTTTCTTTCTCAATGCATAGTTTTCTTGTGAATGATTCATCATGGCACGTTACTTCAAAGAAAAATAAATCACATTGACTCTTAGGGCTTGGGTGCGTCCAATCCCTAACACACCTGCTTCAGAAAACATTTCACAGATAATACAATGATACAATTCCTTCATGCAATTGGGACAACAAAGTATAATGTCACTGCAAGAACTCAGATGGTCAGTCTCTCACTCTAATCAAATGTGTGTGAGTGTGTGAAAAAGAGAGTAGACTGCGACTGAGATCTCAGGCACAGGAAACAGAGGGTTCCTGTTTTTTTGAGCCAGGCGCTATTGTCTCCCTCCCTTTTTTTTCTCTCTCACTCATAAACACACTTATCTGCAGTTGTTCTCTTTAAATCATATTTTGTCTGCCCCATCCTAGAGGCTCGCATTGGAGCCACGGACTGTGCTTTCTTCAGTTTTTCTAGTGAACTATTCATCAAGGACGCTTGAGAGCACAAAATGTTCATCAGTACAATTGTTTGCAATAAGTAAACTATTCTAAAACAAATATTAGAAAGATTTCTGGAGGATCATGTGAAACTGAAGAGTGGAGTAATGATGCTAAAAATTCAGCATCACTGAAATAAATTACATTTATTCAAATAGAAAATAGTTATTAATAGTTAGTTATAAATGTAGTACTTTAGACATTTTAAAAAAGAAAACAAATAGAATATAAAAAGAATAAAGCTGGCTAGTGTGAGTTTTGTTTAAAGAAAATGAGCGGTTAATAAGTGAATAGAGTCTAAAAGAGGCAAGTTTTTTTTTTAAAGAACATAATTAGAGTTATTTTAATTTATAATAATATTTTACAATACTACAATTTCACTGTATTTTTATGCAGCCTTGGTGAGCACATATATGTATATTACGTATTAATAAGTATTTGCTATGTACTTGATCTATGTTTTTTTCCAATTGTGCATGTCCTTGGATGCCCTCAAAATGAGTCCAATTTAGTGCACGTATGGGGATAATCTTGGACCTAAAGTGTGGCTAAGTAAAGCTACCCAAATACACACAGACACACACTCAGACTCAGATCTCTTCTCGCTGGGTGGTGGCAGGGGACCAGGGTTTAAGCATGTAAGCTATTTAAGCATCTGGATTTAATGCACCATTAAGGTCAACGGCTGACCAGTCTGCACCTGTAGCGCTCCTCACCAAACCCAGAGCCCCTCCTCTCGTTCAGCTGCCAGTGGTCACTGTTTCTCCACTTTCTCTCTGTGATTTCACCAAAGAAGCATCCACATTCTCAAACCAAAGTTCCTAAATGGAAACAAAACAAGTTTTACAGCCTGATGCCACTGCAGAATGTTTTTAAGAGTTGTGTCCCTGCCCCGAGGCCGACCTTCATCTTCTCATCTCATTCTTTAAGTTGTTCTCCTCACACCCTCGCTCTCTCCATCACCCCCTCCGTCTCAGTGCAGCCTGTTCTGTTGTGTCTGCCAACCGCTCTCTGCTGGATCACAGGTTTCCTGAGCTGGAGAGCCGGGGACTGGCAGTCTCAAACAGTGTTAACGGCCAACTTGCTTTTTTCCCCACTGTGCTTGGTGTACGTTCTGCTCACTGAACACGTACTCCTACGCAAACGCCCAGGCAGAAAAGAGTCGCAACCATTACGAAAAGAATCACAGTCATTACTGTCTCAGCAGACATAGAACAATAGAACGATAGATAGATAGATAGATAGAGCAACAGAATAATAAAATGACAGACCATATTACAGATACATTATCAGATTTAGCACAGATTTTTTTCTGTGAACCATTCCTCCATGTTTTGTTAAAAATAGACAACTTTTGCAATTTTGTCTTTTACTTTGTTTATTTTGGCCATTTGATAATACCTAGAATATCAAAATCTACTGCGGGCGGCAGATCTTTTTCCTATCTAGCACCCAAACTCT
>JAUCMS010000038.1:15169551-15199153 GCA_032357445.1 Enteromius radiatus
ACGTGACAACATCAATATGGCGGATGTAGTACGTCTGAATTCCATTCATACTACCCACATTCATACTATATAGAACGGGTAGTACGTTCAATTATAATTGTAGTACCTACTTCAGCAGTATGCGATTTCAGACGCAGCATGAGACTCCCTGACACCTATACTAGGACCGAGACCATCTAAGAGTACATAGAAGATAATACATCCTATAAAATGTCTAAATTCATTTGTTTTGTGTTACATGTTTGACTCAGTAGCTTATTATATTCCACCGATCAAAATCTTGGTAGTGTTTATGGTTTTACCTTGAGTGAGACTTTATTATTATTAATTAAAAAAAAATACATAGTAAATGCTTGAACAGATGTCTGAACTCTGCAGCTCTGTAAGAAAATTGGCTGTATCAAACTCATAGAGTGGCCTGTGCTTTTGAAAGTTGCATTGAGGTTGATTTCTTTTGAAATTTATGGCAAGCATAGCTTGAAATTCAATCACATTTTCATTGTCTGAACAAGAATTTATGTGCAATTCATCAAGCAGAGCTAAAATCTAGATGCAGCGGACCCCGACTCCATCCTGAGAAGCTGCATGACTGTCTTTGTTGTTCAAATGGTTTGATAATAATTACGGGGTTTATGTATTCATATTTCTGATATTGTTGGACTGGTATAGTATGTCTCTGGGTTTGGCTTTGTTACTTTGAAATAGGATAACCCATTCAGCAGTGAAAATGGAGCATTTTCTTTTTTTTTTTTTAAATAGCCTATGTTAATATATTTGCTTGAATTAGAAAAAATACAGAATAAACATGAGGCCATCATAACATTATTTTCTTTGTTTTAGGAACCATATCTTGTTGGAAGTGTACCATGTTTTTTCAGAGTTCACTGAGCTGCCAGCTTTTAAAGTCAAATGTGGTTAAATATCTAAAACCAAGACACACTCAAATTCTTGTTGCAAATAGTTTTTAGCGGATTTCAATTTATCACACACACACACACACACACACACACACATATATATATTAGTGCTGTCAAGTGATTAATTGTGATTAACCACATCTAAAATAAAAGTTTTTGTTCACCTAATATATGTATGTGTACTGTGTACATTTTAATGCATATATAAATACAAAAATGTAAATACGTAAATGTAAATATTTTTTTATTATATTTAATATATAAATCTTTCTTAAATATACACGCATGTGTTTGTATTTATATATACATAATTAATATACACATCTGACAGCATGTGTATATGTAATGAGTAGCTTTTTAAAAATAATATATTTTTTGAATAAATGATTATATAAAATACATATACAAATCAATCTCACGGCAATTCGTACATATTTTATGACGTGGCTAATTTGTGCAAATTTCGTACGACATCACTCGTGCGAATGATCTACACCTGCCCCTAAACCTACCCGTCACTGCATTTTAGACAATTAGTTCAAAACCGAGTGAGGCCGTACACATTTATAGGAATTAGCACACATCTTCCACCTCGTACGAATACGTACAAATTGGTCGTGAGACTGTGTTGGTATATATATTCTTAAAAATGCATAACATTATAAAGAGCTCTTTTTCTCTGCCTCCACATTAATGTCATCATTCTTTTCTGTACAGCTTTCATGTTGGATAACAGTATGAGACATATGCTGTCTGAGGAAGACTCGTGTCATATTTCTCTCCACATGATGCCCATGCTGCGTCCAGACAAGTAGCTGCTGTTCTCCAACCTGCTTCCTCCACCGATGACTGAATATGAGAAGAAGCAAATGTGATAGACAAAACACGTACATGAACAGCCTGTATTGATTTCAATGTATACTTCATGTTACATTATGTGCCTTTCATCCAAGCTGCCTGTTGTGATTGTATAGCTATTTAAATAATTATAAATGAAGTGTGTTATCATCTAATGAACGCTTTTTATCAGACGAGTAACAGAAATGGGATACAAAGCCATGCTAAGCATATTTCTTGATCTAAGTTGTGTGTGTGAATGCAGACCCTCTCACAATGTGTGTTTGTAGCTCAAGGACAAAAGCTTAACATATTTATCATAAGCACAGAAACAGATGTGCAGGACCAACTTAATTCATAATCTTGAAAAATGCAGAAGTAACATTCTCAATCTTCAGGACATATTAAAAGCTGATAAGAGAGGGCCAACATTTTTTCCAGATGTGAGATGAATAATATGCAGGAAAGAGGGAGATATCTTTTTAACGCTGCAGTCAGTTCAAGCGCAGGTAATTTTTAAAGTGATATAAATAAAATTAATAAAAAACAAAATAAAAAACAAATTAGCAAAGAAAACTATTTTTGCCCATGGGTTCAGTTTGTAAGGTAAAAAAATAATTTGCAGTAATTACAATGGAAGTCTATACAGAAAGACATTCAACATGAGAAATTTATATTAGTATAATAGAAATGTACATTTTTCGGTACAAAAATAACATAAGAAATAAAAAAAAGTTGCAAACCTTTCTGCTATCTGTGCCTAAACAGATGTTCTTTTCCATATCATACTGAACTCTTTGTCTCCAGACATGATTTTTCATACGCCTCCTGTTGTTGTTCTTTTGTTGCTCGTTTGACTGACTCTTTGTGGTTTCTCTTTAGCAATAATGACTATTTAAAGCAAAAGTCCTCTAGTGAAGTGCCACTTTTTCCCTTTAAACTCCCTAAACTCTTGAGAGGAGGTCAAACAGTTAAGAGAGGGGCTGATTTACAGTCAGAGGGTCAAAGCTCTGAAAACACACGGTCAGGGTGTGAGCTGCGAAACCAGTCTGCAGTGTGACAGCTGCTTTTACGGTCACAGCCATAAAAAAGAAGAAAAAAGAAAAGAAAAGAAAGGCCTCTGGAGATGAGCAGGAGGAAGGGAGGAACAATAGTGTGCAGGAGACAGAGACAGACACAGAGAGACGGAGGGAGAGAGAGAGAAAAAAAGAGAGCTTTAGGGAAGGTAAACGAAGAACTGAGGCTGAAAGAAACGAAGAGAGAGCGAGGAAATGAGATGCTGCCATACAGAAAGAGATGAGACAATGATGGGTAAATAAAATGAAAGAAAGTGTGAAAGAAAAGGTCATGCTGGAATGTACTGTATATGAGGAGGGTATAAAATACAACCCGAAAAAAAGTTTCTTTTTGTATTATTTTGACTATTGGTCCACAAAAAATAGGTGCGTTCAGATAAACCATTTTATCTTTTCATCTTTTACTTTTTTGTGACATTTGCGAGCTTTTTGTTTGTTTGTCATTTTCTAATAGTAAAAATATACATTCAAATTTAACTTAAAAATGTCAAATTTAAGGGTGGCGAACTGACAAATTGTTGATTTATATTTAATTCACATGAATTTAAGAAATATGTAAATTTTTAGAGACATAGTTAACGAAAATTAAAACAGAAATTGAAATTTAAACCATAAAAAACATTTAAAAATGCATATATATATATATATATATAATTTTAGTTGAACAATGTACTACAATAACTAAAACTGAAATAAAAATTAATAAAAACTGTATAGATATACCTAAAATAGTATATATATATATATATATCTGGTTTGAGCTTGAAGCATATCAACATAACTTTTTTTAAAGACAGGAATGAAATTAATAAGATCTTCTAAAATGGAAGACAATAAATGAGGAGGTGTGTGTATGTTTACTGAGTCGTCTGGCAAAAGCCCAAGTTCAGGCAGAATACAAAGGGAAGAGTCACACCTGTTCGTTATCCCCCTGAAACACACACACACACACACACACACACGGTCAGACTGATGCCTGTGACCTCCGACCATTGTGATATTTTTCCTGTCACTGGTGAAACATAAACCCTGAGAGACAAAATACTCCATCCTATTGACACAAGGACAAGACAATATGTGCTTTCGCTCGGCTTGGGAATTATCATTGTCCTAAATGAGCTTATATAAATGATCAAAATATACAATATACTGTAGTGAGAAACACTGTTAGCAAAAGGAATATCAATGCAGTATTTTTTTGCATGCACTAAATAAAAACACACAGTGTGTGAATGTCACAAGAAATGCAAAAAACACAAGGTCGGCGACAATCGCATTTTCCAAAAATATCATTTATTTTCACATAAGAATCTTCACATTAACTGTTTTGTTTTTTGTTTTTTTTAATCAAAGGTCTCTTTTTTTATATAATCCTCTTTATATACATAATATACATTTTACACAATAAATGTACAAAATAAGAATATGAGAATGAAAAAGGAAAATAAAAGTCAAAAAATGAACAGGAGTGATCTAACGTTAGTCGTATACAGCTGCGTCAGTCGTATGAACAGCTGTCCGGAATTGAGCTTAAACATCATGTCAGTGAGTCAGAGTCAGTGTATGTGCTGTTTTGTTCATAGTGCTTTAGTGGATTAGTGTTAGAAACGTGTGTCCTTCTCAAATCGTAAACTCTGTCCAGTTGCCCCACACAAACAGTTCCAGGTATTAGATTAAAAACTAAAATAGTAGACTTATATTATAATAACAGACTGATATATGAGGCAGGTCGATTAATCAGCAGATATTTGGCCATTTTGAAATTAATCAGTCAATAACAGTGGCTTATTTGGAGAATTTTAATTAAATAATAGGTCAAAATAAATGCTATAAATAAATCATTGGTGTTATTAAATTGCATTATATACTGTATATATATATATATATACAACTGCAATTTAATAATTTTAGCATTAATGTTTGTTTTGCTTTTTTATTTAATTTTTTTTTTATTATTAGAGATGGGCAACCCATATAATTCGAGTTACTAATATATATATATATATATATATATATATATATATCATTAATATTTTGCATTATTTAGTATTGTCCAATTAATGATACAAAATGGATGAATTACTTTACTTGGGTTGTTATCTGTGTTAAAAAGCCTTCTGTTGCCTTCCAGTTGTCCGTTTGTGTGTGTGCTTCTCATTGATTGTGCTTGGCAGCTTAAATGCTGAGGGTGCAGATCTGACCCACCGTCCTGGGACAGACCACCACATCTCCTCTGTTAATACACACACACACAAACACACATTTTAAAGGCAGTGTGTGTTTCTGGACATATCAACATTCCCTTTTTTTTGCCAGAATTTCTTTCTGTCTTTCATTTACATACACAAGAATCCAATGAGTTTCTCCCCTCTCTCTCTCTCTCTTCCTCTCTGTCACACAGTAAACATTTTTGCTCACTATATACAGTAATTTGTTCTGCAGCACACCTAATAATTTACTAACTCTTTAAACAATGAATGTACAAAAACAACACAGCATTTGTGAGTGGAAGTGTGTCAGTGGGTTTGGTAAACAGTATCGGATGCCCCCGTTTTCCGCTGACAGGGTGCCGGCGCTCAATATGAAATATTTATTTCCTCAGACATCCCATCACAGGAACCAGCACCATTTCAGTGGAAAAGGGGTTTGTGTGTGTTCTGTGCTGCATTTCCAGGTTTAAACCCAGGTACAGCACACAGTCTTACAAAATCATGAGAAAGTCTTGAGAATAAAACCCACTGAGCTGATGCTACATAAATTAATACGAAGCTCAATTATTTCTCTGGATCAACAAAACATGAGAAAACAATGAAAGGTTTGATCGCTTTGCTCCTTCGTGAGAAGCTTTGTGGTCTTTGGCTCATTCTTGGCTTGCGTCCCCTCGTTATGACACTCGAATAAAAGGGTTGTCCGTATTTGAAGTATGAAATTCGAAATCTTCATTACTGTTTCAGTTTGTTCTTATCCAGGCTTTGCGTAGTCTGGCATTAATATTAGGAACAAAAATGGAAAAGGGAAAAAATAAATTCCCTTTGCATGAACATTATTTCCAGAAAAATACTGACGTCTCGTTTTGTTTCTTCAGAAGTGTCCAAAGCTCAAAGCCCTCTTCATTACAGTTACGCTTCTCCACCGGCACTAGCGGTGTGAGAGAGCTCCACTTCCTGTACGGGTCTCCCAATGGCCAGCACTGGGATGTAAAGAGCTACCCCTGTGCGCTTCCATCAACACAGGCCGCTGTCATTATAGTCTTTTGTAAGTGTAATTTAGTCCAGTGTTCATCTCACTGTAAGACCAGCAATAATAAAATTGGGAGCAGCGTTGTGAGAACAGTCCAGGATGCTATTGAAATGGCGGAGTTTGTCCGCTTGCTTTTCTGTACTTCAGGAAGAGCCACAACAGGATCATCTGTAACACACAAGCAATCAATATTTCGTTTTTTAGTAGTTCTAGATGGTATACAAAGATAAGGGTATTTATCATGCATACTTGCACTGTATATCATTTATAATGCTACAAACATGTATGTTGTGTATATATTAACTATTCAAAATAAAAGAGGTCTTATGGCAACCAAGGTAAAAAGTTGGCATGACCGTACCTGCTGGTAACCGATTAGACGGTGTGTGAGCTCCTCCCCCTGCACCCACTTTAGCCCCGCCTCCTGTCCCGACTCTGGCTTCTTGAGAACCTGAATGAAAACAAACACTAGTAAATACATATATATTAGCTGAAAAGTGCAGTTTTAACGTTTGCCAATTCATCATACTCACCGTCATTGGCGACTACGTCCACTCTGAGTCTCAGACATTCTTGTCCGTGGTGGTGCAGAGGTTTGGCTGTGAGGCAAAAAAAAGAAGACCATCAGGATTGAAGGAGATAAAAGGATAATTCAGAGAGGTAAATAAGAAGCAGACAGGTTAATTACAAAGGAGGTTAATAGTGTTAGACGTGTAGTGGCTAATCCACTTCTCTTTAGTAGCCATCTGGACCTGTGACCTGTGTCTGATCTGATTTTATTACTGTGGTGGAACTGTACTCATAAAGGCGCACACTACTACAAGAGTTCACAGAGCTGCAAATCTACCGATTTAAACTGCTACAGTGAAAATTGGATTTAGTTCTGCTATATTTGCTTTTGAGTAACTGACATTGATTTCTCCACACTGTCAAAACAGACCTAATGCATTTTTATCCATGAAGCGCTCCACCTTCGGCTGCCCAGTGTTTGCACAATTAGCTTTTTTAGCAGTGCGTTTTCCTAGAAGGCTCTGAACTGGGTTGTCGAATTTCACCATTGTTAATTCTAGACCTCCATATTCCAGTCCACACACTGGCTGAAATGCTCTCCTTGCGTTTCCGCCTCCCCAAGGATAGCCTATGGGGATGCCAGAAAGACACGTAGCGGTTTTGCTGCCAGTTTAGCAGTCCACAACATGAAATGAAATGTATTCATTACTGTGGTGCTAAAGGAGGGCTCAAATGTGACTCACAGACTTAGCATTCGGCGCATGGTTTGTGGGGCAATAAATCTATAATGGGTTTTCGGATGTTCAAAAGCATTTCCAACCCTAACCGTTCTTCAAAACGATCCACCATAAATGCAACATTCATAGCTTAAGTGCAAGCTGACTTTTGTAAGGCCTGTACTCACAGATATAGTAGTAGCTCTCGCCCTGCCGGAACTCTTTTCCCAGAGTGAATGGCGTGAAGCGCTGGAACTTCTCAGAGAACTTCTCAGGTGCGTGTGGGGCGAAAGGGTGGCCGCATTCCCAGCGCATCTGGTCGTAGGATTGTGGGCGGCAGGCGTCGTAGTCTTCACGTTCAACCATGTAGAGCACATAGCGCTCGGCGTCCTGTGATGGCACTTCGCCCAGTGGGTAGTGAGGGCAAACGATGTCCAGGTAGTCGTTCAGGCGTACCTCAACCGCATAGTTGTTCCATCGGAACCTGAAAGAATGAGTGATTTCGTAAATATTTCGTATAAAAATATAGATAAATGCAGAATAACCAATAAAACTACATTTTTTGACACAAGTCCATGTCATGTTAAGAGATCTGCAGAAAACGAGAAACAAGAAAACTAGAATAACTTCAGTGATGTCTGTCCCATCGGTGACAAGAATTCCTCATTTAGAGAACTTTCACGGAGCGTCTGACTTGAATGCCAAGCCTGATGCAATCACATTTTCAATTGCCCTCGCATTGATCTACAATACCATCTCAAAGACGACCAGACAGCGAATCACAAAGGGATGGCGACGGGGGAAGAAAGGACAAAAAAATGCGAACAATGGAAAGACACATGAGTATGTTGATTTCTTTGTAGAAGAAGAACCCAGACAGATGCATGAATATAGATTATACTGAACATGGGTTCACTGATCGAACCACACGCTGGCCGCAGTCAGAGAATAGGTCAGAGTCGACAGGAACATGGACGTGTTGACGTGAATGTGCGCAATGTATTGATCTCATGAGAGCAGTCTTATTTACGCAAAGATATTAGCAATCTGTCAGGTTGCATCACCAGTTGATGACTATTGACAATCTGCAGAAACACACTCAAAACGCAAATAAAGAAATAAATCTGCGTTTCGTCAACACTCCCTTACTCATTACAGATAAACACACACACTCCGGTTGACGGAGGCATACACACCCTGTCTACCCCACACTTCTCCCTTTCATTTGACACACGGAGGGAGGCGACGGAGACAGTCTGCCTGTCTGCTCCTCTCCACGCCCTCCCTCTCTCCAGCATTTGCTTCATTCTTGGTTCTGCTCCTGTAGCTCTTCTGGCAGTATGCTATCTCTGTTTATGTGCTGCCCACTGATAGAAGAACGCCAGAGGTAAAAAGAATGCCCTCGCTTATTTATTCATCCATCCATCATCGGATGGCACTTTAGCTTCCATATGTTCGTTTCTGAGCCCGGCTCAGGTTTAGAATATTTCATTATGAGCTCAATATCAGGCAGGTCTAAAATCAGCTATAAAAACGTTTTGGGATCCCCGGGCACAACTTTTTCGATGGTGATCAGGTTTGTGCTCTAAAAATGTTTTGTTTAAAAAAAAGTAGCTATTAAAGGTGGAGTTTTATTAGTGATCCTTGTTACAGCTTGCTAGCCCATAAAGTTGTGATTAAACGGATGCAGTGAGCAATAATTTCTTCCATTAGGACTAAATGATTAGATAATTGAATAGAGTTGAGATGTTTTGGTGCAAGAGTGTAACATGCATTGTTCACAATGAGATCAATAACTCGCATTTACAAAAATAATTATGGTGAAATTTTATTTCACCTTGAATGCAAAGTGCTGTACTTAATACTTGCATAATTTGTCGGCCACTGTTTACGTTAAGGATGTGATTGATATCTCTTGATATTTTGTGGCTTCTAAACATAAAACATCTAAACTTAATTCTTTTTTTAAATGTTGCAATTATTTATAATAAAGAAGTATAAACCAAGGAGCCATATCTAGAACAACATAAAGACTTGTGGATGGACTTTCTTCACAACAACACCAGATGCCCTTGTAGCTGACTAGAGGACCCTAGCAACCACATAGCAACACCCTGGGAACAACCCTAGCTTTATGGTAGTGAGTCTTGCTAAAGCAATCACCCCTCAGATTTTCTTTTGAAAGTGTAATACTCTTGCTAATGGAGTAAAGTATCAGCTGACGCTGAAATATTGGAACACAAACCTCTCAAGGGTCTAAATGAGCGTCATAGACACTAACTGGAATCCTCCTAACTTCTGGAGAATTTCAGCTTTCCTCCCCGTCTTCTGGAAACAGCAATAGCGTTATTTCCCACAGTGGGTGTTTCTGTCCGTGTGTGACAACATCCACACGTCTGCTCAGTGATCAAAGTCTCCAAAGTCTCTCTCGCTCTCTCTTTTTCTTGTTTGTTGATGGGGGGGACCCCTTGGTCTTAGGACAGACGATCTGGCTCCAGACCTCTTCTAGTCTTACACACACACAGCCCTTTTAATTGGCCTGCTGCTTTCACTCACTGCTGATCCAAACACACACACACACATACAGAGCTACACATAAAGCCAAACTTAGCACTACCAGTCACACACTTCAATTCTCTGGAGGCCGTGAACGGGAGTCACACACTGATGCATCTTTGTTTGATGAATGAAGCAAATATACCTCACCACCAATAATAATTTACATGTCTCACATTCTTTAACTGCTGTCACCAGATGCTTGGAAGCAGTCATCTGGTGCACCGGCACACACACACACACCCCGTTAAAGCCCTGATTAAAATCTGTTTGTGGTATGGCCCCAATGTGTTCATCAAAAGGGGGTCGGGAGGGGGGGCAATTAAAACACAAAGACTGGAATTAAAGTGGTCCCAGAGGGGGGCAATTATGCTGCTCCCCCCTTCAGCCCCCGGGGGCTGGGAGTCAGTGGGGAGGGTGGGAGAAAGCAGTGGGGGATGGACCCCGTCTCAATAAAGGGGTCAGCGGGTGCTCCCTGCGCCAGTGTCCTTTCAAGCGCTACAGTTACTTTATCAATGCTTTTATTCATACAGTCGTGACATTCGCTCATTCATGCGTCATTCATCATACATACTGGACTAAACTTCATCTCGAGCATCCACAGATGAACCTAAACCATTTATGCTTTGTGTTCTGTCCTCTGACATTTTTGTTCCAGGCTCCAAAGGCTCAATATAGGTGTTAAGGTTTAACAAAGGGACCGAAGTATTGAAAATGCTCTTATTTTCTCAGTTTTTTTAATCTTGCAAATCGTGTTTATTATTATTATTATTATCACCATCATTCTTAATAATACTTTATTAGTATTATGCTTTTTCGTACTTTTTAATCATTGCATTTGCTATAAAATATATATATATATATATATATATATTTCCCGTTTTCCTTGTTTTTTCCCTTTTGTTTTATATATATATATATATATATATATATATATATATATATATATAAATAACAAACTATAAAAATAATCTAAGTTCTTTAAAAAAATTACAACAAAGTTTTATCTTTATCTGTTGAGCAAGTAAAACATGAGAATGAATGAACTCTGTGTTTGATTAATGAACACTGAAACCTGGCAGAATGTGGGTGCTTCTGAATCACGTCCGTGCTTACCGTAAAACATGAATAGGTAATGTTTTTTCATGCTGAACTAAATATCACTGGAATGCTCAGTAGGAAGAATTGACTTGATGCCAAATGGGCGACTGGGTTAATCTCAGGTCTCTTAATCTTTAGTTCAAAGTTTTGTTTTTGTTGTTCTTTTTTAGCCCCTCTAAGTCGGTCTATCAATTGGTCTCTCCTCCCTCTCTCTCTCATTTCAACACTCTATCACTTGCTGGAATGTTGGAGCTCAGAGAAAGGGGGGATGATCAGCGGGGGGTGAGAGGGTGAGGAAATACTCAGAGTCAGCAGCGCAGACACACACTTTCACACACACACACACACACAGACACAGGGAAGTTGGTTAATACTCTAAAAAAAGTTAACATTCTTCCCACATTCACCTGTTTAAAAGAAAAGGTCTGAGGTATTTAAACGCCCACCCAGACACAAACACACACACTCGCTCCAACAATAGGTCCGCCAACGTCCCTGTCATTCGATCTGTGATCTTTTGTAGCTTTCACCACCTGATACTACAGTCTAAACGGTAATTAATGAAATTGTGACCCGGGCTCTGTTCAAATATCCATCCTTCACTCTCGCCCGCACACCTGCGTTCGCTGTCGTTAGCCCCTGTCGCTTTAATTCAGCGCTAATGCAGGCGGCGTTGTTCCGGGTGACTGGTTCGGAATGCAGTGTGGCAGGATCATCGGGTGCTCTGTGCTCCGGGATTACCCGGCCTAGGTTGCTGAGGGGCCAGGGGCCTCATTCAGTTTAATGCAAGCAGAAAGAGAAGAGATGAGGGGCCCATAGCAAGCTCTTTTATTGTTCTGAAACACAGTCGGAGCGTTACAGTGGAGTGGTTCGGTTGGAAAAGCAACAAAGGCTGGTGGAAGACAGTAAGAGAGCGATAGAAGGAAAAAGGGAAAGGAATTGGTGAGGTGGTTCAGTTTGGAAAGGAAGATTTTGTCTATATTTTTTCACACACACACAAAAAATGTTTTGTACTGTGCAGGTGTAAGAGAGATAAAGAATGCAAAGAATGAAAAAAAAAAAAGCGAGGAATCCTTTGATAAACCAGAATGGGCCACTTTTGTGCTTGTCCTTGCCCTGACTCGGACCAGACCCGCCCTTTCATCTTTTCTTCAATCCATCCATCTCTGTCCACTCTCTCGGTTTGTCTCTCAGCACTCAATAAGCTTGTTTGATCCCCCATTCATTCTTCCATTGGCCCCGCCCCCGGGTATTCTCAACCAATCCAAGAGCAGCTCGCCGGAATTTGAGGCATGTTAGTTAGTGACCTATGCCTGTGGACACTAACTCTGGCCCTTGCAATTGCCATGGCAACCAAATGTGACCAGTTCCCCCCAATCGTGACATATTCCACACTAGGGTTTTTCAATCCATCTTGTTTACATACATCTTATCCCCATCAATCTTTTTGCTTCCCTTCAAATCGCTCAAACTTTTGTCTCTGAGCACCATTGATCAAGTTGTCAGAATTGCTTTTTCGAACTCATTCCTCTTTTGTGAAGAAACAGTAGTGTGTGATAAAGATCTACTCAGAAATGCAATGTTGGAGTCCCTCACATTTTTTTAAACCAGCTGCATATAAATTTTTAAACTCTTAATTCGCACAGTGTCTTAAAAGCTGACTTAGTCTTATACTTCCAATCTGTCACACTAATTACAGACCCAGCCGGTCAACTGTACCAACTGGCTCCGCTCAGCTCTGATGTCCTCTCTAAGATAAAGGAATTAAATAATTAAGAAACATGGGAACACTTGGCGTGAAGGGAAATGAGAAGTACACAAGGCGTCTCATATCGCTATGAAAATGGCTTCAGTAGTTCCTTACATTGTTTAGGAATTAGCCATCCTGCAGGGGGAGTGGCTTCTCGCACGTCCCGTAATAAAATGCGTGCAGTGCATCGTGGGAATAGACTTGCACCTTAAAAAAAACAGTCCATTCAAGAACAGTACAAATACAAGTGCGGAGACAAAAACCACATGGGGCTGTGACTGTGACAACAAATACACTCACACACACGCAACAGCACTTCCCTGATAAATACTTAGCGTGTGATTGTAAAGCACTGTTAATACCTGTTAATACCTGTGTTCTTAAATATGAGAAGAACTGATTAAACATCAACGAGGTTAAAACCAGGTGAAAGAGACATGAAGGAACAATTCTGGGAATTCTAAGGGAGTTGAAGAATGTGACAGCAGCGGTATGATAACACAGAACGATAACTAGATTACTGAAAGTGTGATGAACAAATCATCTTTACAAAACAAAGTGCGTGAGAAAGCAACGAGTGACAAATGCGAGACGGGCGCACAGGCACGTGTTTATCCCCCTATAGTGAGCCGTAGACAAGCGATCACTTTCTCAAGCCCTTTAACTCATGTGAATAATAATTTACAGAGTATGTGTGCGTACGAGGAAGTGTGTGTGTCTGAGACTTGTGTAAGAAGTGGGCCGCTTGCGTGCGCAAGCGTGTGAGAAAGGTATTGTTTATTGTACGCACAGGATGTGCCGTTTTCCCGGGAAAACACTTGGCCAGGAAACTCACGCTTGACAAGGGAAAAGGCCGTCTTCTCAACCTTTGGGCAGAGTTCACTTGCTCACTCGTGTCTGGAAATCGCAATTTGGTAAATCTCTAAGGAATCGACAAATATCACATATTTCACACATTATATAAGAAAAACATTTCTTGCCGATAGGGACTGCATGTAGGAGCTTAAATGCATAAGGACTGCTGGAGAAGATTATCATGGGTCAGCAATCGGCAAAAGAGAGCCAAATTCAATTCACAAGAGGAAAGATTAAGAGCTGATTACAATCTGGAAGGAGGATGGAGGCAATGAAGAACTCAATTCTGTGGAATGGGTTTCTATCTTTAAAATGTTTTAAAGAGATAGTCGTTCCAAATCCGTTCATCTTCGAAACACAAATGAAGATATTTATTATAGAATACAAGAGATCCATTTCGGAAGGGCTTCAAAAAGTTCATCAAAAGTAAATAAAACTAATCAAGCTGCTTATTTTGAGTGCTTTTATGTGATGAACACATTTAATTTAGGCATTTATTCACACATAAACACTGATTGGAGTACATACATAGAGTTAATCAAACATGGCAATTGCTTGATATTCATTTCTGTTCGTATTCAGAACGACACAAGGTCAATTTTAATTAATCCTTTAAATGGAAATGTGTCCTAAGCCATATGTGTACTAAACTCGCAATGGGGGGGGGGGTCTGTAGAGCTTTGTGAATGACGGCTATTCGAATTCTGCAGATATCGCCCAAATTCAGACTCAGGGAATGGACAGAATAGGCACGGAAAAGGTGAAAGGGAGGAGAAAAGGGGAGCGAGACAGGCTCTGGTGGTAATGGCTGCCAAACCCGATAAAGAAAAGCAAGAGAAAAAAAAAAATCAACACCTCTTTTTCTTCCTTCTTTCACAGAGGGAAAGGAAATAGGGACAGGAACTGAATAAAAGGATGAAAAGCTCTGGCGTGTATGGCTGAGATAAAAGGTAGAGGGAATGAGGGAGAAGCCAGACGGGAGATCGAGAGAGAGGTGGGCTCGAGTGGCGGCCTCCCTATTTGAAGACCACCAGAGAGAGTGACAGACTACAGAGAGTGAATGGCACTTCATCACTCACTCTCTCTCTCACTGTCAGCGAACACGCACACACACAGATCTGATGAGTTTAATGCTAAGTGACATGTAGACAAAAGCAAAATGGCACTTTATCACCGGTTTCTATCTCCACTTCTCCTCTCTGCACACATTTACAGACACGCACAGTGACAGACACACCGCATGAATGCCACTTCATTTCGGCTGTGAACTCTGGCCTGCAATTGGTCACACTAGTCCCTTGGTTTTGTTCCACTGCAGATCTGCTGTGGGAGCGTGCTAATTTGGCTGGAACGTATAACAAAAAAGCACTTAGCTGGCAAAACCCCACAAGCAAAAAAAGCCCTGTTCCATGCAAGAAAAAAAAAAACACACCAGTGAATGGGACATTTTGGGTAGAAAAACCAAGAAAGCCCCATTTCTGACGGAATTAAACCATGTAAAAGGCCTTTTTGTCGGGTGAAATAGTAACACAATGGGGTGATCGTGGACAAGCGGAGAAGAAACCGAAATGTGAGGAGGTCAGAGAGTTTTGGGGTACTGATAGGATAGGGGCAGAGCGAAACGAGTGAGGGAAAGAGTTAAGAAAAAAGAGCAGAGGAGAGGTTGAACTTTGTGCCAGTTAACCATGCGGTACGGGGCACACAGCCAGAGGAAAGGGAGGAGGTTTGGGAAGGACAGGTAGGAGAGAGAGAGAGAGAGGCCAAAGTAAAAGAAGAAATCTCTATAAGCCTTTGAGTGCTAATAAAATAACAACAGTGACGATTACAGAAAACCTTTAGAATCCATAAGCGATATTAAAAGATTAGTTCACTCAAGTTCAGTCATCATTTACTCACTCTTCATGTTCCAAAACCGTAACTTTTTTTTTCCATGTGCGGAATATAAAAGGAGAAATAGCAAAAATAATAGTGGACAAGCTGCTCTTGCTGTACAATTACAATAAATGCTGGCTTTCGGAAAGCATAAATAAAACATAGTAAAACCGATTCATATGTGCTCAAAATTACCTGACTTTTATGCAGTGGCTTGAGTGATCATAGAGTCAGTAAGTATGAGATCTATGAAAGAATCAGTCGGACAAGTTTTCCAAACTGGATTAAAGAATTCATTAAAAAAAGCTCCACTTGAAAGATTCGTTCATGAATTGGACTTTGTCTTCATCTCATGAACTTTCATGAAGCAAGGGTGGATGTCAGCATTTTCAGTGAATAGTGACTCAGTCTGTTCCTCACACAAAACTATCATGGGAGTTCAGAAATCTTGGAATATAGTTGTTTGGAAAGCTTTTGTATGTTAATGGTGCACTGCTTTCTTTCGCCTTCTGGTTTCAACAACACGAGGGTGAATAAATAATTTACTTTTTAAGGACGTGACATCTGGCCAGATAAGGTTTCCCATACTAGGAATTTGATATATTGATATATTTTTAATATCATGTAAACTATTACTAGTGGCACTTCCAAATGGTTAAACATGGAGAAAAACAGCCTCTACAGAAGTGAATAGCGAATTTAATAGAGGAGGTTTAGTTAATAAATATATGAGTGAGTCAGTAAATCATAAACAAGGGCTGGATTACAACTGCTCACCAGGACACTCCTTAATTAGCTCACACCTTCCAGTTGATCAACTATTGACTGTGAGTAACATGTGTTGCAGCAAGCATCTGCAAGCACAACAAGAACACGCTCCAACAAATTCAAACATGCACACTTACACGACCTGACTTAGAATCACCTCTCGTGCTGAAAAAAACAAAACAAAAAACAAGCTTAGCTGTAATAGTCTATCGACCCTGAAGTCAACCTTCCCCCAAGACTTGCATGCACACCCAAACACACACACACACACACACACACACACACACACACGCAACCTCCTTATGGACTATACTTCATTTGAGGAACAAATTAAAGGAAAGAAATGCAGATGCATTGTGCAAAGAAAGTAAGAAAAAGAAAGTAAAAGAAAGAGTGCAGGAAAATGCAGATAGAATTGCAGAAATACAGAAAGACAGAAGTGCAGAAAAAAGCATCTGCCCAGCCCCACTAATATTTCTATGAAAACAGGATTAGATCACACACACAGAGAGAGAGAGATAGAAAGAACGAAAGATTAAGATACGGAATAAATATAGCAAGTATGTGGATTACACAGGCGATAAAATGATCACTGTTGGTTGGACTTTGACGTGATCATTAGGCTATATCTGCTGGAGCAAATGCTTATTGTTTTAAGGAGAGTCGATGGGTGAAATGTGTGTGTATGTTCTATTTAATCAGTTTTCATTTTGTTATCAGTGTTTCTATGCTAATTCAGTCTCACTGCCTTTGGAGTCTTGTACATTTTAACACCAATTGTTCAGAGATGACAAATCACTGCTGTAAATTAGTATGATCCTACCTTGTAATCGTCAGGTTTAGCTTTAACACATTTGATTCATTTGAACAAATCAGTTCATTTTAATGAACCAGTTCAAATGCTTTATATATATGTATATATACATATTAATTACTTATTAAAGTAGGCTTATTCATTGTAGCCTATTATTCTCAAAACTATTCTCAAAAGTCAACACACAAAAATGACGTTTTTTGTAGTTAAAACGTTTTGTAGCTAGTTTATGTTTTGCTATAACATTTCCCACATGCTCGAAAAAATAATTGCGAAGAACTTTCCCCTGAAAAATTGTAAAAGTAATCAGTATAGAACTTAGAAGAACCTTCCCCTGAAAGTTCTTCCTTTCAGTATATCGCAAGCGCTCGGTGAGTCGGTTCAACCGAATCATTATAAAGATCCAGAATGGATTCGTCGGTTCGCGTTTGCCTCGCATCGGCAATTTGAGTTTTGCAATCCAGTCCTCTGCGCGTTTTAGCCGGAAAAGTCACTCAATATTGAACACCTATTTCAACACCTCGCTGACTCATAGTTCTTCACTTCAAAAGAGCAAAACGGTCCTGTCAATTTCCTCGTATTTTTTCTGTTCAGCCCTTAGCGTTTTCCCGACAAGCATACCTTCTTCTAAAGAGGCAGATTTGCTCATTATCACATGTACAAATACAGGTAAACAAACATTCAGTGATGGGTAGTAGACAGATTATGACGCAATAAAAGTGCCTGAATTATGCAATCTGTTACAGGTAAAGATGTAACAACATCACAACGTCAAAACGCAGCCACAATGTAAACACCCATGTCTCTAACTCCGACCATAAAAAAAACACCCGTACAAGATGAAACATTCACACAAAGAGAAAAAAGTTGTAATAATTTACTTCAACCATAAAAAAGCCATATGATGCTAGAGTTTGCAAAATAAATAAATGCAATAAATAAACAAAGTTACTAACAACTAGCATAATTTAATCGTAAAGTAAATTCTATTATAATCATTATCACAATATTGCATTTAAAGGAAAAGAAAAGAATAGTAAAAAATATAATAAATAAATTACTTACTTAGGGTTGGTACTATTCCAGAAAACAGTGTGTCTCTCAGCAGAGGCGAGCAAAGCACAGATACTCGCTGCGATGTACAAAAGCCACATCAGATCCATTATAGAGTCTCTGTGAATCAATCCAAATGATGGAATTAATCAGCTATAGATAAAATTTCTTCTAAAGCCTCTTTCCGTACAGCAGTGTAGCTCTGAGCTGTTTTTACTTACTAACTATGCTGTTAGTACTAAGCGCCATAAAGATTGACAATAAATCAAGAGATCCGTGTCTTTTATCTTTCTGGTCAGTACTGAATGAAACTTTCTTCGCGTCGCAATTAGGTTTTGTTCAAAGACCTCCGCACAAGCCACGCCCTGAAGCTCCAACAGCCAATCAGCACACAGGCGTCCTTCCCCACGACTGAGAAGCAGTCGATCGCCCTCTACAGATGCACTGTAGCTCAGACTGAGGTTGGGGAATTGACTGTTAACTTATTTTCCGAATAAACTACGAATAGAAACTATTCTTAGAAATCCGACATGGTTATGAAACATCATATGGTTCAAAATAAACGTTTTGTATCGATTCCCTCCCGGCCAGACAAAGGATATAGCGTTGTGATTGGATTATGCAAACTGAAGTGTTAAGGCCCCCCTTCAACACTTAGGGGTATAACTGCTTTCATCTTTTCCAATCAACATCGTTTTTATTTGTATTTTTTTTAAAGAACAAGCCATTGACACTTTCACACAGACTCGAAATGCAAGTTAGACTCGTCTTTGATCAATCTAATTTGGTCTGTCTTCATATTCTCTGTAGTTTACGCAATTGATTACATATAATACGCATAATTGATTAACCTCCCACAGAGAAAAAATGTTACTAAATGCTTTAATATAAAATAATATAAATTGATTAGCATATACTTTCAGAATATGTAGATTTGATGAAGTTCTTCTTAAACATGGAAATGCATTTTTACATGCATGCAGGCCTCTTGGTGCTAAAAACACTGTGTATTTGAATATTCAAGACATGCTGGTTTTTGCCTAGTCTACTATAGCTTTGTATGCATATTCAGATTCAGAGATAATGTATTGCAAAAAAAAAAAAAACCCTGATGTTTGCTGTCCGTACTTATTTAGAAAATCATTTTTATTCTAGTAAATGTCTAGTGTGCATCTCGCATCTTCAATCTAGTCCCACTTGCTCACTATCACATACACACTCTTGACAGTGTATTGCACAATACACACTGTCTGTTGACAGATTCAAGAAGAGCCAGCAGGCGTTTTAGCACTCTTGTCAAAACAGCAGTTACTTCTGCTGAATGCTGATGCATAATTCAAGCACCTCTCATGGAGCAAATCGTGGAGCTCAAGTCTCCTCTATCTCTCCTTTTAATAATGAGACAATCCCAACATCGACTCAACCCACCAACAAATAGAAATATTTCAAAAAATCATTGGTAGTAACTTTATTTATCTCAGGCAACATCTTTAATCTTTTAATTTCGATACTTTTTTTTGGTTCAGTGTCAATATGTCAAAAGTATAGTTAAAATGTACAATATTTACATCTTGCTCTTACATAACCTAACCAATAAAGTTGTGTAAACCTCTTCAGTCACGTGTCAGTGTTTCTTTCAGTGCTCCTTCTTTCTTTACTTTTTGATGTGTACTCTTAAATCATGTTTTATAGTGTGTCAGCTCCTTTTCAAGTCTCCTCTGAACTTGATTTGACAGTGTTGTAGATCTGTATCATTTATTTTAAAAAAGGTAACACGTTTATAACCATAGAAACAAATACTCAATGTTCATATTTTGAGATCTACAAGCTCTTTTTGTTTTACTTTACTGGCAAAATAGCACAATAAAATGAAAGATTTCCAGGATCGACTCATTTCTGTATTGCATAAGCATACTCTATAGCTTTCCTCACCGCTCTGAAACATCTGCATGACGCATATCCATCAGGATCTAGTCAGCCACCTAGCCTTCTAGTTCAATCCAGTTCTGAAAAGTGAAGCATGTGATGTCTGCAACAGCTGTATGTCTTAACAGGTAAGCCAGACAGGACAGGTAAGGAAGCAATAACATATATTCATCAAAACAGACAGTGACTTCCTTATGAGCACTCAGTATTGCACAACATAAAGCAAACGAATCAGGTTCCTGATGTCAACCTAATTATTAGTCAGTGTTTGTTTATGGGCATATATCAGGGCCTGGGCTTTGGTTTAGGGTGTGCAGCAAATGTATTTGCTCTGTTTCGAAGCCTAAAGTGAATAAGATGTATTTTAAGGCAAATCCAGCTAAAAAATTTACGAGACAAAAACGTTCCCATCAGGTTCCCATTAAGTTATAAAAACATTATTGTTTGAATGTTCTTAGAACATTCAAAACATCCAGTTGTTTTAGACGGTATATTAATGTTCTTGTTTGGTTATAAGAATGTTATTCAAAACATTTTTAGAACGTTTTAGTCTTGTAACGTTAATGTTCTAAGAACATTATTTAAAGCGTTCCATTCCCCATTATATTAATGTTCTAAGAACGTTTTCCTAACGTTCCCAATTAAATTCTAAAAATGCTATGTTTTTTTTTAGAATTTTATCAGTTTCAGATCACGTTAAGGAAACGTTCTGCTAACGTTAAGCAAGAACGTTTTTGATAACTTTGAGAGAAACGTTAGCCAAATGTTCCCTGTTAGCTGACCGAATACATTCTATAATAATATATATATTTATACTACGGGGCAGTTGAACGCTTGAATCTGATTGGCTGACGAATGTTAAAAGGTGTGCAATTATTTTTAGGGAACTGCATGGAGAATGTTCTTTGACTGCATTCCATATCACTTCGCCAAATGGTTTCTATTATATTTCAACGGTCTTACAACAGCAAAATAACCAAAACCCACAATGACACTGGCCAAACAAATAAACATAATAATCAATATGACAAAAACAATTGTTTTGCCACAAAATTACATTTTATTATGTATGGCAAGCACATGTTCTATCTCTCCCGTCCTCTCTCCTCAGAGACGCACACACATTAACATATGCGCTAATATTGTTAACGCTACTCTAACAACTTGACTTCTCACAAGCGAGGTAGGAATGGCGTTTAGTGAAGAAAATGAAAAAGTTTCACTGTTTTAGCCGAACACTTTTGAGAGATCCACAGACTCGGAGGTAATCACGTGCTCTCTCTCTCTCTCTCTCTCACACACACACACACACACTTACCAACTAACTGCATTAGTCTGCTATCAACAGTTCAAACCTAGGTCTGAAGTAAAGTTATGGAATTAACAATGGAGGCACTGGATGATATGTAGAAGAAATAATCCTACTCACAATAGAGTTATTCCTTACATATATATATATATATATATATACTTTGTTAGAGGACTGTTTTTTTTTTCTTTGCCTTGTAAGGCATTCCATATCAGTCATTTGTGAGGTTAGGATGCTGGCTCTATAACCATTTCACTAGGTTTTGGAACAGAGCCACTGTAAGCTTGCTGTAACGTGTTTATTTCTTGGGTCTTGTCCTGGTCTTGGCATCATAAAGTTGAACTTTTCTGAAAATGTTACAGGGAACTGATTTCCCTTTTCTTTTCTTCTTCCATTTTTTTTAATGCACACTGCTCACATTTATCAAAGACAGACAGAGGGGACTGAAACAATGCTGTGGCAGTCGTATACAAATGATACAGTTGGATGTTGGCACAAGTTTTTAGAATAGATGACATCAGAGTCCATGCATATTTGCATTGTTACATAAAGATGATGTGAGTAGATATACACTCCATATACACCCCATGCACACATATAAAACTGTAATATTCTGACGTGTATAGAAAGGAAATATACTCTAGGGAGAAATGTTATAAAACCTTATTCTTGATACCAAGGTTTTGTTTCCAAGAAACAGATTCCTGGACTATAAAAGGCATTCAGAGGAGAATCAATGTCAAAAATGACCTTTAGCCTTGGGCAAAGTTTAATCTGAGAATAGGGAACTTTTATAAGTTGTCACAATGTACTATATCTTTTTCCAAGCCAACAAAGTTACAGGTACAGATATACCTTTATAAAGGTTTCCTTAAACAAAATCTGACACAAAATCAACATTCTTTTTTTTTTTGGCCTTTTTCTCTCCCCCACAAAAAGCAGTAGAGGCCACTTTTTCAGAACAGCTAAGTAAAAATACAGATAGACAGGTTTCGCCCCCACATTAAGTTAAATGCTGTGAGTGCCTAGACAGCATCTGCTGGCATTGTCTTTTGTCTGACACATGTGATATAAGAGTCTTAAGCTGAGGCGGCAGATATCCGGAGGCATGAGCACTGGTCAGACACTGTAGCATTAATTCCACGAATGGATACTAATGAGGCTAATTTAAACCTTGCCCACAGATGAACTTCTGTGGCTGTAATCCTCCAGAACACATATACTTCACACTTCTTAAGGTCACAGCTCAATCAAAAATTAAACAAATGTGCTTTTGATTTTCATTCTCCTGTTGAACATGAAAGTGAGCAAATAATGGCAGAATTGGCATTTTTTGGGTAACTATTGTTTTTAAGAGAACTCAAGTCCTGTTTTGTGCCAGTGCACAGCATTGCACAATCTTTTCTTTTGGCTATTCTTTTGTTTCTTGCAACACAGATAATGCATGCCAGGTACTTTCAGATGTCTCATGCATGTCTTGCTCTGGCCAGAAGAACTGCTATTTGCTGGACCGCTCTCATTTCTCAAAAGACCATTGCTTTATTCTGATTTTGTATGCCTTTATGCAAAAGAGACCCAGGTTGGAGACCCAAGACAAGGAGACCCATGCCGTTTTAAATATTGTACCAATGACAACACTGATTGAAAGACAGAACAACAGAATGATATAGACAAATGGATAGATAGATCGTTTTACCTTCTATTTGTTGCATTAATATAACCAAGTATTCTCAAAAGAAAAAAAACAAACAAAACAACTCAATAGTCTGCAGTGCACAGGATGACATTCTCAAGAAGAGAAGTCATCTAAACGCATTGATTCAATCCACAAAATGCGACCACAAGAGCTCATGGCTTTAACTAAACCCATGTACAATTAGTCTCTTGCATAGAGTTTTTTTTTTTTTTTTTTTTTACATTGAACTGTAAATGTAATTTTGGTCAAATCTAATTCAGAAAACATTATCACACAACCACAGCTAATTTCTATTGCTTCTGGAAAAAAAGACCAATACTTCAGCGATCTTGCTGATAACAGCATTAAAGTAAAACGCAGAGGAAGCGGCCGAGGAAGCAGTGTATTATGCAGTGGTCTTTGTGGACACATAAAGAACCCACGCTCGTTGTGTTTCACAGACAAATTAAACAGAGGCTGGACCACCCGGACAGATACACAGCAAGCAAGCTTCCCAACACAGCACAATACCAGCAGCCTGTCTAAAATTATAGCAGCTCCTGAGCCCCGCTGCAGCATGTGCACATGCACACACACACACACACACACACACACTTACACATCTCGCAGCACCAGGGGCCAGATGTCAGAGATAAGTGGGTATGTTCCACACTGTACGCTCCACATATGCCTAAACTTGGTGTCCTCATTAACCCAAACACACCATCCACACTCTCTGTACAACCACGCAGGGCTGTCTTAACCTGTCAGAACCTTCATCCTCACACAGAGGCAAGAAACTGTCACTGTTTTCAGGGAAGCATGAGCTCCATAATTACAAGTACAAACCTTTACTGACATGAATTTGATATATTGTGATTGTTAAAAATTCCCCTTTCAAATGTAGATATTTATTTATCAAAAAATATAATATTATTAAAATAAATATGGCATTCTGTATTTCAAATGATTAATACTAATATAAATTTAGAAAGTAATGCTATTCAGAATGGATGGTCAGTGAAGTTGATGCTGTAAATCTGAACATTTTTGTTCTTGTGTACAAGCATATTTTTTTCTAGTTATATCTCAAACAGTCTGATAAAGTGTCACAGTTTTATTGTTTTTCAGGCTTATGTTATTGGACAGAGGCAATACTTTGAGACAGCTTTGGGTGTTTTTTAAGCTCTAAAAAGTGATTTCATTTCTCCATGGATGTACAAACAAGCTGTTTGTAAGCAAGAACTTGAGTCATTTAGAGCAATTCGAGGTAGTTTGGGGACAGAACCACAGACTTCCACCACTGACACAGGATCTGTACTGTAATTAGGTATAAGACAAATCGCATTTGACAGCAGTTTTCCTTAAAAATTGTAAGAATGATGTCATGATGGAATCATGAGGCATGTTTCTGTTGCGATGACAATCAAACTGTACTGATATTACCATATTGAAAACCATATGTTAACATATGTTCGCTTATTTAAAAGTGAAAAACAAAAAAACTGATTGCTTGTATAGGCCTCATTGTAGTTTGAGTACTTCTATGATATACAACCTGGATAGGTGGATGGATGTATGGATAAATGGATGTATGGAATAATGGATGGATGGATGAATGAATAGATGAATGGATAGATGCATGGATGAATGGATGGATGGATGCACAGATGAATGGATGAATAGATGCGCTGCAGCAATGGCTGCCCACTGCTCCGGTTGTGTGTTCACTGTGTGTGTGTGTGTGTGTGTGGTTGTTCACTTCTCACTGCTGTGTGTGTGTGTGCACTTGGATGGGTTAAATGCAGAGCACAAATTCCTAGTCTGGGATACCATACCCGGCCACATGTCACGTCCTTTCCTTTTCTTTCCTTAGAAAGAATGGATGAATTGATAGATGCATGTATAAATGGGTGATGGATGGATGAATGAATGGATAGATGCATGGATTAATTGACGGATGGAGGCCTTGATGGATAGATGGATGGATTAATGGATTGATTAATGGATGGACGAATGGATAGATGCATTGGATGAATGGATGGATGGATGAATGGATGAATGAATACATGGTGGATGGATGCACAGATTAAGGGATGTATAGATGGATGAATGGATAGATGCATGGAATTGATAGATAGATGGATGAATGGAAAGATGCAAGAATGAATGGATGATAAATGACCGGATGAATGAATGGATGGATGAATCGATAGATGCAAGAATGAATGGATGATGAATGAACGGATGAATGAATGGATAGATGCATGGATTAATGGACGGATGCCTGGATGAATGGATGATAAATGACCGGATGAATGGATGAATGAATGGATAGATGCAAGAATGAATGGATGATAAATGACCGGATGAATGGATGAATGAATGGATAGATGGATGAATGGATAGATGCAAGAATGAATGGATGATGAATGAACGGATGAATGGATGAATGAATGGATAGATGCATGGATTAATGGACTGATGCCTGGATGAATGGATGGATGGATGCACAGATGATTGGATGGATAGATGCATGGATATATGGATGGATGATGAATGAATGGATGGATGCATTGATGCATCAATGGATGGATGAATGGATGGATGGATAGTTCGATGAAAGGATGAATGGATAGATGCATGGATTAATGGATGGATAGATGGATGAATGGATAGATGCATGAATGAATGGATGATGAATGAACGGATGAATGGATTAATGAATGGATAGATTCATGGATTAATGGATGGATGCATTGATGAATGGATGGATGGATGGATGGATGAAAGAATGGATGAATGGATAGATGCATGGATATAATGGATGGATGGATGCCTGGATCGATAGATTGATGAATGGATGGATGGATGGATGAATGAATGAATAGATTAATGGATGGATGAACAGATGAATGGATGAATGAATGGATAGATGCATGGATTAATAAATGAAGGACGCACGGATGCCAGGATGGATGAATGGACAGATGGATGCATGGCTGTATGGATGCACAGATAAAGGATGGATGGATGGACATCAGGTGGATAGACAGACAGAAAGAAAGACAGAAACAGTAGATAATAGATAATTAGATAGAAAGATAGAGAGACAGACAGACAGACAGAACAAGGATAAAACAGCAAATACTTAAAAAAATAAATAAATAGAAAAATGCAGGCATCTCAGGAACCTAATACTCTGGGCTCTTTGTTTGTGGAGCAAAGTTTAAAGAACCTTTCTGTTTAGGAGAGGACACACAGAAGAATTCCTCAACAAAGGCACTTGAGTGACATTGCCAGCCAGGTCAAATAAAGCGGGTAAATATACACTTGAGAGTCTCAACAGTGCAGTTGTTGTTTTACAGTGTGTGTGTGGTCTAGCCTCCATTATGCTGTGATAAACTGATGGCTGCTGCTCTGCTGAGTTCTAGTGTGTGCTAATAAAAAGCACTTTAATGGACATCACCCCTCCCTTCCACCTCTGCGTCCATTCTTTTCCCATCCATACTGGCACACTTCTGCATTCACTGCTCCTTACTACTCAAGAGAACGACAGAATAAATTTTACTGCCTCAATCCATCACACACCCAGTCAACCCCCCCATCTGCCACACTTCTGCTGATTACAAAATGAACCGTACTGTCCTCTCCTCCTCTTTCTTTCTAATATCACACAGCATTAACCTCTGATAAAATACACCAATATAGAATAATGGCTAGATGGATACAGAGGGGCTTCTGACAACTGAATTCCCTTTAATGAAATGAAAAGTGTTGTTTGCAGAAAATGTAATGTGTTCAGCACCATTGCAAGGGATGATAGATAGATGATAGATAGATAGATAGATAGATAGATAGATAGATAGATAGACAGACAAATAATGCAATTTCAGATTTTGTATTTTAGTTTGAGCATTGCTTCATTAACTAAAAGGTAGGTGAACACATCAAGACAGAATGTAAAAATCAATTTTACAGCCTTCTTCTTGTATATGTTAATTTTTACTTTGGA
This sequence comes from Enteromius radiatus, assembly GCA_032357445.1. Lineage (NCBI taxonomy): Eukaryota > Metazoa > Chordata > Actinopteri > Cypriniformes > Cyprinidae > Enteromius > Enteromius radiatus. The sequence continues at coordinate 15,196,542 of JAUCMS010000038.1, forward strand.
CCGGAAAAAGGGAAAGTTAATTGCACCAGCGTCTCCAGCGCCACACTCCAGACTTTCCCCATCTCTCTTATTACTTAAGAGGAAACTTTTGCATATTACTGTTCTTCAGAGCCCCTGCTGCGGCACACTTCTACAATTACCTCTGTCTGCTTTTCTTTTGATTAATAAAAATGGTACATATTATGTTCTAACAAATGGAATAGTTCTACAATGTGATTGTACATAAAATAGCTCAAATGAGAAGAATAACACAGATTTTTTTAAAGAAAAATAAATATTGTTGCACTTTTGTACCTCAAGTAAAAACTCAGAACTTCTACATAGATATAGTTTTCAAAAGTGTACCTGATCCTTTGTTTGCAAATTTTCTTCTCTCTTCCATGGAATACAGGTGTTAAAATTCCTAATAAAGAAAAACAAGTAATATTAATGCATACAATTTGTTTTTTAAAATATATAATTATGCTTAAAAATGGCATACAAGCAATGCATATTTTTGTTTTTTGCTATTTTTGTTATTTTTATTTTGTACAGATAAGTTTTTATATTTCCTATATATTTTTTTGAGAATTTTTATATTTTTGTCCTATTTTATTTCTATGTTAAATCTATAGCTAAACTACACTTACCCTTATTTTATTCCACTGTTTATTTCTTGTTAAATTGTTTTTAAATTTTTTAAGGTCACGGGCTGTCGTATAAGCATTTCACTGCATATCGTACTGTATATGACTGAATTTGAAATTAGTATGAAGATACCATGTGACAACATTCATTTTCTCAATATATGTAAAAAAAAAAAAGTTAGAAAAGAAAATATGTGACCAACAACATGTAATAAACCTAGTAAAAGTGAGATTTTACATCAAAAAGCTCAAATACCAAGAATGATTTTTAATGAAAAGCAAATATGATCATAAAGCAAATGCATAGTTGAATAAATTTAAAAAGTGCAATCATAAAGAGATTGTACATAAAATGGCTCAAATAACTAGAATAACAAAATATCACCAATGAAGTATTATTAAAGTGCAATTCGATGAGAAAATCTAATCATGGGTTAAAAATAGCATATATATTGTTTCTTTAGCGATTGTCATTTTAATTCCAACTATTTTGTTGTAGGCCTAGTCTTTTCTGAAATCCTAAAAACTTAAAGGAAATAGTTGCAGTATGGCTGCACCATATAGCAGGTTAAAGAAAAGAAACCGAGGAAAGAGAGTTTTATTGCTTCTTTTCTTCCTTGACAGTCCAAACCCATGTTACAATAGCTTTTTACCTCTCTGTCCATTTCACCTTCTCTCATCTCTCCTCTATCTGTCTTTTTTTTTTCATCTCTAGCTGTCAGCAATGATATGGATTTAAAAAATAGAAAAAAATTGTCAGACCCATCCCCCCACAATTCAACACTTCCTTACATTTCTAAACCTGAGGCATTAAGTCCATCTACACTGGAGAATGAATCCTATCAGGATCATTACAAACTCCGATCCGCCGTTTTTCACAATGACACCCATTGAAATGACCTTATAAAGAATGGCACATTCTATTTTCCACCTTCAACACATCACTTAAAAGTTGGAGATCAATTTTACAGCTTCCTTCTTCCCATCTGGCCCTTCATACCCTTTCACTCATCTACTCTTTGTAAAGAGGCAGAAAATCCATTTTAAAGGTCTTCCCTAAAATGACCGTCCCTTTCACAGAGCCTTTAAAGAGGGAAGAGAATCGATTTAGAAACTCCACCTCTCCTCCAACCACGGCACATGTTAAACTTCTGCCCTTCTTTTTTTACTTTAACTTTACAATCCCACTTCAACCAAAAAACAAGAGGCACAAGCCTGACATCCATCACTATTGTTTCATCCCTCCACCTGAAGAAAAGCTTCAGAGAGATCAATAAAATCCTCTCAATGGTCATTCACAGACACACACACACACACACACACACACACACAACTGCAATCTGCTGTGGCACAAGACCATCAGTAAAACACCCGCTCAACATTACCATACAGGTGCTCTTTCCAGGCACACTTTCCTCTGATCTGTTCAGTGTTGAGGAGAATTGGGGTCATTGTTTTAAAGAAGAGCTTTTGAAGGTTCTAAGACAATTCAACACCTTCTTCTTTCAGTATTTCAGCAGCACCTGTCACATCGCTGTGGAAGAGAATCTGTCATTCATCCTGTTTTTACAGTTACCTTCTGAATTTCAAATGTTAATCCCATATATTTGTCAGTTAGCTTTTACAGATAATATAATGGTAAGTATTTCAGGGCTACCTAAGACAAAAAATTAAACCATGATTAGGAAAACTCCTAGTCTACTTGCGACAAAAAAAATTAAAACATCTGACAATAAAAACATAGTCATCATTAGTAAGACTTGATGTGTGTAAACTGTACTACACATTTTCCAGTTCACAAAAACTTTTGAATCTCAAATACTAAAAAATGCTATTTTCTTTAAACTACATAAAAACCCTTGTCAGACCAACAAAATTACCCCAAATGTTGTCCCAACTAGTCAAACAAAGTTGTCTGAACAAAGAATTTCATGTTGTTGAAGTGTTAAGACTTTGTGAGTTCCCAGCATGCATTGCAGCATAACA